>CM046886.1:23072223-23649015 GCA_025688845.1 Cucumis hystrix | reverse complement strand
TTCTCTTGCATACAAATGAAGGAAATGATCTCTATATATAGTACTCAAGAGACACTTCCTAAAAGACACAAAATAAATGAAGTACATGTATACATACCATTCATGTACTTGAATAAGTACATGTATCTAGAAATGCATATGTATCTTGAAATTAGAAATATATCTATTAATGTGTTATCCATAAGATATCTAGCTTATCTAACAAATGCTTGGCATGGAGCAATCCTATGTTGGTGACCTTTTGAAATTTTTTTTATAAAATCTATGAATGAGAACAAATCATGCTGAAAGGACTTGTGTTGGTTTGTAGAGATAGTCTTCTCTCTCAAAAGCAGTTCAAGAAAAGTAAAGATGATGTTGCTAGAATGTCAGGTCACTGCAAATGCTAGGGAACACGGGGGAATGTTGGGCTATAAATGGCCAAATCCTTGGCCTAGGACGTTACGCCACCTGATTGTGGAATTTATTTGTTTGAAGCCATTTTCCTGTCAATGCATTATTTTGCTTAACCTACTTTTTGACACCTAAACCAACATGCTTAGAGACCTGTGCCCCATTCCAAATTTATGATATGAAGTCCTCCACCAACTTATTGTCTATAACTTGATTTGTTAAAAAATAAATGATGCAATGTTTCTCGAATTAAAACTAAAATACTTTATATTTTGTTTGATAATCAAAGTATTTGCTCTTTTTCTACTGAACTGTTTTCCTTAACAGCATGGTTTAGAACTTTAGTAGTAACAATAAAATCGTGTAAACGTACTCTAGCTTTGGAAATTAGGATTGTCTTGATGGTTTTATTATTATTATTATTATATGTAATCTTGGCAAGTGTTTCTCTTTCCCCCTTTTTTCAATAATTCATACTGTCAATAATATATTTGTTTCCTATTAAAAAAAATGTATTGCAGCAGTTCCCTGATTAATTTATGTTTGTAGCATCTTTTGGGAGTCGAAGAAATTTGGAGGCAAGACGGATAAGGTTGAGAAGTGGTATGGAACTGCTTACTCCATCGAGAAAGTTTCTAGCCCTTTGGTTCAGGTTTGTCGTTTGATGTAAATTTGATTAGAAATGTGTAGTTTGATCAAGAACTTGGAGAAATTTTTAAGTAATTGGGAATTTGTATTTTGATCAAGAACTTTGGAGAAACTTTTAAAAAATATGATATTTATCCCAAAAATTTGATTTTATCAAATTGGACCTTGGATTGATACCTGTTGTAATTTTACTTTCTCCAAAGCTTTCGTTCCATCCAACCACCACATCACATCACTAATTTCAACGCAAAAGCTCTCAAAATTTACCAACTTTGAAAGAAGTAAAGCCTAAAAAGTCAATCTACCAGATCAGCCCCAATAAAGCAATGCACTATATTGATATTGTAAATGTTTCAAAACTCACCAATTTTAACCTGGCTACATCACACAAAATGTCCTTAATATATATGGTTGTTTCCAATTTTGTCATTGTTAATTTAAAAGTTTCAATTTTAATCAATCTTTTAATTTATTATCCTTATGGACTACTATCTGTTAAAATGCCTTGTTGGATAATAGAAGCTTGAAGGTAAACGGAATTAAAAACTAAAAATGACATCGATCACATTTATTAGGGGCAGTTTGTATCATTTATTTTATTTTCTACTTCTAGTATATTTTCTATGTACTTAATTTAAGTTTTGTTCCTTACATTTTAAACATCTTCATTATAATAGAAATTGCTTAAAGAGCCCCTTTCTTGTAGCCTATTAAAAGATTGGGGTAAAAATTGAAACTTTAAAATCATAGTTCTAGATCATTTATATAACTTTGTCTATGTCTATCAGTAAAAATATATCTTCTCATGACCATTCATCAAAATTTTACAAAGTCTATTGAAAGAAAATGAAAAATTACATTTTATTTACTGTACTGCAGGATTGGATGCAATCTGCTCCTGATGTGAAATTGCATCTACCAGCTTCGAACATTTTCATCCCTACTGATTTATCGCCTAAGTGTGCATGTGAAAAGGTTAATATGGACTGTTATTCAAGTTAAGATGTTATTCATTTGTTGGTTTATGTTTTTCCTAATATGATTGAACCTTGAAATAGGTCAAGTTTCCAGTTCTGCTAAAAAAGTCATCATATTCATCAATATGGTACAAACCCGACACAATGTTCTCCACACCCAAGGCATATGTTAAGATTGATTTTATATGTCCCCATGCTGACATCTCACCTGAAGCAGAAGTCCTAACGACAATTTTCACGAGGTTATTGGTGGATTATCTGAATGAATACGGTAAGTTATTCCTAGTTAATGAAGTATTTTGGCTAGTTGTTTCCTTTATTGTTCTTTTGGTTTGAATTTCTTTCTATTTTTTCTGAAAATAGTACAATCTTCTGCTGTTCCTTCTTGAAACTTCAATTTTGTTAAGCCTCCCTAGTTTATTTTGTGGAAAAACTATCTTTTTGGCCATGAATTTTGATTATTTCTCAAGTTCAAAGGTTACATTCTACTCCTCATTTATTTTAGTTTTGTTCCCATTTGGGTCATTAGTTTCAAGATTTTACACTTATATCTCTACTCAAAATCTAGAGAGCAAAAGAGTTTTATCCCCTTTATTTTATCGCATCTCAAGGGACAGAAGCTAAACCTTTCTTGTCTTGCAGCTTATTATGCGGAGGTTGCTGGGCTATATTATGGCATAAATCTCGTAGAATCTGGTTTCCAGGTACCAACTTAATGCAGAATAGGAATTTTTCTTTAATGTTGCAAAAGTGGCAATACATGGAAACTGATTAGCCAAAAGATATCTAGGTGTTCCTGCTAAATCAGTTTTCCTTCAAATCTCATGGTTTTTAAAAAAGGGATTAGTTTATTCTAGAATTTATTTTTGGCACAAATTTATGGGCACAGATACGTGGCACTGTACTTCTCATCCAATCTCATAAGTTTCGATGGTTTTAGTCAGAGGCGGATTTACTGCATCCCCCCGGACTCATCCCTTGATAAGATGAAAGCATTTCCATTTTTTTTTAAATGGAAGCGAAACTCTTCATTGATATAATGAGTGAGACTAAAGCTGTACAAAGTAATGAAACAAGGAAAGAAATAGCCCTGGAAAGTGGAAACAAAGAACAAGGTTCACTACTTCAGAAAATGTCTTAGTATAATAATTTGCAAATAATTTGGAGAGAGAACACCATGATGAAGCTTTAACTCAAGAAGGGAACTTCGATAAAGGACAACTATACATAATAACTTATATAGAAACCTTAAATTGGGGATTAATAGTAACCTTAAATTGAAAATAACTCTCTAAAGTATTTTCTAGTAAGAATGTCCGACGAAGAGTTCTCCTGATCCTTAGCTTATATGTTTATTATATAATCTTATTGTACTATGAGCTTCTGTCTCATTATTAATGTATAAATAAAGAGGTTGTATACATAAAGAGTTTGTTTCCTTTAAGAAAAAATGTCTAACCAAGAGTTGTGAGCTAGTAGACTAGAAATCACCGAAATAGAATTGAATTTCGTTTCCACTTTGTCTTTTTCTTTACTCACCCAAAAAGTAGAAACATCGTTGAGTTTTCTTTTTCTTGAGACGCTTTGTTTCTATGTGTGTACTCATTGCTGTCTCACAAGAGCTAACTCATGGTAGTTTTGTGAAATATATAAATATTTTTTAAACTGAACTTACATTTCTGGAATACTTGAATGCTGTTCTGTTTACTCTCTTCATCTTTGTTCCATCTGGTTCAAATAGTAGATAATACTTTGTAGAAAGTTCATTATTTGTTTGTCATATCCTAAGAAGACAATTGATAGAAATGGCTTGCTGGGGTGTGTGCGATCTTATGGGTTCGGTGGGTTGAGCAAAATAATAGGGTTTTTAGAGGAGTGGAAAGGAAACAAGTGAGGTTAGGTTCCTCATAAGCTTTTATGTTTCTTGTTGAATTTTGATTTCAAAGATCTTTTGTAACTATTCCATAGGCATTATTTTACTTGGTTCAAATTCCCTTTTGTGGACTTGTTTCTTTTTTTCTTTTTTTTGCATGGCCTTGTATTCTCTCATTTTTTTCTGAATTAAAGTTGTTTTTATTTTTTTAAAAAAAGACAAAAATGGGATAGGTATTTTGTTTAGAATTAAACATGGAGTACTTATTCATAATCTTACGGCCATATGAACAGTATTCATTTTTACGATATGCTCATTGATATTTTGATCTGTTAAAGCTGACTACTTATTAGTTAATAATTTGTCAAGTTCCCTTAATTTCTCTCTTGTTCTTACATTGCTGTTCTTTAGGTGGCTCTGAATGGTTACAACCACAAATTAAGGATTCTATTGGAAACTATAGTTAAAAAAATTGCAAATTTCAGTGTGAAACCTGATAGGTTTCTCGTCATCAAGGTATTGTTATTTGTTTGCATAAACTATGTACTTTGGAGCAGCATATAAATTAAATATTGTGGTAATTAATAATCTGTTATGTCAGGAAATTGCATCATTCAATCAAAGATGATAGAACTAAACTAAACTAGGAAGGAAAAAAATAGTGACATCACTAAATTTAGGGGTGTATTTGTTCAAAAAGTGTTATTTAACATTCAATTTTTCTACCAGGAAACTTTGTTGAAGAACTACCAAAATTTCAAGTTTCAGCAACCCTACAAGCAGGCTTTCTATTATTGTTCGTTAATTCTTGGAGATCGTGCATGGCCATTAATGGACAAACTTGCAATCCTTTCACACTTGGGGGCTCAAGATCTAGATAAATTTGTTCCCACTTTGCTCTCAAGTGCCTACTTGGAATGTTTCATTGCAGGTCTGTACTGTTTTGTCTTTTGTCTTGATATATCTCAGGGATTACAAGCTTTTGGCTTTAATGGTTCATTACCCAGGAAACATTGAAAGGAATGAAGCTGAATCAATGATCGATCACATTGAAGATAAGTTTTTCAAGGGGCCAAATCCAATATCACGACCGTTGCATCCATCACAATATCCAGCCAATAGAATTGTGAAGCTTGAGAGGAGCATTGGTTATTTCTATTCAGCAGAGGGTCTCAATTCAAATAACGAAAATTCTGCTCTTGTTCACTACATTCAGGTTATATAAACAACTACTTTTTTCCTTCTCTTTTGTGTATATGTATTGAAACAAAAATTCAGGTTTTGTTTGGAATTGATTTTGAAAACCTTAAAAGGTGATTGTGAGAGGTTTCTTATTTTTTTAACACTGTAAAATTTATTGTTTATTAATTTAAATACTTTTACTTTTCCAATTGAGTTGATTTGTAAAATCTCGTTAATAGTAACTGTTGAAATTGGCTTCCGTAGAAGTTTGATGTATTCACTCATGAGCTTTTTTCAAGATACATGGTGGACAAGAATTTTAGCAGCTACAAAAATTCCAAACTTAGCTTAATAGAGTTCATAACTACTAACATTGTCGTCAACAATGTTTGTAAACAATCAGCTGTAATGTTGACACTACAGTATATGCATAAAAAAGAAAAGAAAAGAAAGACGAGGGAATTTTACTCCTCAGCAAAAGTACGACTGAACTCTTTTGTTTAAGGATTGATGCAATTTGCTAAGTATCTTGTCTTCAATATTTAGGTGCATCGAGATGAATTTCTACAGAATGTGAAGCTTCAGCTTTTTGCTCATGTGGCACAACAAGCAGCTTTTCATCAGCTTAGAAATGTCGAACAACTTGGCTATATTACTGCTCTAGAGCAAAGGTTGGAACATTTTTAACTCTTCTTATTTGGAATATTTACTGTGTAATTAATTTATCTTCAAATGCAGGAATGACTGTGGTATACGTGGAGTTCAATTTATTATTCAATCCACTGTCAAGGTAAGCAAAGCATCATGATCTCATCTGTCATTGTATCCATGGCACCTCCTTAATATTATCCTTATTTTAATGTGGCAGGGTCCTCGAGATATTGATTTGAGAGTAGAAGCGTTCCTGGAGATGTTTGAGAAAAAGCTCGTTGAGATGACCTTTGATGAATTCCAGGTGAGAGCAGTAATTATCCCTGTAGGCTGTATTTGTACACGATATAATTCTTTAACTCATATGATAAGCAGTTTAATTTGCCATTTGTATGTGACGTTTCAACAATGTGGTGATCTCACGTTTTCTGACGAAGTAGCCATAGAAGTTTTAGGAAAACTCATCTTCTTTTGGCGTTTGAAATTTGGGCAGTAGTTTAGTTTGGTTCCTCGGTTCTTAAGTTTCAAAATCTTACACTGAGGCCTAAATTTGGTCATGTTAGGTTTTCACCTGTTGATTTTTTAAAAAATGACCTGATAATATTTTAGGTTACAACATCATTCTGGTCCATTTACTTCGATGGTTCCAATTTTGGTTCCTATACTTTCACTGAAACTTAAAAATAATCTCTTCTATTAAATTAGACTTAAAAATAAGGTGAGTTGACAAATAAGGAAAATAAAAACATGATAAAAAGTGGGATGCTTTCAACTGAAAATATTTGTAAGTATAACAAAATTTTGTTTTTCGTCAAAAGCATCCCTGTCCAAACTCTCAATCACCCTCAGTTTTTCAAATTCCATCAACCAATCCATTTTGAGGCAACGCTTTTTTGTCTAAGATCGCTGTGAATTGGGATTCTCAAACAACAAAGTTATCTTAATTATTAGTATAATACTATATATGCTACACTGTATTTGTTTAATACTAGTTTAGTTGCATCGTTTTTCAGCAGTATGTTAGTTGGGGTTTAGAATTAGTTTAACACAAACAAGTTGCTTGAATTACCTCTTTTATAGAGATTTTAAGTATATTAGTTCTTTAATGGAAGTTGGCAAAGTTTGTTTCCTTTGAAATACACCCTTGTTTCAGTTAGTGAACTTTTCAAAGTCTTGGTTTAGACTTACATTGACGATATGGATTTTTGGTTGTGCAGAGCAATGTAAACGCTTTAGTAGATGCGAAGCTTGAGAAATTCAAGAACTTGAAGGAAGAAGCTAGATTTTACTGGGGAGAGATTTCTGGAGGGACACTGAAATTCGATAGGAGAGAATCAGAGGTATGATGTCAAATTATTATGCTCAGTTTTTCCTACAATGTTCCGGGCATGATATGTGTTAAATTTTGTATATTATATTGATAATCAAAATTCATAACCAACCTTTTACGAAGGTGATAAAATAAATAGACATCAAAAAACCAAGAAAGGAAAATACGTAAGAGGAAGATACTACGAAGGAAACTATAAATTAGGAATAATCCCTAATTTACTTCAACAATGTGTGCTGTTGTAATTTTAGATCTTGCAATTACTAAAAATAAGCTTTTCAGTATTTTTTAAACAAATAAAGAAATTACTCTCGACAGTTTTAATGTAGTCAAAAAAAAAATTGGAAAGAAAATAGTTTCAAATGCCTCCCTTTTGTTTTTGGATGGTTATGGAGGACTCAAAAGAGATAAATTAATTATTAGCGATGAGAATTTGTGAGCAAACTTTTTATAGAGCAGGTGTTTAATTGGTTAATCAGTATTAAAGAGAAAAAGTGTTCATCTCTGCCTTTTAATTTTAGAAATGAATGAAATGTTTGACTAAACTACCTTTCCTTCTAACCAGGTTGCAATCTTAAAGACACTCACACATCAAGATTTGATCAACTTCTTCAACGAACACATAAAAGTTGGTGCGCCTCGTAAAAAGTCTTTATGTGTTCGTGTGTATGGAAATCTTCATTCTAAGGAGTATTCTGAAGATTTAAATCAACCACTTCAACCCAACACCGTAAAAATAGATGACATTTTCAGCTTCAGAAGATCACAGCCACTTTATGGTTCCTTTAAATATGGTAATGTGAAGTTGTAGTGGCTCTGAACTCCCTTTTCTCATGCATATTTCCACACAGCTCTTGACAACTGAGGATTGGAATGTTAAAATACTTTTAAAAAATTGTTGAGTTGTGGAGCCATCTTATGTTGTGAATGAGATGAATCCAGCATTGATCTGCAGGAAGTTGGATTCATTGTGAAGTGAAGAAGATGGGTTTGAATCCAGAAGTGAGGATAATGAAAGAACCTCCCAACAAAAGCATTTGCTGATCTCTATCATTTGCTATAACCTTAGCTTGGCTTGGGTTGGCCTGAATAATGATCAGACAATTTTGTTATTTATTTACTAACCCTACTTGTGAGTGACATAATAATTATTTCCTTGTTTCAATCATTCAAGCATTCCATTTCTCTCTCTTTCTCTCTTTTTGTTAAATGCCTCAATCTCATTTCTTGGGCTCTTTCATCTTATTTGCTTCCTTTTTTCACCTGGTTCTCATGCTAAATTGAAATGTAGACCTCCTCTCATATTTGTCTCATGCAAGGCCCATCAGCTACTTTCGTCGATTTTCATCTTTTTTTTTTATATATATTATTATTGTTATTGAATCTAATCTAATTGCTTAGGACTTTTAGATTGGATTGATGAAAAAGGACATTGTTTTTCAAAATCAATCAATTGGAAAATGTTGTTGATGGCTTAGCATGATTGAAGCATGATGTGTACAAGTTTTTCTGAATTAGATCATTGTGTTCTTTTTCTTGTTAACTTCTTAAAGACCAAACAGAAATAAGAAATAAGAAATAAGTGAATAAAAAACATCTTTTACTCCTTTTTTTTATTTTATTTGGACTTTCTCACGCTTGCCATCGTTTTTTCTACAAGCGCCCTACTTCATTTCTCCCACCACCACATATTTATAGATTTTCCATAGGGTGATCACAATTTGGTAGCAATATGTTAAAAGTATTGCAACCGTAGAGAATCTATTAGTGATATATATATATATGACAGAATGAGTGGGTTGAATCTAAATTTTATTATATCTGCTAATATTTTACGTCGGATTGCTATATTTGTGATATTCTATAATACATACTTTCTAGTGTAGGAAATTCTTTTATAAATAAGAGTTTCAAACATGCAATTTTGCATATTTTCTTCCTAGCTATTTATTGCTATCAAAAAAATATTTAGGTGCCCTATCTTTAAGTAGCTGCAGTTACTCAATTAAAATTTGTCATGTGACAAATATTTATTAAACAACATTTTTTTTACTATTAGACTGTTTGAGACGAAGATTATGTAAGACTATAATGACCATCTCTAACATAAATATTATTTAGAAAATGCTAATTAGTTTTAGTAAACATTATTTCAAAGTTCTATATATTTACTACATTATTTACTATTTGCTACCATTTTTACTAATTGTCATAATTATTTGTTGTAGTATAGTGATTACTATTTCTTTCTCAAACTAAAATAATCTACACTTTTAACACAAATTATTATAGGGGTATTTTTAAAAATAGCAAAATAAATTAAAATATTTACAAGCTATAGCAAAATTTTGGATACTATCACTATAGCATATCAATGATTATGAGGGATAAAATTTGCTATAGGTTGTAAGTATTTTGTAAAATCTATTTTTAAAAATTCTCCATCATTATAACTAAATTATAATTACGGACTATAATAACTCACTCATCTCAAACACCCCTATGTGTAACAAAAGAGACCTCCATGAGGTATACCTAATCTTAACAACTATTAAAACGATACCATGTATTTTCTTTTAGTATACACATCCCACAACCTTCTATATTTTAGCTGATAATTATTAGATATATATATGAAATAGAAACAAAAAGAAGACATAATAGATCATTTAAAGGTAAAAGCATAAAAACATACTAAAAATGGTTTAACAAAATTGTCTATAAATTAAAATAGTTGATCAATAGAATCAAATATGACTTGTACTATATAATGTATATTAACAATCCACACACACACACACAAAAATAAATAAAAGGAAAACTAGAAACGAAGGCTTCTCTTGCAAGCTTGAAAGGGTAGTGAAGTATTATAATAAGTGAAAGTATAACTAAAATTCAAATCTTTAACCAACTCTTCAATCAAATCCCCACAAATTTGATTTTGTAAAGTCAATCCTATTCTTCCCAATTCCTTCTTTTGACCCCAAAAAATGTCTTTGAACACTTCTTCTACACTCTCTCTCATTGCCACCTTATTATTATTACTTCTACATAGTGAATGGCATAATTCATCATTTCCCTTTTCACTTAATTTCCACTTACCAATTACTATTTCATGGGTTTTGTTTTTTGTTCCATCAAATTTGCTTACATTATTCAACATCATCATGTCCTTCTGATCATCTTCTTGTTTCTTCCTTTGCATTTGTTGAATTTGCTGTGATTGTATTATTCTTCCTACAATAGTGTATGATTTCAAATAATTATTTGCTATGCTATGCATTTGAGTTACACTCGAAACTAAGAGGTTTATTTTGAATATGTGGGATCAATGTTTTTAGTATGGTGTGGAAATTCAAACCAACATTTTCATTTTAGTTGTTGATAATTAGTTATTTTATGTTTGGGTTTTAATTAATTAATCAATCAATCAATAATGCATTTATATTTGTTTACTAACAAAATTTAAAATCTTTCCATTTATGAATTTAGTGACAAAAAGCCTATAACGGTTGTTTTTTTAAAAAAAAAAAATCCAACTTCAAGGATAAAAAGGAATCTTTGAAAAGTTTCTTCTTTAGAGATGTTTTCTTCATATATAATTTGATTATTTATTTATAAACTATTTCCATCAAAACTAAATTAGATCTAAACTTAAAAGCACACATTGTTACCTATAGGTTGAAGTAGTAGTAGTTTCTTTTTAGAAAAAGTAACATAACTAAATATAACATAGATTAGAAACTATATTCAAATAATAGCAAAATATATCTGAATGACGATAGATTGTTATATGTGTCTATATGTACCATAATAGACATAAATAGTAGTTTTTACATCATCAATAAATTGTGATAATTGATTAAGCTAAAAAATAAAATAAAAGGCAGGTAGGAAGGTTAAAGATAGACAAAAGTTGGGACTAAGTACAGACATGGATTTAAAACATGATTTTGAAAGTTGTTTCATAAATAATGAGAACTGTCCTTTTCTTTGACAATCAAACTTAAATGGAAAGTGGAAAGCAGAACACCATTTTTATGAACCTTGAAAAGGGCATAACTACAAAATAATAATAACTACTAAGCTATATTATACTAAGATCTTTAATTTTTTTTAAAAAAATCACAAATATATCATACACAAAATTTAAGTTTAAGGTTAAATTAGAGACAACATTTATATTTATATTTATTTATCTATGTTCTATTAGATAAAAAGATTTTAAAACTTAAAATTATTTTACTATCAGGTCGAGAACTTAGAAAGGGATGATACCTAAATTTATAATTTAACTGTAAATGAATGAAGTGTACTCAATAATGTGTATGATATTAAGGTTAATGTCAATAATTTTTTTTAATATAATAAAATGAATCGAAACATTTATAAAATAAATCAAAATATTTACATAAAATTTTAGAATTGATAAATACGATTTTTAAAGAATTTAATTTTTTTTTTTTTGTATTTATAAATATTTGAAAGAATTTAACCTAAAACAATAATTTTCAAAGTGTTAATGGGATTGAGAATAATTGCGAAAAATAATAAAGGCAATTACTTCATTTTTGGCCCAAAAATTATTATCATTGCATACCGCAACATTATAATTGATGTGTTATCATTACACCCTACTTTAATTTCATCCATCTTTTCACTTTTTACCAAATTACCTCTAATTATCAAATTCATCACTTACTTTCTCTTCTTTTACTTACCCTCCCTTTTTTATTGTCAATTTTTCTCTGCCCTATTTCAATTTTATTTGTAGTAGAAAATTATTTATTATTTTCGTATTTAAACTCTCATAACTTTTTATTTTCTTGTAGTTTAATAACAAATAAACATTTATAAAATTTTCTATATTAATAAATATTTTTAATCCTTTTGTTATTTAAAACCAAATTTCTTTGATTTTTTTATAAATTTATTATATACAAAATTAAAAATTTAACAAATTTATTAAATATGGGAAGATATTATTGTTATTATTATTAATAATAATAGTAAATATTGAAATTATAATATATGAACAAAAATTTCTTAGTGCAAAGAACGTACCGGGATTTGTAGACGGGCGGTGGAAGATCATGGAGTTGTTGAAGCCATGGCGGTTAAAGAAATGCCACGGCAAACTCAGCTCTTCCGCCACCGGAGTACCTGCCTCCTTCTGTTTCAAAACCATCAACTCAATCCTTTTCCCTTCACCAGCCGGAGACGACGATCTGAAACTCTCTGTCGACTCAAACGCATCGATGAACTCCTTCAGCGCCTTAAGATCCCGTTCACATTTCTCCAAAGCTTCCATAACCTGCCTCTGCTTCTCCTCCTCCGCCGTGGTGCTTTCTAGTCCCATCAAACGCACGATCGGACCTCTCGCTCCTCGAAATCTCTCCACCGTCGTTGTGGACATGGTGGAATCGGATCTTTCCGCGATCCGCGATGAATCGGATGAGAAAACTAGGAGATTAGCGGCGGAATCATGTTTTGGAGATTGAGAAATTTTGGAGACGGAAATGGTATCGTGGAGTTCGTGAATGCTGTTGTGGACTGAGAAACAGAGAGATTTTAGGGTGAAATTAGGTTAAAATTTGAATGAATGGAACTGATGAAGAAGAATAAATACCGAATGTGATTGATTTGTTGCGGCGGGTGTGGTTTTTAGAGAAGAAATGGAGGAGGCTGGAGACACATCCGAAGGATCTGGAACGGCGGTGGTGGCAGTGGCGGAGGAGATTATCGGAGGAAATATCGAGTTGTGAAGAAGATGGCAAGAAGCTGTTCTGTCTCTTCATTGATCTCTCAAATAGAAACCCTGATTTTGGACTTGAAACTATGGCGCCATCGTATCATATAAATGGATACCCCTTTTTTTTATTCTTTACTAAATTATTTCAAATAGTAAAACCTCTAAACATCTTTATAAAAAAAATCTTTTAATAAATATATAAAATCCGAAAATTTTGCTATAGTTGGTAACTTGATTTGTAGGTGTTTAATTAGTTAATTAATTATGAAAAGTTATTGATATTTTGACAAATGGTAACATAAATAATAGAAGTCTATTATTGGATATATCATTTAGAAATGGCATATCTTAATTAACACTAAAATTCAACACACTTTTGTTTTCTAAAAAAAAAAAGGCAATAATCCTCTTTTAATTAAGAAAAATAATAAATTTGATAAAATAGTAAATAGCAAAAATTTCAGATTATATTAGTAATAGACATTAATGGCTACTAATATACTTTTATAAGTAACATTGATAGACAATGATAGAAGTTTATTAATTTGATAAAATTCAAAATTTTGTTATATAATTTGTAAATATTTTAATTTATTTTATTAGCTATTTTTAAAAATATCCTTTTAATTAACTTTTCATAACCCTTCTTTTAACTTTTTCATACATTCCAAAGAAGTAGAAAATTTGTTAAAATGACAAAACGTTGATGGGTTTGAAAGTGATTTAGGTACAACTTAAAAGAGTTAGTGCGTTCTATCTCCATCACCCCATTGCAAATAATATATAGATATTTTAAAAACAAATGTGACAAAATTTAATATATATTTTTAAGTGAATTTAAAATTTAATTTTATACATTAGAATCAATGGATTAATTAAAAACATGTTTTTGAATTATTTTACCAACGATAAAATTAATTTTAATGTAATTTTTATATTAATTATACTTATAACTATAATAAATTTTTTAAAAGCCATTGTAATACAAGTTGAAGATGATAAATTTGAACTTAGAATCCCGTAGCTTCAAAAAAGTGTAAAGGATACGCAATAAACCAACTAAGCAAATAACATATTTTTAATATCATATATATTCATGCATACGCATGTCTATTTTGTCACTTTAATTGAATTGTGTGACATAGTTGATTACCTTTATTTTACTCAACAACGTGTAGATAGGACATAAAGAGTACCATATATAAAATTTTAAAATATATATTTTTTAAGCTGACTAGGGACTATAGTCAAAAGAAAAAGAAAGTATAAACCCAAACACTATGAAAAGTAATTACTAAACTATATACCAAAAGGCAAGCAATATTTAAAAGTAAGAAATAAAGCTAAAGCCAAATTACTCATTCGATCGATATTTCTATGGTTGGAATTTTTCTTGAAAGAAGTAAAGTAAAAAAGGGAATTGACATATCCATGCATAGTGCTCTCTTTTTTTATTTTTACTCATGAATGTATGAGGTGGATTCCACGTATTTGAAGTGATGAGTATCATTGACAGAAGTATCTTTTTGTATTCATACTTTTCTAAACTTTAGATAGTACCAATTAAAACTTTCAACTAATAACTATATAGTTAATTTAAATTATGAATTTTTTTATAAATATATCAATTTACCTTTTTATTCAAATTTATTAAAAAAAATTAGTGTGAAATTTATAACTGATTTAATTAAACTGTTAAATTATATTATAAGTGAATTGATTGAAAGTATTGTTTAGTAAGATTTTGAAATTTTATCGAGGCATCTATATATGTATGTATACACATGTGTTGTGTGAACTTCATTAGATGTTAGATTAATTAATAAAATGGATCGATATTATGATTGAAATAAATTTAGAATGGTTTTTGATATATATACTAATACACAAATGGATTGAAATTTAATTTAGAATTAGTGTAACTGATATACTATTTATACACCATGTAACAACTTAGGCGTGTTATTGAAATCTTATCAAAATTTTAAAAAATATATAACAAATTAATTGATATACTTTATATTAGTTATATTGTTTATCCAATTAATATCAAAACCAGATAAAAAAAATTGAAAATAGAAGAAAATCGTTAAAGTCGAACTAATGGAATGAAACATTAAAACAGCTTCATATCAAAACGAAACAAAAATATAACAACATGAGAATTTTTTTAAATCATAAATCATGAGTTTTTTTTTTCTTTTTTGGTAAATTTCCTAATTCAAGTTAAGTTATAAGTTTGGTGTTGAGATCATTTGATAACTATTTTTTTACTAAGTTTAAATTTTTTAATTTGTATTCATACCTACTTTATTAGTTATTATCAATAGTTTTTTATTAATAAATAATAGAAAAAGGAAAAAGGAAAAATGAAAAATAAGCCCAAAAATATTTAAACGTGTATTAAAGAGAAAAAATTGAAACTATTTACAAAATATAGCAAAGTACATCTAATTTTTTTTTTTTTGCTATATATATATATATAAATTTTGCTATTCAATTTCCCTATTTGTGAAAAAAAAAATTAAAATTAATATGATGAAAAAAATTAATATGAAATCAAATTACTTCTTTCACTTCAAAAAGTTTCTTATTAGAGATCTCAATTAATGTTCATGTTTTTATTGGTTTAGTCCTTAAGACGTTTTACAAATTTTCTAGTAAGTTTTCAAAGTATTAATTTTATTAGATATTAATGTCCACGTGACATATTGTCTTTATTATTCATAATTGTATCATAATTAACAACGTTATATTTAAGTGTTAAACAACTTAAAATATAAATCGTTTAGTTATTTAACCGATTGACACGATCTTCTATCTTAAAGGTAGAAGGTTCGATCTCTCATCTCACAATCGTTGTACTAAAAAAACTTCTAAAAGAATAAATAAAAAAAATACACGAAACTCACATTTTAGAAATTCATTAAATATGATATATTCCTCATGTTGTAGACCGACTATAAGATTAAACAACTCTACCCCATACTCCAAATACCTCAATAGCTTATAAACATATTATAAAAATCTTAATGCAAAACTCTTTCTATTCTTAAATTTGTTTACAGTTTGAGTTTCCAAACTTTCATAAATCTTAAATTTAATCTCACCAAAATATTTACTTTTTATGTAAATATATATTTTTTATACATAAAAAGTAAATATTTATAAATTTTAGAAACTTATAATAAGCTAATAATGTAGGGAAGAGCATTAAAGGAGGGGGTTAATTTTGCGTAATTTTCATGCGTACTATTTATTGGGTGTAGTTGAAAAAGAAGGTATATTTAACGTCATTGAGTTCCGGTGCCAATCATCATTAATTCTCTCCCTTTATTATTATTTATGTAACCTTCTTAGTCAACAAACTTTATGTCACATTCCAATATTATTCATTATTTACTCTTATTTAAGATTTCCATTATGTTCCTATTAAATCTCTCCCCAATTTTTGTCCCCTTCCTATCTATCCATCCATTATAAAGTAAAAGAAAAAATGTCACATTCTACCCGTATATATATTATCATTTTAATTCTTAAACTTTCTTAAGTGTATATTAATTGTTTGCGTAAATAATGTGTGAGACTTATAATTTTATCGTGGATTTTTGGAATTCTCTTTAAAATATAAACATTACGAATTAATTTTAATTGTTTATTTTGTTACTTGACATTTGAAAAAATATTTGATGTATGAATATCTCTTCAATGTAATCGTATGGTATAGTCTAAATTGATTTGTTGCAATGAATATATGGAGTTTAATTGAAATTACGATATTATAAATGAGAGCATGAATTGGTAAATTTATGAAATATTATTAGTTTGAATTAATAATAACTATTACTTCACTGCTCTAATTAATATAATCCAAAGTTTATAATTAGTCTGTTGAGTTTAGAGGCATTACTTATATATACAATATATTTTTTGGTATCTTATTAGTTGCATTATTTGGAGTTATTTATTAATTAAATTACTATAAATATTTTTTAATATGATTGATATTAGTTTCACTACTTATTTAAATTCAAACACTAATTATATGAGATTGAATCTAACGTAGAAAAGTAAGTTAATATTGTTTTAAAATTTATGAATAAGATGGTAAGATAAGAATAGATTGTTAAAGTGAGAACAATTTGATCAACATATATCTATGATGAAGAATTTTATAGTTTGATCTACGAGCTATTTTTAAAAAAAGAAAGAAAAAAAAGAAGGATATGGTGTGGATTAATTATTTTTAAAGAGTTTTTTTCTTTTTTCTTTTTTGTTGTGTAAATGAGAGGTGGTGTATTTATGCGATGAATATGGGCTTCTCAATGCAAATGTAAAATTAAATGTTGGGAGGCATCTTAATTAATTACTACCATTATTTAATTTTGTTTGTTTAGATGTGTGTGGATATGTAATGAAACACACCTTTCAAAATAAATGAGAGATATGCACCACGTTTTTATTTTATTTCTATACTCCAATCAAAATTTGAATTTCCACTTTTAGCTAAAATAAAAAAAATAAAAAGTAGATAAAATATTTAGATAATATGTTTTTATTTGTTAATGATTTTTTTTCAGTTATTTATTATTATTTTTTAAAAAAACTTCTATATATTTTTAAAATTAGTGTATCTTATATATATATATATAATATATATATATGGAAGATTGATAATTGAATTTCTAAAAAATTCTTCTGACTAAGAGAAAGACAGCGCTAGATCTTACATCGTCTCTTATACACATTATAATATAAACTTTCGATATCTAAAAATTATATTCCAAACTTAATATAAGATTATAACAATTCAAAATTCTTCTCTAATTATTTAATATTTTATATGTTTTAGATTTTTAATTATCACGTCTTATTTATTTTAGTTCAAATAAAACATCATACAGATTAATCATCTCTTAGATGAGTTTACTTTAACTAATAACTATATATTGTTAGAGAAAACTTAAAATTTAATGGAAAATATATATATACCACGACACCTTGTAGGAAAAATTAAGACACAATTTATGACAAAAAAAAATTTATTACACCATTTTTCTACGGATCTTTTTTAAAAATAATGTAAAATTTTAAACATATGTCAAACAAAAATAGGTTGAGTGCAAAACTATTTTTAAAAATAGGTGACTTGAGGTGGTACACGACTTCCATGCGGTGGACTCCACATCTTCTATTTTTTCCTTATATTTATATATATACTACACTGAATCCCACATTTTTTTATTTTCTCATCATTTATATATGTGGGTCCCACTCATTTTACTTTTTTTCATTATTTATATATACATACCCACATATAATATAATATATATATTAAACATTCAAATTCAAAAAATATCTTTCTTTATTAAATTAATTTATTATTTTTTTCTTTTTTCTTTATATATATTTAAATATCTCAATCTTCCATTTTTCTTATTGAGCAAATCAAGTCATCATTTGAGCCTAATTCAAAAGCTTTAAAAATTTGAAACTTTATGAAAGTTACTCTTCTAATTAAACAAGAAAAATTTATTAAATACATTTTTAAAAAAAAGTTTTAATTAGGTAATCTTAATAATCATTATGAATAATTTCGGATGGTTTTTACTTTTTTTTTTTAATTATTTAGAATTTTCTTTTTTAATTTTTTTTACACGTAATTAATCTTGATGGATTGTATTAATTTGTATCTTAAATTTTTTAATTGAACTCTAAACTTAGATATTTTTTTACAAAATTCCAAAGTTGGAAGAAACGGTCGAAATTGACCAAATGACATTGCGTCAATAGTCGAACTGAAGCAATTGATATCGTTTTTGGTCATGACAAAATTGACTTAGTGATCAAGATGGTTCAAATCAGTCCAAACATTTGCCGATGCAAATTTTTGGATATTGAATTATACATATAATTATCAATATTATTATAACTTACTATTACACATTTCATAATCCATACTTTATCCTCTCATTCAACTTTTTATTTGTTTCTCTTTTGTCTTTAGTCTTTTCATAAGTTGCTGTCATCATTTACTTTATATATAGATTTTTTTAAATAATAAAATAGTTAATATTTATAAAAATCAAATTTTATATTAAAGATAAACTTCTATATATTCAGATAGATAATTAACAATATAAAAAATAAAATAGATTTCTATCTAGATCTAATGTAATTGAAGTCTATTACTATTTTTTCTAGATAGAAAGTAACTTTTTATATTTATAAATATTCTCAGAATTTTACTATATTAATTTGAAAAACAATAAATTATTCGTCCAATGTCTAAAAAAAATAATTGACAAAAATTGTACACAAAAGTAAAGTCCACAAATGCACATAATTGATTAGTAAATAAATCTATTAAATTTTCAAATTTTCAAAAAATAAAAAGAAAGAAAGAAAAAGAAACAAAACTCTAATTTTTCTTTTGCTTGTTTCAATTCTATTAGTTGTGTCTACTAAATTAATTTATATGATCTATTAAGATTCACATAAGAACTATAATGAATTGTTTAATTAAAATATAAATTATTGATGAGTTTGAAAGAAAAATATGTTTTTTTTCTAAAATTTAATTTATATATAACTAAATTTGAATGGCTTAATCCATCGACTAGTGAGAAAAGAGGCCTAAGTCTGTATGACCAATAATTGAAGCTAGAGGTCATACTTGGAGGCCTCTTTTTTTGTGATATATATCTCTCCAAGCTTACCTTCTTATATCCTTTAATTCAATTTGTGTTGTTTCACAATTCATTTCAATTCAATCTCTCACTACACCCATACTTCAATTATTGTAAGCTCTCTCTCTCTCTCCCTCCCTCTCTCTTTGTATCCTATGGTTCTTTCTCTCTTTTAGTTATAACTCTCTCTCTCTCTCTTTCTATCTCTTCAAATTTATGTTTAACACTTCTCTCATCTAGTTAATACATCTCTATAATCTTGTTGATTTGATAAATTATTTTTGTTTAATTAGTGTGGGATGAGAGATTGAATCTTCAAAATCTAGAAACGGAAACGGAAGTCATGCTAATACATTGAGTTGGTACGTAATTTATTGATGCTTTTTTCTTGATTATATAGCAAAAAGCTGCATTCAATATGAAGATGGAATTGAACCACACCCTCAAAACTGAACTCAACTTATAAGAACAACTAATGGGTATAATTTTAAGATATTGAAAATATCCCAATGAAATATTGGAAGAAATTTATAATTTAATTTAACCAAATATTAAAATAAGATAACTTGAATGTTCATATTTTGAGTTTGCTTCAAATACAGATTTTGTGTCTTCTCTCAACAAAATTTGTCACATCATTTTGTTTCTCTCTCTAAAAGCTGTAAACAAAAACGTCATCCAACAATTGTTAAATCTTTTATTTTTGGTTTAACAAAAGTCTAAAAACACTACTTGACTTAATCAATTCCTTTGTTTTCTTATCTATTTTCTAACAAACATTTCAAATTATTCCATACTAAAGTTTTGTTAACTATAAAAAATAAGTTTGAAAAACATATTTTCTGTTTTGAAATTTGGTTAAAAATGCAAATGTATTAAGATTAAAAAAAAAACGAAAAAGTAACATTCAAAGTTTTGAATATCACCCTCAAGTCATAATTTCAAATATGCAACCAAAATTTAGTATAATTATTTATAGCCAAGCACTAATTTTAGGGGATCAATTCTTTTTCTAAACATATCATATAATTTTAATATATAGAATTAATTAAAGTATCGTATTCCTATCCCATATGATCATATTTGTTAGTATAAAAGAAGAAGAAGAAGAATATATATATAAAATCATTCTTTCCCATAGTTTTAGCTAGCTATAATCCGTACATATTATATATTTATATATATATACACATAAAGACACAACTCCCCATCCACTAGTGAAAATAAAAGAGGCCACCAAATGATAATATGCTCATAATAATTTCATAATTATATAGAAGGTGGAGTATCTTTAATTTATTTGTTTTAAATTAAACCAACTTTTGTTATAAAATGACATATATACTTTAGTAATAAATTAAGAACATATATTCTACCTATTAGATTTGAGAGCAAAAAAAGATGACAAGAGATATGCAGTATGAATTTGTGTATGTATAGTCCCCAGCACTTTTTTTGTCTTTTTTTTTTTGGGATTGTTTATTTAGAGACAATGATTGTAACTAATTAATTTTGTTCTTGACATTTATTAGTAATAACTAATAAGATCATTTCATCGGAAGGAGTTTTTAATTTCAATGATAGAATGTGTGAGATGGATCTTAGTATATTGACAAATCTTTAAAATAGTTGTTACACACTTAATTATTATCTCTTAAAGATATTCATTACAATTGGTTTTAGAATAGATTAAAAAAATGTATCTAATTTTTTTAAAAGAATTATCGTAAATCAAAGATAGAAAAAATTTAGATTATCATCATCTATGTCGATAGAATATGAAATTTTATTATATTTTAATTTATAATTATTATTCAACGTGCTATATATTGAAAAATAATTAAACACAAAGTCAAAAAGTTTTAATCTGTACCCCACCACTTTAATAAACTAATAAAATTGAAAAAATAAAAGAAAAACAACACACAATATAATTGTAATTCTAATATACTTTTAAACACACAAAAGATTAGAAGACCAAAACATACTCATGCAAGTCCATATTTTCCCTCTCCCTCTAAGCTTGAACTCTATACAGTGACCAAAAAAGAATGGCTCAAATGGTTGGGACCAAGATGGGAAGAAGCTCCTCATCCGCCGAGGAGGATGGCAATGGTAGTGACGTTGAAGATGCTTCACTCTGGGCGGAAATTGAGAGGTTGCCAACGTTCAAACAGTTGAGATCGTCGTTGTTTGACATTACCGACGACAAAGGAGAGGTGAAAGAGAAAAGGAGAAGAGTTGTAGATGTTACTAAACTTAGTAACGAGGAGCGCAACTTATTTATTAAGAAACTCATAAAAAACGTTGAGAATGATAATCTTAAGCTCTTGACTAAAGTTCGAGAAAGAATTCACAAGTAAGCTTTCCTTTTTCTTTTCCTTTGATTAAGAAGTAATGAAAAAACGTAATTTAGTTTAATAATTGTGATTATTGTTTGATTGTTATTGATCATGAAATTAGAAAATTAATTAAATTGGTGTAGGGTTGGTGAGAAATTTCCAACAGTGGAAGTGAAGTATAAAAATGTGCATATTGGAGTAGAGTGTGAGGTTGTTCATGGGAAAGCCATTCCAACACTTTGGAATTCTCTTCAAAGCAAGCTTTATGTGAGTTTTCTTTTTAATTTAATTGGAATAATCATAAATTTTAAAAAATTATGGAATTGGATATCAATGTTTTTAGTTTTTTTTTTTTTTTTGTTTACTTAAATTTATTTTAAAATAAAACAAATGTTTTGAGACTTATTTTGTGTAAATTAACTTCCACAATAAGTGGAATGATGGAAGAAATTGAAAATAAAAACGTGTTTAGAAAAAAGTTAAGATTGTATCAACCGTAAGTAACATATACTCTTTTTCGAAATCGAAAGTTTATGTTTTTCCTTCCTTAGAAATGATAGATTCGTAAATTTAATAGAAAGAGAATAAGATTCTTCACCATCACATCTTAAAAAATCTTTATATTTTTAAATCTAAGGTTGCAATTAGATGTTATCTTTAATTTTTTTATTAAACATTTAAAAATTGGAGTAGAAATTGATTAAATTTGTTGGTTGAAAATTGAAATCAAATTTTTATTATTCTTTTAAAAAGAATCATTTTAAAATGTAAATTTGGTTGAACAAAGTAAAAAAAAAAAAAAAAAAAAAAAAAAAAAGTAATTAAGAAACAAGAATCACATCTCAATATACATTAAAATGGTTTTTCTTTTTGTTCTAATTCAAGATTACAATTCAAACCTGAGATAGAAATCGATAAAAATAACGTAAATTAGAATAGTTTATGACTTGAACATATTAATTAATAGAACTTTTGTTAAAATTTAAAGTCTATATTTAATCTTTGTTGCTTTTATTAATGTGTGAAAATTAAATTCCAATATTAATCTGGAATTTTTGGGTTTAATTTTGGATAGGAGATCATCAAATTTTGTGGTGTAAAGTCCCATAAAGCCAAAATTAACATAATTGAGGATGTGAGTGGAATTATAAAGCCTGGAAGGTAGCCTTTGCACTTTTCTTATTTGATTAAATTACATTACTTTATAATTAACTTTTTACATCTTCACATACGCACTTTTAATACATTTTTTTAATGATTAGATTCTTTAATTTAAAAAAAAAAAATTCTAATAAGTCCTATAATTTCCAATTTTGTATATTAAAATGTGTACTAATCATTGAAACTTAATTCCCAACTTGGTTTCTATGTTTTTCTAATCTCTACAAATCTAACCTATATTAAATACAAAATTTTATATCAATTCACAAATCTAACCTATATTAAATATGAAATTAAAAATTTGAGTAACCCGTTTAACAGAAGCCTAAAAATTAAAGAACGAAATGTATAATATAAAATATAGATACTAACCTACATAAATAATATAAAATATAGGAATGTAATGAAAATTGAACTTTTTATACTTAATATAGATTGACAACAAAATTCAAATCAAAATTCAAATTTCAAAATTGAAGTGGTTTAGCTTACTTGATCTCCCGTTTCGTAATTGTTATACTAAAAAAAAATAGTACATTTCGAACTATTATTTAAAGAAATTATTTTCAGGTTAACTTTGCTACTTGGTCCTCCAGGGTGTGGGAAGACCACACTACTAAAGGCCCTTTCTGGAAATCTTAATAAATCTCTCAAGGTATTTTTATTTTATTTTATTTTATTAAAATCAAATATAGGGACAAAGTTGATAATAATTAACCATTTTATTGTAAGTTTTTTTTTTTTTTTAAAAAAAAGATTGTTTGATTTTATTTTTAATTATCTTCTTTGATCAAAAAGTTTAGTGGAGAAATTTGTTACAATGGGCATAAACTTGAAGAATTTGTTCCCCAAAAAACTTCAGCATATGTTAGTCAGCATGACCTACATATTCCTCAAATGACTGTAAGGGAAACCCTAGATTTTTCGGCCAGGTGTCAAGGCATCGGAAGTCGAGCAGGTGAGCTCTATATATCTACTTTCGGTTAAATTATAAGTTTAGTTAATGGAGTTAATTCTAAATTTGTATACTACTCTATTTAATTAGTTCTTGTACTCTAAGAAAATATCGAATAGGTTAGGTGTAACAACTGATCTTTCAACTTTTTGTTCTTGTTAAGACATTTATCTAATACGTCGATGAATTAAGTGTGTCCATCATATTTCATAGATATTAAAAACTTTTAAGAAATTCATTGACCACTTAGATATAATTCGAACTTTTATGTCTAATAAAATCTTGTATTTTCAATTTTATTTTCATAGATTCATGATTTTGTTTTTTTTAATATCTAATAGGGTCAATAATCTATTCTATATATATACAAAATTGATTTAAGTTGTCCCATTTAGTAATCATCGTACAAAATCGTCGTTTTTAAGTAAAAATGTTAGAATTTTTGTCTTATAAAAAAGGTTACATTTTTAGTCCATCTTTTTAAATAAAAAGGTTTAAAGAACGACTTTTTTTTTTTTTAAGGATATAAATTAGCTTAGATTACAAGAGATGGATGATTACTCGTAGAAAATTGAAAATCTAAAAACAACTTGACAAACTCTAAAAGGTTAAAATTGATTTTTTTTCTCAAATAAAGAAATAAATATTTGAATTAGGGATGTTTATGGTTAGCGATAATAACAATGAGTTGAGTTGAGTTGATAATAATTATAAGTCAATAATTAGAAGAATTGACTCGTATAACGAAATAAAAATGTGAGTTGATGTGAATAACGAGATAATAAACCTCTTTAATTATTGGTGAACCAAACATTAGGTTTGGTTTTTTTTTACCCACCAAATTCAACTCTCTCCAAATTACTCAAATTGTCAAACACCATCAGGATTCTTTCTCGTTTATATTATATATTATGATTAACTATTAAACAATAAACATATTTATAATTTTAAAGTTTAATAGTGCTTATTTTGAAAGATATATTAATCAAAAAAATTGTGCATATGATCATTTGTTCTTGGAATGAAGATATAATGAAGGAGATTATCAAAAAGGAGAAGGAACAAGGGATTGTTCCACATCCTGATATTGATATTTACATGAAGGTAAAAAACAACATTAATATTTTCCTTTTACTCAAAAAGTTAAATTTTTTAAAATTTTATCTATTCATTTCTGTTTTTCCTGATTTAATATATATATATTTGTAATGCAGGCCATTTCTATTGAAGGACTAAAACAAAGTCTTCAAACTGACTACATACTCAAGGTGATTCCAACTCTTTCATTTCACTATAGCGTGTATCTTGAGTGCACTAAATAACTTTTAGTAGGACATGCATGCAATATGAACTTAACGTTACCAACATAGTCACAAAAATAATTAACAAATTTTGATATCGAAGTTTAGCGTTCAAGTTTAGTTTAATACGGAAGATTAAAAGAAAATTGAAACTTCAATTTTATAGTTTATTTTCATAATTAAGTAAAGAAGAATAATGTAGAAATTTCATTTTCCATTTGGTCAGATATTTGGACTTGATATTTGTGGAGACACTCTAGTGGGGGATGCCATGAGAAGAGGTATTTCAGGTGGTCAAAAGAAAAGATTAACTACAGGTAAATGTGCAAAATAAATTAACCCACTATTTATTGCAGATTAAATTTATAAATAACTATTTTAAAAGAAAATTATTTAAGCCTAATTCTTTAAATTTTCTTAAGAAAGGGATTTAGAGATGAAAAGGGTGGTTAGAGGCATAATTAAATGGTTACCAGAGACAAAATTTATGTCTATTTGGACTTAAAACTTTTGAATGTTAAGAACTAAATTCATAAGAAGTATGATTAAATAAACAAAATTTATGCAGGGGAAATGATGGTTGGTCCAAACAAAGCATTGTTCATGGATGAAATAACAAATGGATTAGACAGTTCCACTGCCTTCCAAATCATTTCATGCCTACAAAACCTATCTCATCTTACAAATGCTACAATTATCATCTCTCTTCTTCAACCAGCTCCCGAAACCTTCGAACTTTTCGACGATTTGATCTTGATGGCACAGAAAAAGATCGTATATCAAGGTCGTCGTGACCGAGTTCTCAACTTCTTTGAACATTGTGGATTCAAATGCCCCAAAAGAAAAAGCATTGCAGATTTTCTTCAAGAAGTGCTCTCAAGGAAAGATCAACCACAATTTTGGTATCGTAACCAAACTCCTTATGCATATGTTTCTATTGACACATTGAGTAGAAAGTTCAAGTGTTGGAATAATAATAATAATTTAGAAAGAAAGGTGGAAGAGGAGATTTTGAAACCCTTTGATAATGATCAAGAAGATCAGTATTATTCAAAAAATGATGATGGTATTTTGTTGAATAATATTGGGAAGAAGATCAATAATTATAGTGTTTCTAAATGGGAAGTGTTTAAAGCTTGTGCATCAAGGGAATTCCTCCTCATGAGAAGAAATTCATTTGTTTATGTCTTCAAAATAAGTCAGGTTAGTGCTTTTTAATTCAATTTAATGATAGGGACCGATTTAGTATTGTTGAATTTGATAAATTGTCTTATAACATAAGTTGAAGTGTGCATAAATCGACGAAAACATCAATATTTAAATTTCAACTTTTATGCATAAATAATTAGGATTTGAAATATTGACAAACTATCATCGGATAAATATTTTTGAAAACTTATAAGAACATAAATTTTTTTAAAAAAATCTATTTAAATTAGTAATTAAATATATATTCGGTAAAAAATTTAAATGTTTACTATTTGCATTACAATCACGTCGGTAATATTTTGTTACTCTTTTTTTCATGTTTTGTGAATTTTTTATGTTATTACAGAAGAAATGTCGATCGACTCTTCTTGTTGATATCAAACCCATGAAAATGTAAAAGTATCATTAAGAACGTCATACTTGTCGATGAAAATTAAATAAATATATTGATAGTTATTTTCATTAATTCCTAATTAATAACAAATATATTATGTGTTGAGCAGCTTTTCTTGATTGCTTCAATCACAATGACAGTGTTTATAAGGACAGAAATGAAAACAGATGTTGAACATGGAAATTACTACATGGGAGCCTTATTTTATTCTCTCAATATGCTCCTAGTTGATGCATTGCCTGAATTGGCAATGACTATTCACAGACTTGAAGTTTTCTACAAACAAAAACAGTTACTGTTTTATCCACCTTGGGCTTATGTTATTCCGCCTGCCATTTTGAAGCTCCCTCTCTCTTTTCTTCAATCCTTTCTATGGACTTCTCTTACTTATTATGTCATCGGTTACACCCCCGAGGTCTCCAGGTAACTACTCGTTTCACCTTTCAACCTCATATCGCTATTTTCTATAACAGTTTTCTGGGTTTTAATGCATATAGTTGCTATTTTCTGCTCCTATGTTCTCAATTTCTGTATATAAAGTATATAACATGCATATTGATATTTATTTCTTAGGTTTTTTCGACATTTTCTCGTGTTGTTTGCACTGCACGTATCTTCAGTATCCATGTTTCGAATGATGGCTTTAGTGAATCAACATATTGTTGCTTCTACACTTAGCAGTTTTGTAATATTACAAACCATGATATTTGGTGGTTTCATCATCTCTCATCGTAAGTTTCTCTCTTGGTCTCTCTTCATTCAACTCATCTTGGATTAATTACTACTAGAGAAGATATCCTACAAGTACGTAAAGCACTGTTTTTTTTATAACATCTTCGTTTTCTAAGAATATACTTTGTATTCTTCCAATTTTCTTGCCATTGTTTTCAACTATTTTTTCTCTAGATAACATTTTAATTTTTAACTATATTTTAAAAAAAAAATGAAAACCATTTTTCCCAAAACTTCGATTGAATTTTGAAAATACTACAAAAATTAGACAGAAAAAAAAAAAAAAAAAAAAAAAAAAAAAAAACTCATCGATGAAAGGTTGTGTTTAACTATCTATTAAGGTTTTAAAAAACACTCTAATCCTTAGTTTAGATTCTAAAAACAAAATTAACTAAGTATTTAAAATCTAAAAAAACTTAATTAGCATAACTTGTATATACAAAAACATGATTATAAAGTAGATAAGAGGAAAGATTAGAGTAGAAATAATGTTTATAACTTTATTTTTCTTAATAGAAAAAAAACATATGATTATCATAAGGAGTTCAATTTTTAAAATCTAGAAAACAAATCAAATGCAAGGTAATAAGTAAAAGGATCTAAATTACTAATAAAAACAATACAATAAGAAGTTTTATTAAATTTAGAACTCCCCAGGCGTTTAAAAATAAGACCGTTTTGCACTAAAAAATATAATACGTACGATTCTTAAATCACCACTAAACTTAGAAACGTCTAAGTTAATATTCATATCTATTTGTTTTTTGGAAAATTTGCAGCCTCAATGTCAGCTTGGTTGCGATGGGGGTTTTGGGTTTCACCAATTAGCTATGGAGAAATTGGGCTTTCTATCAATGAATTTCTTGCTCCAAGATGGCAAAAGGTCTTTCCTTATGATATTATATTTTGAAACCCAATTATCCATTTCTAACTATCATTGGTTCAGTTGAAATAACTAGTAATTATAAGAACCAAAAGTTCATAGATTCAATCTTTGAATGTCACTCCCTATAAATTAATTTTCTATAAATTGTCTTCTATTATTTGAGCTAAGAATTTGGCTGGTTATTTGGTTGTGTAGTTTCAAGGTTCCAACGTTACAATAGGACATATAATTCTTCAAAGTCGAGGACTTGATTATCATCAATACTTTTACTGGATTTCACTCGCAGCTTTGTTTGGATTTGCTCTCATTTTCAATTTTGGATTTGCCTTAGCTCTTACTTTCCTTAATCGTAAGTTTCATTCAATTCTCTAATTTGCATTTCTTACTACGAAAATTCATTCATCAACAATTTTCACTTTCAGCTCCTGGATCTTCCACTGCCATTATTTCATATGAAAAGCTCTCACAGTCTAACATCAATGCCGATGCTAATTCTGCCCAAAACCCTCTTACTTCTCCAAAGACCTCCATAGAATCGACCAAAGGTAACATTTTTCTGAATTTTACAGTACGTTTATTGATGGGTTTTCCTTTTTTATTCTCTTGAATGATCTGGTTGCTTCTATAAAATCAGGTGGAATAGCATTGCCTTTCAGACCTTTAACAGTTGTGTTTCGAGATCTGCAATATTATGTGGACATGCCATCGGTAATAGTCTCAAAACTCTTGGATTTTTTTTTAAATGGGGATTTTATTTTTCTTTTTTCAAGGGCTTAAGTTATGGGTAGTTGTTTCACTCAATTTTTGTTCTGGCAAGTGGAGAATTGTGTGAGAATGGTCTCTCAGATAAGTTGGATTTTTATGGTTGAAGCACTGAAGGCCATTGTTATATATCATAATTAACTTTTTGCTTTGAATCTTAGGGAATGAGAGAGAGGGGTTTTACTCAGAAGAAACTCCAGCTTCTTTCTGATATTACAGGGGCTTTAAGGCCTGGGATACTCACAGCACTGATGGGTGTCAGTGGAGCTGGGAAAACAACTTTGCTTGATGTTGTTGCAGGGAGAAAAACAAGTGGATACATCGAAGGAGAAATCAAAATCGGTGGTTTTCCAAAAGTTCAAGAAACGTTTGCTAGGATATCTGGTTACTGTGAACAAACCGATGTACATTCTTCACAAATAACTGTTGAAGAATCTCTGTTCTTCTCTGCTTGGCTCCGTTTGGCACCTGAAATTGACTCAAAAACAAAAGCAGTATGTTTTTCTGTTGTTTCCTTCAAAGGATAAAATTTAAATGGTCATTGATTATACTCACCACAGATAACCTGTGATTTAGATTGACATTAGTTTCTTGTTTTATAGCAATTTGTGAATGAAGTCCTTGAGACCATTGAACTTGATAGCATAAAGGATTCCTTAGTTGGGATACCTGGTGTCAGTGGTCTATCAACCGAGCAGCGTAAACGTTTAACCATAGCTGTGGAGCTTGTTTCCAACCCCTCTATCATTTTCATGGATGAACCTACCACTGGTTTAGATGCAAGAGCAGCTGCAATTGTCATGCGAGCAGTCAAGAATGTGGCTGATACTGGAAGAACGATAGTTTGTACCATCCATCAGCCAAGTATTGACATCTTTGAATCTTTTGATGAGGTAAAAATTTTACTCTTTGCTGTAATGCTTAGTTCTGACAAGAGGCATTTCTAGAAATTTAAAACTATAGTAAATGACACACACAAATTTGTTTAGTTTATGTTGACAAGATGGGAAGCAAAATATTTGTTTTCGATTTTCTTTTACAATATTGTGGATTATTTCTGAGTTTGTTTACAAAAATAATTTATGTTTTTGTTTCGAAATTGTACAACAACTATTATCAAGTAGCTTGATTAAACAAACAAGTAAAAACTACAACCACATGTCCAAATGTTTACATGGTAGCATTCATAAAAACAAACAAGGGAAATTAACTTCTAAAAAGCACTAACCAGTGCATTCTTGCTTTGGTTAAATTTTTGTTATGAAAGCATGAAACTGTTTATGAACATTGTCTCAATGTAGGCTATTTTGGCTTTCTATGTAGTTAATTCTTCTGAAAACTGGCGGTCGTATGATCTACTATGGACCATTGGGACGTGATTCAAATAAGGTCATAGAATATTTTGAGGTCAGTCTACTCTGGAACTAGCAATGCTGCTTGTGACCGACTATATATTCCATTTTCAAAACCTCAATCTTCTATAATACAGCATGTTCCCGGGGTTTCAAGGATCAGAGAAAACTACAATCCTGCAACTTGGATATTAGAGATTACCTCTTCCGGTGCAGAAGCTAAACTTGGGATAGATTTTGCTCAAGTGTATAAGAACTCTTCTCTGTATGAGTGAGTTAAGCTCTACCTTTTCTTTTCTTTTTTTCTTTTATTTCGTCCAAGTACAAAGTTGATTTTATTTGTTTGTTTGTTTGCCTTTTTATTATTTTTCTTAGAGAAGCAAATAAGAAGCTAATCTATTGGGTATTGTATATGAAATCTATGGACTTTTAGGAAGAAAAATATAAATATAACTTTTCCCCAATTTTTGTTCTGCAGGAACAACAAAGAACTTGTTCAGCAGCTGAGTGCTCCACCTCCTGGTTCAAGAGACTTACACTTTTCGAATGTCTTTGCACAAAATTTCGCTAGACAGTTTGGGGCTTGCCTTTGGAAACAAAACTTGTCTTATTGGAGGAATCCTCGCTACAACTTGCTGCGTATCTTGCATACTGTTGCATCATCTTTGATTTTTGGGGTACTATTTTGGAAGAAAGGAAAAAAGCTGTAAGTATTTCTATTTTAGGCATTTATGCAATGTCTAATTCTCGGAATGTGAAAGTGTGTGGAGCCCTTCCATTTCAGTTTTCAAAATATAATTAGGAAGCTCAACCGTATGTGCAACATTTTTCTTGTTTTTGAAGAGAAAACCAACAGGACTTGTTCAACAACTTTGGCGTAATGTTCGCTAGCGTTGTTTTCATCGGCATTTACAATTGTTCATCAGTCTTTCCTAATGTATCAAGGGAGAGAACTGTCATGTACAGGGAAAGGTTTGCTGGAATGTATTCCTCATGGGCTTATTCACTTGCACAGGTACATATTCGTCTTAAACTTTTCAATCTTTATAATATAAACCTATATTCAAAAACTGAAAATTTTAAAGTGAAGCCAAACAAGAATCCGACCTCCAATTGTATATAATATATATGCATGTGTGTACTCCTAAAACAGGTTAAACTTCGTACTTCGTCAAAGAACCTTCAACACTCATAAAAGTAGCAAAGAAAGTAGCCTTATGATCGACTCACTGTTTTATTTTTGTTTATGTCTCAAAGCTTCATACCAGAAGCCCTGTTATGAGATTGAGCTATTACACTTCAATAATTTATTTCAACTCCGCAGGTGATTATTGAGGTTCCCTACGTATTTGTACAAGCAGCTATCTATGTTATTATCACTTATCCAATGATTGGATTCTACGGCTCTGCATGGAAAATATTTTGGTGTTTCTACTCAATGTTCTTTGCCCTTCTCTATTTCAAAAACCTTGGGTTGCTGCTTGTGTCCATCACCCCAAACTATCACATTGCTACCATTTTGGCCTCTGCTTTCTATGTCACATTCAATCTCTTTGCTGGCTTTTTAGTTCCGAAACCGGTAAGCCATTTCTAACTGTGGAAGAAAAATAAGTTCCTGTTTGATGTTTATTTTGATTGAGTTTGAGACTAAACCAAATACCAACTTTTAACTGAAAGGCACTGAAGCTATAATTTCTTTGAAGTATGGAAACTAAAATTTACCTTTGAGCTAAATTCTATATAGAAGAATGGGTTTAATCTTATTTTTATTTCTAAACTTCTAAAAAAGAAGTAAAGAGGCTAAAGATATAGTAAGTGTAGGCTATTAACCATATAACAGAAGAGCATAAAAGCTACACAATAGTAAATTTCTTCTTCTTTATGCAGAGAATTCCAAGGTGGTGGATATGGTTTTATTATATGAGTCCAACATCATGGACTTTGAATTGTTTGCTAACTTCACAATATGGTGATATAGACAAGACAATAGTGGCGTTTGGAGAAAATACAACAGTAGCAACTTTCTTGAGAGATTATTTTGGGTTTCATTACAATCAACTTCCTCTTGTGAGGTTCATTCTCATCCTCTTCCCTGTTGTATTTGCTTGTCTTTTTGGACTTTGTATAGGAAGATTAAACTTCCAAAAAAGATGATTAAACCACTCTTCTGACGTTCCTGGATAGCAAATAAAAGGCTAAATATATGATTATGTCTATAGTAGTTGGATCATTTTTGTCGAATATGCATAGTTTACGACGTATATAATCAACCACAAGTTAGAGAATTGGACCTTCTGATCATAGTTGGATTATTTCTTAATTTCTTCCAATATTTTTTACGAGATTAAAATATTACACTCTTACTTCACATGAGTCCTTGCCAAACTCACTCTTATATGAATATAACGTTGACAACCATAGGAGATTTGTTCTGTTCATATGTACGAAGCTTTGTTGAATAATGGTCGCATCTTTTGTCATCAATCCACTTTGAGCATGCTAATATCTGCTGTGACATTTCTAATCATCATTATGAAAAAGAGAGGCAATGTTAACGTTAAATGTTAAGGATTTTATGAGGGTTATTATGGAATATCAACCTAGTTAAGATATTTTTGTGAACCCTACTAATCCTACCTCGTTTTTGTTTCTGAAAGTTGGGTAATATCTTTTTAACTTAATTCACAAGTTGAATTCTATTTTTTATATAGTTAGGTAATATGGTTTATGAATTCGCTGCCGAACACAATATAAAATACAACTCTATTTTTCAAATTTCTTACAAAACAAACCCTTAATTAACTTATTTTACTTTAAATCGTTTGTTCCAATAAATTTATAAGTTTTATGAAAAAATTGATCTTTTCAACCCTCGAGATGGATAACAAAAGTTTTGTATTAATTGAACCATGCTTATTTTAACATAAGATTAGAGACGTGATCAACATCTAAAATTAAACAAGCAAGGATTAGAGATGTGGACATCATGATTCATGCTGTAGCCATGCATATATACTTTCAATGCATTTTCAAGCTTAATGTTATCTCATCCCATTTTAAGTCTTTCTCACTTCAAGAATTTCCCTTTTATAATATTAGCAACTTTTTATACAATATTTCTTAAGAAAACTAAAAAAGATTTTGCTGATCTTCAATTAATTTCAAAGAGTCTTTAATGTCCCTTTGATTTTTTTTCTTTTTAAAAAGTGAATTACAATTACTTATTGTACAAGTATTTTTAAAAAAACAAAAGTAAAAAGCTAGTTAAATGCTCTTTTTAAAACTAATTTAGGGAAACTTGTTTTATAAGTTTAAAATTATTTTTTATGTAAAAAAAAAAAACCACTTTTGAATATAGAATGGAAAAATTAATAAAACTACCACCATTTTAATTTTATATTTAAAAAATGAAAAATTACATTAAATGACAAAAAAATTTAGAAAAAAAACATTCTTTTTTCATATTGCAAATTTGGCAAATATGACGGTAATTAACAGTAACCAGACGATAATCTATTTTTAAATTTGCTATTTTTGTAATTTTGAAAATGTAAGTGACATGTGCTCTATTATCATAAATTTTTTGCTATTTTTGCAAACTCCTCTTAAAAAATAGTACGATTTTGGAAAATTGGAATTTTGTTTTTCTCGATAGAGATCGACCTCAAGATTCTTCTCAAATTTTAAAAAACTATTTCAATAGAATTTCTCGATCTCTCTCGACCGAAATTACCATCGAGATAGTGATATAGCAAATGATCGAAATATCTCTAGAACACGTACCAACCGTTTGATATCCTCACAAATCATGCTAAACCTTCGAAACTTTTCATGCTACTACCGAGAACCCCCACGAAATCTTGATAGTATATTTATTAAAATAGAAGATTAAAATAGTATATTTATTAAAAAAGAATAGAGAAATAAATAAATGTGAATGAATGATCATATCCCACGTCATTTTGGATTTTCTATGATGCCCAATAAAAGCCTTTTAATTATTAAAAGGCCAAATTCACTCAAATTTGACTTTTAAATTTCAAATTTTATAATCTTAGTTATTATATATATATATATAATCATTTAAAACTACCAGCTAATTTCTTATTGATTCATTTTGATCAAACTTTGAAATTCAGTGACAACTATTTTATCCTCTATTTTCTCATCATAAAAAAAAATTAAGAAAAAAACCTATTATACAATTAGTGACAAAACAAAATAGGGAACTTTTTTAAAAATTGATTTAACAATTGAAAACAAAAGTTTTTGAAGAATAAAGAAGAAAGAAAAGGTGAAGATTAGAACTAATTTTCCTTAAGTATTCAAGTCATTAACCTTTTTAAGTTACAAATCATCTAATGATATGTGAATGAGATTTAAACATACCATTTTTGGTTAAATGGTTTATGATTAAGTTAAGATGACTATGCAAATATTAATAATTGAGTGTAACAAAATGTCATATATATAAATCTCAAATGTTTTAGTTTTTCTTTTTTTAGGAAAACATAGATAGATATATTTGTTGAAAGAACTGATTTAGTTATTTTTATAAGATTTTTATTGATAGTACTTATATTCACATTTTTTGTTCTACATTTTTCTTTATATTTCATTCATATATAATTGCATGATGTGTAGAGTACATAACTAAGTTTTAATATATACATATATATATATATTTGTCACAAGTTGTTTGATTTACAAAAGCTACAATGGCATTCAAAGTGCCTTCAATGGCATTTTTTTTTTAAAAGAAAACAGTGATAGGGACTAAGTTCTAATAAATTTAAAGTAATAAAGAGAATATTTTTAGTTATTATGTTTTAGTACGATAATGGATATACAGTATGAGATATCGAACCTTCGACTTTTAGAAAAGAAAGATCACACCAGTTATTATTGAGTTTAAGCTTACTATGGTTGACTAAACTTTTAGTTATGAGTTTAGAAACCACGTGAAATTATGTATTTAATTGTTTTTAAAAAAGTAAATCGGATTTTGTTTAGTATTTGAAGATATAGTGTTCTTGTAGTAGTTTAATTTATGAAGAAAGGAAAAATAATAATTATGTCAACATGAACTTAGCTTAACTGTCATATGTACGTTTTTAGGAGGAGAGAGTTTTCGAGTTCAAATCTCTCTCACCTCCATGTTGTATTTGAAATACTTTCTTAAAAAAAATAATGGTTACAAAAAACTTTTAGATTCACATGACATATAATAAAAATTTGCCCATTTTTTTCATGATAGGAATTATTTTTTAAAATTCTAAATGTATAAGAACTAAATTGTTATCGATTAAAGTTGGCAGACTACATTATTACTTTTCCAACGTTAGGCTCTTCGAAGTCGATTGGATAATGGTTGAATATAGGAAGGAAAAAAAAAAGGGAGAGATGACCTTATAAGTTATATATTCTCTTTAATGGATAGTGTTTAGCTTTTTTTTTTCACCTTTTATCAAAATTTAATTTTGTTTAAAATTTATTCGATATGTTTTTGTAAAACTTTTTTCTTTTTCCTTTTACTATTTTTTTTACTTTACAATAACATAAAGTCAAATATGTTTGCTTAACGTTTTTAGTCTTTTGTTTTTCTATAAAAAATTAAAAATTAAAAAATTAAAACATAATTTTTTTTATTTTTTGGAAACGTAATTTTTGAGACATTTTCAAAATATAGTCAAACAAATCAAAATATTTACAAAATATAAAAAAAAATTCATATTTGATTAGTCTACTGGTACCTGTGATTGTATTTTACGAATATTATGTCAATTTTATCGTTTTTTATAATTTCTCATTAATTTTCTACTCCAGAAAGAAAGTAGAGAAGAAGAAGGAAAATTGTCAAAAGTAGAACATTTGACAAAATATTTACACTTCATACAAAAATCAAGTAATAAATTTTGTGGTTTTTTTATAGAGTATAAATAGTTTATTAATTTTTATATTTTTGAAAAAAAAAACCTTTTTGTTTTCTTTTTCCTTTTGAAATTAAAAAACAAATCCTCTTGGTAAACATTGTTAGTTTTCACATTTGACATAATTTTGGGTAAACATCATCAATATAATGGGAAATAAATAATTTTTCCAATGGATTATTCTTATCATTGTAATTCTTCCATATATATATTTCCAATTGTTTTCCTTCTTTTCTTCCCTATTCTATTATTTTCTTTTAGATAGTATTTAATTTACTTGGTAACACGTTCTTTTTTCTCTCTCTTTTAAATTAGTTTCCTTTTTCTCCTTCTAATATTTTAAAATATATACTAATGAAATAATTATTTCTTTCAAATATGTGTTGGGAAAATAATAGAGAACAACAACTGAAAATACCTTCATTTTTTTCTAATGGTTTACTTGGTCCAATTAAATCTTTGATTGAAGATTATATCTATCTTTACAACATTAGAATAATGAGTAAGACGAAAATAAAATTTTAAAAAATTAATTGCATTTCAATTTTATAAATATAGCAAAGCATTATTAATAGTGAAATTTCGCTATATTGTATAGGTATTTTTAATAGTTTTGTCATTTAAAATATTTTTTTAAAACAACTAAATTTATATATTATAAACGTATCACTTAATATTCCCGATAAATATTAAAGCTCATTTTTTTTTTTAAAGTTTAGAGATGTAATTAATGTTTTATTTTTTAATTGAAACAAGGAAATTAAATAGAAGTTACGAGTAAATTTAATATTTTTCTCTTTTATACATTATTTTTATAAAAAAAACAGTACACTATTTAAAATATATAATAAAATTTTAGATTATATCAGTATCTATTATTATTTGATATGGTTTTTAAGACATGCATTACATGTTACGATTAAATATTATATATATATATATATATATATAATACATTTGGAGAGCACAAATCTTAATATTGATTTTTAGGGTATATAATAATAATGAGATTGGATGCACATTTTTTATATACTGATTTTCTTTGATTTAATACAATGTTTGTTAATTATAAAATCTAAATTTTTGCTTGGTCTTTAATAAACACACAGTTGGACCAATTTATATTTTTGGATGATATATATATATACATATAAAGATTTTGTTGTTTACTTTCTTAATTTGATTATGTTTTCTCTTCAAAAGAATAATAATAATAATACAGAACAAGATTTTGTTTTATTTAAGTAAAAATGTGGATTTATGTGTTATTTTATTTAGCAATAAGAAAACGATACCTCTGTTATAAAAATGTTATAAAAAGAAGTTTGGTTTATTAAAGAATGAAAACCGATAACTCTATCGAAATAACTATAGAATGTAAATAATTTGTCAATGTTTTTATTTTTAAATTTTTTTTTAAATAAATAGAAATCGTTAAAAATAGAACAAAAGAAAAATCAAATTGTTCGAGTGGAGTGTAAATAATTTGTTAATTTTTGAAAAAATCTTAAAAATAAATTAAACTATATTTTTTCGATGGCTAAACTAATTTACAAATTTAAAAATTCATTGTTAAATTTGCAAATCTACCCATAAAAATTCCTCTAATTTCCCTTATAGTCTTTTTGTGTGTTTATTTTATTATTAAGAGGTGGTTTTAAATTTTTATTTAGTTTAGCTGCTAAATCTTTTTAGCCTCTAAATGGGATGATATGAAATATCAACAACTTCGTTATATGACATTTTTTAATAAAAAATTGCATCAATTAAAATTTTAATAGTAAATAAGTGTTCAAATTAAATTCGTGCACTTTTATAAATCAATCAATCAAATTAATTGACTTTTATTTTATTCTATTTAACTTCAGTTAGTGTTAGTTTGTTTTTCCAAGCGTTATTGGTTCACTACAATAAATTCAATTTTTAGTGACGCACAAACAACATTATTAAAAAAAATCATTGATACTGTTAACGATGTCGTGACTCAAGTTATTAGAACTGTTGCAATATTCGCGCAGCTAAAAGTTTTAACGACACAACAAACGTGTGACGCTAAATGTGTACTTTTATTGACATGATCAGCACATTACTAAAAGCTTATTTTTAGTAACATATTATTAGTCACTATTTAGTTTTTAGTGACATCAAACATTCGTCTCTAAACGTACGTTAAGTTTTAGTGATCGATAGTATTGTTGCTAAATGTTAATTTGTAACCATTACAAACGTCCTTTACAGCATATTAAAATCAATATTTAGCGTCACAAAAGAATTGGACATTATGTATATATTTTTTTCTAAATGGATCAAAAAAACATCTTTGTGCAATAGATTTATATATATAAATTTAACGTTCATCCAATTCTTTTCGAACCATTCAAATTTCTACTCTAAAATTTTGACCTTTTAAAACACGATAATTCGTAAGGTAATTTTTACAATTATCCAACAACACAACACAAAAAAAAACTTCATTTAAGAATTAATCATCAACAATTTTAGAGTAGAAATTTGAATGGTTCGAAAAGAATTGGATGAACGTTAAATTTATATATACAAATCTATTGCACAAAGATGTTTTTGATCCATTTAGAAAAAAATATATACATAATGTCCAATTCTTTAGTGACTAAATTTTTAGAAAAAAATCTAAGATATATTTATGAACTCAGAAACATATATTTAGGTGGAAATATTTAGTTCCCTTCTTCATTGAACATAACCCACATGCTCCAACATGATCTTCTGAAACCCTCAACTATTAAAAAAAAAAAAACACATATGTTGAATTTTATATTATTTTATGAGTTTAATATATATAATATAAGGTTAAAATATTTTCTCAATTACTTGTTTTTACAATTTTAGTCCATCTCAAATTTAATATTTCCAAATGATTTATTTTATATTTTCATGCAATATATAATATATTAATTATGCGGTAATTTTGTTTCTTTTTAATATAACTAAATAAGTATCGTGGCTCTAAGATTTATTAAAAATACAAAGATTAAAACTGAACCTAGAAAAGAATCAAACGGGACAAAATAGTAATTTAACCAATACAATTAAAATAAAAATTTCTCTCTTTCAAAAGATATAAAGTTATATATTTTCATTGAATATTGCAAGCCCATCTCTCTCTCTCTCTCTCTCTTGTGATGAAACATCATCCCTCTATTATATTAAAAAAAACAATCAGAAGAGTAGTGCAAAATATTTGAGCCCATATCTCTTTGATTCTCCATCCTTTTCTTATATCTGGCCTTAATTATTGATAGAGTAGATTAATCAGTTACATATATAATGGCTCCAACAACAGAGGAGAGTGAGCCAGTAAGAATGATTGAGGTGGGAGAGATAGGAAGAAGAACTTCAAGTTTCAGAAACGGCTCGATGACGACGGCAGAGGACGACCACGATGGCGACGTTGGAGATGCTTCTCTTTGGAAGTTGATAGACAGATTGCCGACGTTTGAACGGTTGAGATCGTCATTATTGTTGGACGACGACAACAACGGTAGGAGAAGAGTTGTTGATGTTACCAAACTAGGAGATGAGGAACGCCATCTCTTTATTCAAAAACTCATCAACAACATTGAGAATGATAATCTAAAGCTTTTGAGAAAAGTTAATGAGAGAATACACAAGTAAGCCTTTATATTTATTATTTTCTCTCCCCCCCCCCCTCTTCTCATGCTTCAAATCTTTCAATTTTCTTTCAATGTTTTTATTATATTTTGTTTTGATTTCAAGGTTTTGAAGGGTTTACTATCTTTTAATGTGCCATAAGTAGTTATGTATATGGACTTTTTTTTAAAACTAGGGATGGGAGATATATCAAACCTCCTATTATCTCTAGGGAGGAATGATAGTTATTTTGACGTATAAAAAATTATTTAGGTCTTTATCCTATCATTTTCATTAATTATTCGATCAAATCTCTCTATTTGTTTCATATATGTAAGTTGAGAAAGTTAACAGAGAGAAAGAAACCATGACGAAGAGGGTAGTGTTGGAGGAGCTGGATAAGTGTGGGAAGAAGAAAGAGAGTAAGAATACCTAACGAGAAGAGTTTTGTAATATTCACCTTTAAATTCTATTTTAAACTAACACGACAACCTTCTTATAAAATGAACGAAGAAAAGTGACTTTTTAAAAACCAATATAAAACATTTTTGAAAGTTCAAGATTAAAAAGCTAAAAGATAGTAAAAGGCATAAGAATGGAATATAATAAAAATAATAGATCTCAAACTTCAATAATCAACTTTTATATATATATATCAATTTATGTATATATAAATAAAGAGAAAACAAGGTGAATTATGTCTAAGGGATATTGTACTAAATAAATAAATAGATAAACATATTGTCAATGATATGGATGAAAGGAAGTAAATTAGAATTATATAATTTAAAACTTGAGGTTGTAATTAAAAATATGAAGAAGAAAAATGCTAAACTATAAAAGAAGAATAATTGGTTTTGTATTAATATATTATAGAGTTGGTGTGAAATTTCCAACCGTTGAAGTGAAGTACAAAAATGTGAATATTGAGGCAAAATGTGAAGTAGTTCGAGGGAAAGCACTTCCAACGCTTTGGAATTCACTTCAAACCAAACTTTTTGTAAGTACTTTCTTTTCCATATTCATTTCTCTTTTTTCCTAATCTAAACTTCTCATATTAAAAATTAAACTTATAATTGCAACTAATCACCCATACAAATCTTATATTTGGTATCTAGTTTTTACTATATTTTTCAAAATATATTTGTGGGTTTAGTTTGTGTTATACAGATTATCAAATTGTTATGAAGATTATTATCACAGTGAACAGAAAATCATACATGAATATAGATCTGACCCCAACAAATTCACGTTGTTTCCTTAAGACAAATTTATTCACCCTAGTGCTTGAGAATTTAGAGTAATTGCCTCCCAGAATAGAACATGTCAACTTTCTTTTAAGTGTAGCACCTCGTATAGAAGATCTACGAACGAAACCTTGTGAATCTAGCGAACATCAAGATTGTGGATATAGAGAGAAATTTGTTTATAGAAGACAAATGATTTTGATGTATTTTTTCTCTCAACCAAAAGGACTTATTTATAGACTTTTCGTGGCCATTCGAAAAGTCATGTCCTTTAGTTAATAACACTTTTCATGAAATGATGCATCCACTCATGATCCATCCATTAATGAAGAATCATAACCATTTATTCCAACAGTTTATATTAATTCAAAATTGGTTTTAAAAATGAAGAACTAGGTAGAAGACAAAAATAATTTTTTAATAGAAAATTATAATTAAAAAATATAAGAAGAAACAAATTGATGAATTGAAACACTTTCAGTTGATTCAATTAAAGTTGTGGGACCTAATTTAAGAGTTTTTTTTTTTTCTAATGAAGACATTTTTTAGAATTGGAATGAGATTCCTAAACTTATAGTTTAAAGGCTTCCAAGTTAAGAATATTTTTTATTTGTATTTTTTTTTTTTTTTATTTTTAAAATTTTTTTTAAATTGATATTATAAATATAATATAAGCGAATTAATTAATCAGTTAAAGTAAACGAAGTAAATATTTTAAATTGAAACAATAATTAAAGTAATGTTGAAATCAATTTACTTAGTTTAATTACTAAAATAATTAAATTAAGTAAAATATTTTCATCTAATAATTAATTAAAAATAATAAGCAAGGATCAATTAATATTTATTAATTAACTACTTTATTTAATATTTTTAGTGTTTATGTTTATTTATTCAATGATACATTTTTTTTTTTTAAATTTTAATAGGAAATCATAAAATTGTTTGGAGTGAAGTCCCATGAAGCTAAAATTAATATCATTGAGGATGTCAGTGGTGTCATAAAGCCAGGAAGGTACTTTTCTTTTAATCTTTTCTCATTCAATAATCTATAAGTTGATTGAAGACCCATGTATGTAAAAAAAAATTGAAGTAGTAGATTTTGATACACTTTATAAATAATTACTACTTTGCTATATCTTAAGACACATACGATCATATAATCTAAAGTTTATAATTTAACATAATTGATGCTTAAATAAAACTGTTTTTGTTTCAGATTAACTTTGCTACTTGGTCCTCCAGGATGTGGAAAAACCACATTACTAAAAGCTTTATCTCGAAATCTCGACAAATCTCTCAAGGTATATTATTCTTCGCATCATATACTATTTAATTATCATATAATTTGGTAAGTTGAGAAGAAGATGATGGATCAAATTAATTAACTTTTGGGGGAAATAGATGAGAGGAGGAATTTGGTACAATGAAGACAAAGTAGAAGAAATAGAAGCACAAAAGATATGTGCATATATAAGCCAATATGATCTACACATTCCTGAAATGACTGTGAGGGAAACCCTTGATTTTTCAGCTCGTTGTCAAGGTATCGGAAATCGAGCAGGTAATAATTACAATGTTCTTCATTTCTTTCATACACATCGATATTGAGAATTAGTATACATTATTTTATATGGGTTGTTTGGTTCTCAATTTGAAGATATGATGAAGGAGATTTGTAAAAGGGAGAGGGAACTAGGAATTACACCAGACCTTGATGTTGATACTTACATGAAGGTATAAATGATTTATTCTCAAATATAGCAAAATTAATCAAAAATATTTAAACAATTTTATTGAATTTCTCTTTTTGTTGTTTAAATTAAATTATAAATAATTTTGAATAGGCCATTTCTGTTGAAGGACTGAGACGAAGTCTTCAAACTGACTACATACTCAAGGTCAGTTCTCTTTTAATTTAGTTTACCCTAAGTTTGTGAAGTGAATCCAAATTTGATCTTTTTATTTATTGAATTTAACCCTTATTTACATGGTAAAACTAATGCTTCCTTTAGGAATAAAGTTGCAGATTTAATTTCATTAGTCTAATTTAGCATATACAATTAGTAGGGTAGCTATCAATTTTAAAACTTTAGGGTTTGAGGTTATAATGAATGTTTTACCTCAATTATTTTTATTTTTGCAACGATAAAAATAATTGTAGATCCTTGGGATTGATATTTGTGCGGACACCATGGTTGGTGATGGTATGAGAAGAGGCATTTCAGGAGGTCAAAAGAAGAGATTAACTACAGGTAATATCTTTATAGACTAAATTAATTCGCATAGCAAAACAAACTCAATATTTACATAATAGTTTCCTTAATTTTAAATAATATCTATAATATTCTTTCATAATTTTAAATTGTGTTCTCCACTTTTTTTCATAAAAATAATGTTTCCACCCTACTAAAGTCTTTTCTGAATGAAAGTTGAGACATGAATGGATTGATAATGTGACTGATGGTGAATTGAAATGGAAATTAGGGAAATTGAGACTCAAAATATAAAAATACCAAAACACCTCCTGCCACCACAGTACATCTGTTTCAAGTCTCAACTTTGATCTAAAACTCTAACACTGTTTCTACTTCTAGTTAGTTTTGAAACATTTACGATAACTGATTTTTTAGAGAAAAAAAACCATGCAGGAGAAATGATGGTTGGTCCATGCAGAGGGTTGTTCATGGATGAAATAACAAATGGATTAGACAGTTCCACTGCCTTTCAAATAGTATCTTGTCTACAACATTTAGCTTATTTCACAAATGCTACCATTCTTGTTTCTCTTCTCCAACCATCTCCAGAAACCTTCGAACTTTTCGACGATATAATCTTGATGGCAGAAAAAAAGATTGTATATCAAGGTCGTCGTGATCGGGCTCTTGAATTCTTCGAGCATTGTGGATTCAAATGCCCCAAGCGAAAAGGGGTTGCGGATTTTCTTCAAGAAGTGATTTCAAGAAAAGATCAACCACAATTTTGGTATCCCAATAATAATAATGAACAAATTCCCTACTCATATGTCTCAGTGGATGAACTGTGTAGGAAGTTCAAGAGCTATAATTTAGAAAGGAAATTATTAGTTGATGAAGAAGAAATGGTTTCAATAAAATTACCAAATAATAATAATAATATTGGGAAAAACTCCAAAAGTTGCCAAGAAATAAATGAAGAAGTTTCTTCAATTTCTAAATGGGAAGTGTTTAAAGCTTGTGCATCAAGGGAGCTCCTTCTCATGAAAAGAAATTCCTTCATTTATGTCTTCAAAACATGCCAGGTTAGTGCCCCTTCTTAATTTACTTTTAGTGAACTATTTTTATTTCTTAATTTACTTCAATAAAGTCTCAAAAGTGTATATGCAGTTTAGAAAAAATTAATTAAGATCTAATTCAAGAATGAAGAACTTAAAGAGGATTTCACATTAGAAAGATGAGAAAACCTCATAACAAGTTATAGGATACATGAATTACTCATTCTTTTCAATTAATTTTGAGTTAGAACTCGATGTAATATACATATATTTTTTTTAATCTTTCAAAAAAATTAAGAAGTGTACTAATTAATTAACAAGTGTTTTGTGTTTTTGGTGGGATTATGTGTGCAGCTATTTATAATTGGTTTGATGACAATGACAGTGTTTCTAAGAACTAGAATGGAAATTGATGTTGAAGATGGCAATAACTTCATGGGAGCCCTTTTTTTTGCTCTCGTTTTACTTCTTGTTGATGGGTTTCCAGAATTGGTTATGACTATTCAAAGACTTGAAGTTTTCTACAAACAAAAACAGTTCTATTTCTACCCAGCTTGGGCTTATGCTATTCCAGCTGCCATTCTCAAGATCCCTCTTTCCCTCGTCGAATCCTTAGTTTGGACTTCTCTTACTTACTACGTCATTGGCTTCACCCCTCAACCTATCAGGTTAGTTTTCATGAACCCTTTAGTTTGTAACCATTCTCAAAATGCCATAATTTGGATTGAACGCTTAGAACTTCTTTTCTTTTTTCTTTTTAAATTTTTGGTTATAGGTTCTTTCAACAGTTTATTATTCTGTTTGGGGTGCATTTATCAGCATTGTCCATGTTTAGAATGATAGCTTCAATCTTCCAAAGCAATGGTGCTTCCCTTACAGTAGGCAATTTTGTAATATTATTTGCCTTGTTATTTGGTGGCTTCATCATCTCACATCGTAAGTTTTCTTAATAACTAAGGTCTCTGTTAGATTACGATTTCATATATTCTTTAAAACTACGTACGTTTCATTTCTCCCGCAGTATGATATTAAAGCATCATAGAGAGAGTTTGATTTTCAATTTTTGGAATTATGCAGCATCCATGCCAGCTTGGTTGAAATGGGGTTTTTGGGTTTCACCAATTAGTTATGGAGAAATTGGCCTTTCACTCAATGAATTTCTTGCACCAAGGTGGCAAAAGGTGAGACGAGACCTCCTTATTCTAAGCAAGATACAAAATTTTCATTAAAAAAAATCCATACTTGATCATATTCATGAACCAAAGCAGAAAGCTTTACATTTTCTTGAACAATGGATATTTTTGAAGGAGTAATATTTAGGAGTGCAACCCAAACTATAGGCCTCTCAAAAGATAAGAAAGAATAATGTTTTCTTCTGACAACTTAAGATTGAACACTTGCATACTTTTCTTTTAAATAAAGTTGGTTGCCATGAATGGTTTATATGGTTTATTTTTTATAGGTACAAGCTACAAACACTACATTAGGTCATGAAGTGCTTCAAAGTCGAGGACTTGATTATCATAAAAGCATGTATTGGATTTCAGTCGCAGCCTTGTTCGGATTGGCATTCATTTTCAATATTGGATATGTCTTGGCACTAACGTTCCTCAACCGTAAGGTCCTTTTTTTTATATTTCACTAAATTATAAGTTTAGTCTCTAAATTCACTTTAAATTTTCGTGAAGCGGATAGATTTCATAAGTTTATGAACTTTTAATTTTTTTATCTAATATAATTAAGTCTCAATACGGTGTCAAAAAAAGCATAGCTCTCATCTGATATTTATATATGGTACTAAAAAAACGACATTATGTGCTAATGTCCAATAAGTCTACGGTTTGAATCCTCATTCCTAGCATTTATTAAGCTCAAAGAAAAAAATCTCTAAACTTAAAAATATCAAATAAACCCTATTGTTACTAAAAATATTTTTTTTGTTAAGTTTAGATCAATAGCAATTAACATAATCTTTCTTCTTGGAAGTCGAAAGTTCATTTCGTCATCTCACCGTTGTTATACTACAAAAAAGAACATTGAACTTTTTGTCTGAGTTTCAAAAAATGTGTAAAGTAGGTCACATGAAGGATCTATTACACACAGAATTAAGAATAAAAGTTTTATTGGATACATAATTTTGAAAGTTTTGGAACTGATATATGACCAAAGAAAATTGTAAGTTAACCTTTCTTATATTGTTTTGTGTACTAATTAAAAGTGAGCATTGCATATTAATATGATCTTTTTTGTTCGTTTTATTCTTATACTATTTAGCTCCTGGATCATCTCGCGCTATTATCTCATATGAAAAGCTTTCCCAATCAAAGAACAGTGAAGAATGCGATGGTGGAGGTGGAGCTCCTTCTGTGGAACAAAGTCCTTTTAAGACCGTCATAGAATCCAAGAAAGGTTACATATTCAAATTCTCTCTTTTATTTTTTCTTGTGTTATTAAAATGAATTTGTTTATGATTTTTTTTTCATGAGGTTTCATTGCTATTTGAAATAACAGGAAGAATAGCATTGCCTTTCAGACCTTTAACAGTAGTGTTTCAAGATTTGCAGTATTATGTGGACATGCCATTGGTAATGCTCTTTAGATCACTCTTAACTAAATTAGCTTATGTAGGAGATTGTTTTTATAACACGTTTTGTTTTGTTGTATGGTCGGCCTAAAAAACATAGTTTCTCAAAATAATATTTTCTAATATTTTCCTTATGTCAACAAATTTTTTCTTGAATACTTTCATATTGGTACCGTTGTTCTCACTCCCGCTCCTGTAGTTTTCAGTCTTGTGAGTCGTGAGATATGCTTGTCTTGCTCACTAGCATAACGAGAGAGGGAGTGAGAGAGCAAGAGCGTTAGAGAACAAAAAAAGGATTGCCTGTTGCTAACAAGGAGTTAGAAAAACTTATATGGAAAAATCATGTGGAATCTTTGGAGAAATTTATAGGTCAGTCTCTCAAAAGTTTTTTGCTTTTTGATAACTGTTGTTAAGATTTGTGATAGGTTGATTTATTCAGAGAGACAACAAACTCTCACTTCATTTATGTCGTGGAAAGTAATAAACTGTTTTGAGAACAATCTCTAAGGCATTCCCCATATTCTTCATGTTTGAAGTATTAACCTTTTTTTTTATAAATATAATTTTGATTCAAGGAAATGAAAGAAAGGGGCTTCACCCAGAAGAAACTCCAACTCCTTTCTGATATAACAGGGGCTTTAAGGCCTGGTGTTCTCACAGCATTGATGGGTGTAAGTGGAGCTGGAAAAACAACTCTGCTTGATGTTCTTGCAGGACGAAAAACGAGTGGATACATTGAAGGAGAAATCAAAATTGGTGGTTTTCCAAAAGTTCAAGAAACATTTGCTCGAATATCTGGTTATTGCGAACAAACTGATATACATTCTCCTCAAATAACAGTGGAAGAATCTCTGATCTTCTCTGCTTGGCTCCGTTTGGCATCTGATATCGACTCGAAAACAAAAGCAGTACAGTCTTCTTTTCCTTCCCTCTTCAGGTAAAACTAATTTGTCTTCTGATGTTGATGTTAGTTTATTTCTTGTCTCTTAGCAATTTGTGAATGAAGTCATTGAGACCATTGAACTTGATGGCATAAAAGATATGTTGGTTGGCATACCTGGTGTTAGTGGTCTATCAACCGAGCAGCGTAAACGGTTAACCATTGCTGTAGAGCTTGTTTCCAATCCTTCTATCATCTTCATGGATGAGCCAACCACTGGTTTGGATGCAAGAGCAGCCGCCATTGTAATGCGAGCGGTTAAGAATGTGGTTGATACTGGAAGAACAATAGTTTGTACCATCCACCAGCCGAGTATCGACATCTTTGAATCGTTTGATGAGGTAAAACAATTTCAATTGTTTTAGTGCTCAAACCATGCTGATTTTTTTGTTATAGGAGCAAAAGAGAACAATTTTTTGGGAACTATTACTTTTCTAAGGCTGCTTGTCTTCTTTTTGTGCAGTTGATTCTTTTGAAAACTGGTGGTCGCATGATCTATTGCGGACCGCTGGGACAATGTTCAAGAAAGGTTATAGAATATTTTGAGGTAAGCCTGTCATGAAATTAGAATACCCTGCATGCTCCATATGCTCCATTTTCATATTCTTTGTGAGTATTTTTCATTTTCTATTGCATATACAGCATGTTCCTGGGGTTTCAAAGATTAGAGAAAACTACAATCCCGGAACATGGATGTTGGAAGTTACATCTCCATCAGCAGAAAATGAACTTGGCATAGATTTTGCTCAAGTGTACAAGAACTCTGCTCTATATAAGTGAGTTAAGCTCAATTTTTTTTAACTCGACCAAGTATATAATTATGATCATGACTCCAAATAGTGTGTGATGAGACACGTTCAGTTGTAGTTTGAACTAAATGTTTTGAGAATGTCGACATAGTTTTCGTGCAGTTGTGTTTTCTCCTCTTTTCAAGGTAAACTTTGTTGAATTTTTTAGAGTTTTCAAAGGGAACTTTTTTGTTGCCGATGCTTGTGAGTTTTTCTAAAGTCAGCTAAAGTTTTTGTTGGCCCCTTCTTTTATAAAAAAAAATGTGTTGTTTATTGTAAGATTGACAAAGAACTTCATAGTTTAGTTGGAATCCATTGTTGTCACGTCCTAAGTTGAATAAGGTAATTCGGAGAATGGTATGCCAAGATGACATTTCTACTAAAGCAGGTCGTTCTATTACATTTGTTTTGCAGGAACATCAAAGAGCTTGTAAAGCAGTTAAGCAGTCCACCTCCTGGTTCAAGAGATCTGCATTTTTCGAATGTCTTTTCACAAAGTTTCGTCGAACAGTTCAAGGCTTGCTTTTGGAAACAAAACATGTCATATTGGAGAAATCCTTCCTTTAACTTACTCCGCTTTGTTCGAACAGTTGCATCGTCTTTAATTTTTGGGATACTATTCTGGAAACAAGGAAAAAAGCTGTGAGTAGTCTATGCATTTATTATTCATTGTCTAATTTCATGAATGTTAAAGCATTTTAGAATCTTTCCATTTTAGTTCTCATAGCATTAGGAGACTGACAAGCATGTAAACTCTTAGAGGTCATTTGAGACATCTACAGTAAAACTTTTTGAAAATTCTCATTGTTTACCGTGTCTACTTTTCTGTATTCATCTTCTCTTCCTTTGTAACTCAGCTGAAAACAGTCTGCACCCAAAACAGACTCTTATAATCCATAGACTATAATAACTATTGAATATAATAACTATCCTCATTCCTTATTCTCTTTTTGTTTGTGTTTGAAGAGAAAACCAGCAGAACTTGTTCAATGTTTTGGGTTCGATGTACACTGCTGTAATCTTCCTTGGCATTGACAATTGTGGATCAGTCCTTCCTATTGTATCAATGGAGAGAACTGTCATGTACAGAGAAAGGTTTGCTGGGATGTATTCGTCATGGGCTTATTCACTAGCACAGGTATGTATTCATTTTAACTTGTTTTTATCCTAATGGTTTAGCTTTTAGCTTAGATTTTTTAGTTCCTATTTAATAAAGTCCATAAACAGTTAACTTTGTATTCCAATAGGACTCTAAACTTTAAAATTTTCTAATATATAATATTGATCTCTACAAGTCCTATGTTCAAATCCCTTAAATGTTATTCCTCCCCTATTAATATATGTTTCCATTTGTTGGGTAATAAAATTAATATAATATCAAAGCAATAGGTTTTGTGTTTAAACTCCTAGAATATCATTTTGCCCTCAATTAATATTTTTTTCCACGTGTTCGGAATTCTACGAATTCTCAAATCCATAAACGTGGGAGAGTGTTAAAACATTGATATAACTAAATTTATTACAACCCATAAGCTTAAGTTTTTGCATCAATCCATGATTTAACGATAACTAATAAGTGAATACAAAATGTTTTCTTCTCTACTGTACAGGTGGTTGTTGAGGTTCCTTACATATTTATACAAGCAGCTGCCTATGTCATTATCATTTACCCAATGATTGGATACTATGGATCAGCAACCAAAATACTTTGGTGTTTCTACTCATTTTTGTGTGTATTCCTCTGCTACAACTATCTTGGGATGTTGCTAATCTCCATTACGCCAAACTTTCACATTGCTAACATTTTGTCCTCTGCCTTCTTCACCCTCTTCAATCTCTTTTCTGGGTTTCTTATTCCAAATCCGGTAAGCCATGTTTTATTAACTAAAGCTCTTCCTTAATGTTGTTTATTTTTGCCTTTTTTTCCACCCTATGATTGAAACTAGATCTATTACTCTATAATTATAAGCAAAAGACATTGGAGACCAAATCCTGATACTAGACCAGACGAACAAATCATATATAAGACTTTTCTTGGTTAAATTATAAAAAAAACAATACCCTTCAACTTCCATTTGTGTCAAAAAAATATCCCTGTACTTTCAAAAGTTGTAATTACTTGTGAATATTTATATGCAGCAAATCCCAAAGTGGTGGACATGGATGTATTACCTTACCCCAACATCATGGATTTTGAATTGTTTACTAACTTCTCAGTATGGAGATATAGACAGAACATTGACGGTGTTTGGAGAAAAGACAACAGTATCAGCTTTCTTAAGAGATTACTTTGGGTTTCATCACAGTCAACTTCCACTTGTAGCAGTCATTCTCATCCTCTTCCCTCTTGCATATGCTCTTCTTTTTGGATTTTGTGTAGGAAAATTGAATTTCCAAAAAAGGTAAACAAAACCAATTTCCTTAGTTACCTTTGTAGAAAATGAAAGACTTGACTAAATTTTGTCCATTATATTTATATTTTAAAATTCTTAATACTGTTCATCATTAATCTGCTAAAAGTTTGTCTGATCTCTATTTCTATGTTTCTGTTGATTATCATGAACTTCAAATTGTACAGAGAATGTCTTCTTTACAAATAAAAAATGTCTTTTTTCAAAAATTTGAAACCTCTTTTAAAAGTTTAAAAACCAAAATAGAACCCGATACCTTACAAAAGCTACAAGCATGATTTACAAGCATGATTTTAAATTGAGGTGGAAGAAACTATCATAAATTTTCACATTAAAAAACTAAATACAAAATTATTTTCAAGCATATCCTACATCATTTCTAAAACAAATATTTTAATATCTAGTACGATCGACGAGTAAGACAATTTGATATACAAATCTTGTAATTACAAAAACATTAATATATTAATTAAATTACGTTTGGCTTAGCCAAAATTATCGCCATTGAGCTAAAAAGCAATATGATAATATTTCTTGGTTTTTATTCGATAAATTTAAAAATTATTGGACTATAAATATGATCGGAGTGAACTTGTTTGTTTTATTTTTAATAAATAAAAACATAACTTTACACTTTATTGCAAAAAAAAGAAAAAAAAGTTGTTATAAACAATTAGAAAAAAAACTATACTTTTTTTTTTATCTTTTTTTTACATATTTGTAATATGAGTGACATTAAACGAGAAAAGTTATCCTCTTTTAAATTTGCTACGTTTGAAATTTAAAAAATATAGTAGCATAAATTTTATTCATAATTTTTTTTTTGCTATTTTTGCAAGTGCTCCAAGAAAGCAAAAAAGAAAATTCATTACAAATGATTTGAAATATAAATAGTTGGTCTATTTTGTCACTTTTGACAATTCACCCAAAGACTAAACTATAAATCTAATCTCATTAAATTAAGTTAGACTACTAAAAATTCGATAACTAGTATTTTTTTCATTTTTATGAATCAAAGAGGTAGTAAAAATTATTTTTTCAAAATTAACTTTGAGGTAAGTTAATAATTTGATTCCTCCTCTCAAACTGCCAAAATTGTTCTAAAATTATTCGTTAGGTTAAAATGATACAAAACCTTGAAATTAATTATTCACACAAAACACTGCTTAAAACAAACTAAATTGAAAACCTATATAGAGAGAGTCCATTTCCAGTTCAACTATTATAGCTTCAATCCATTTAGACTAAAAGGAATCAAACTGAAGCTAAAAATTAATAACATTTATATGTGCATAATTACAAAATATTTGAAAATTATATTAGACACAGAAGAAAGTACACAAGCTTATAGAAGGAAAACATGGCATTTGGAGGGAAGAAAACTGTAATTCAATTAAACTATATGTTAGTTCTTTTAATTGAGTTGAGTTTTAACAAGTTTATAAACTCGTAAAATATTTCAACTCTAATCTTTCAAGTTTAGCTTCCCAAATTTGCATTCTCTAAGTTAATGAATCAACCCTTGAATCCCCTACAAACTCAGCAAATGCTACAAAATTTTGAATAGTGAAAATAAAATCAACTTCTAACATACAAGAAAGCTCAAATGGAGGTCCGAAATTGTTCAGCACTCCACCCTGCACAATCACGAGGCCATCAGTTGAACCCTAACAAAATACTAGTTTTTTTCACATTTAGTTTTTTCTTTCGACGAGTGTTTGGGTTTATCTCACATTCATACACTAACACTGACTAAACTCACAAAACAACAACATTCAACCTATATCTAATTCCCTTGGATTTTACGGGATGTAAGGTACCTAAATAAGAATATTGGATAGTTCAATATATATATATATATTGGTACTGTAAGCTAGTGAGTTGTACAAGGGCAAATGGATAGGATGTTAGCTACGGGATCTCGTTATAAATAGAAAACGGGTGAGTGTGAAAGTAAGCAATTCTTGTATGGTGACGATCTGGGCTTGGGTGTATACTCAAGCGTGCCTTTATACTTGGACTAGAAATGACTATTTTCTAGTCGTGGATTTTATATTTTGATATATTCCTTCTTCCTAACAATATTTCGTTTCCTTCTTATCAAGGAGATTGTTGTGCATATAAAAAATAAAAAAGCAAGGAGGTCTACGTACCAAAATATTATATAAATCAGAGCTGAACAATTTTTAACTCCCCATAACCAAATGTAATGGACTCCTAGAGAATGTCACAAGAAAAATCTTCTGCGGCTTGTATCCATTTCAGGCTAGAATTCAAAGAAGTAAAAAACACATTAGATAAACAGTATAGATAATAATATATTGGTGTCCATTCCATGCATATCTGATAGAGATAGACTTGACTTACCTTATGAACCCATTCGTACTCCCCGCCTTTTGAATCGAAAGTTCCATGCTGCAAACTGATCAATTTCATTGTGAACCGAGGACCACATTCCTAAAAATCAAATCTCAGAATCAGTTGTCTACACTAACATTCCTCCTATCATTATTTAGCCTGTTTTTCTCTAACTATTTATCATATTTTAGAGTATACTAATATCACTTTCATTCAAAGCAAATAAAAAAAGAAACAAAATTGGCACAAAGAATAACATGGAAGTTTTGGACACTAAGTGATCACATGGTCCTTGCCGACCCTCTTGAATGAGCTGCAACTTCTTTATTTTGTCGAAGGAGAAGGAAGACTAAATTCAAAGGGAGACAAGACATGACAATCTGGAAAAAATGGCAGTACATTATCTCCGAGGATAACATGATAAAACTTGGGTGTGTTCTGACACAAGTCAATTTTACTCCCACACACTCATTGGTCAGTTTCCAGATTGATTGAAGAAACAAAAGCCGATATAAAATACTAATATTGATGTGTGAGGATTAATGACAGCATAAAACAGAAGGAGTATGCTACAATAGGAAATTTTTGGGTTCCATAGACTATTTCTCACAAAACCGAGAAATACCCACGCAACGTTCTAAATTTCCAGAGCCCCTCTGTCGTGGTTCCTTGATTATAAATGAATTGATGTTAATCACCACCCCCAAAAAAATTAGAGGAAGAAAAAAAACTGAGTTGCAGAAAGAGAGACAAGATGAAAACAAGTAAACAGTATTGAAGTCTCCAAGTTGCAAAATAAACCACTACAGAAATCATAAAACAACGTTTTATGAGTAGTAGGTTAATATCGACCTGAAGACGAGCGATTACTTTCTGCTGAGGAACTTTCTCACCCTTGGTATCCTTGGACTTCTTTTTTGAGTCATCCTCTTTTTTATTTTCCTTGCTTTCAAAAATGTATCTGAGAAGGTAAAAACACAAATTAATCATAGTCCAACTCACCTAAATACAGAAATATATATATAACAGCATACCTGTGATGCCGAAAAAATATAAAATCTCGTTGGTTATGAAAAGTTACAACCCGCCGACCGCGAAAATTGGGATCTTGAGGGAATAGTGATTGTATTAATCTAAAGAAACAACACAACAACAAAAGTCAATGCATTGAGAAAAACTTGAGATATCATAATTATAGAAACATAAAAAAAGAAACAAGAACACCTAAAAATTAAATGCGGACGTCACAAGACAGTATTTGCATATAAAGAAATTAAGGTACAGAAAGTAACCTTCCAACACGAAGACCAAGGCGTGTTGTGAAGTTGGTCAATACAAGTTCTGGCTGATGACCCGTTGGATTTCCATGATTCTACAAAGCAAGAGAAGATTAGATGTTTACGGTTTCTTGGGAAAAAAATCCTCCAAAAACCCAGTAGTAGTTAAAATGCAATACAACGGTTCAGAGGTTATTTTATTGACATGAACCAGTATACCTTAATGTCCTTACGTAAGACAACATTTGAAATCTTGAAATGGGCAGTAGGTCCTTCAGGTAAGCCAATAATTAAAAGTCCATCTAGAATTTCAATACATTGCATTAGATTGAGAAAAGAATCTAAACTATATAGCTAAAGAAAAAAAAACTAGAAAAAGAGAGAACAAGTTTGAAAGAGACGAATTAACATGCAAGAATGAACTGCAAGGTTTCTGAAGAGCTATCAACTTACCCAATTTTCTCCTACTCGTATGGACAACCATCAAAGAAGTGAAGTCTTTGGCATTTGCATATTCTATAATCTGCAAGCAAGAGAAGAATTGGTATTCTATAAATATTAGTATAAACTTCTTTGTTTTCTAATTTACTTTTCCTTCTTCATATTCATTAGAAAATATAAATATGAGCATAACCTTCTTCAAATCGTTAGTCCCTCTCTTGTAGTAATGTGCATTTGGTATCACCGAAAGCAACTCTGATATAAAAGCAGGACCAATCTGCAAACAGTAAGTCACATAAGTATAAGGTATTAAGTCTAATCAACTCCGAACGTTTTAGGTCAGTCTCCATTTAGCTAATGTTGCTCAAAAAATAAATTGAGAAATCTGACCGTAGAATTAAAACGACAAGTAGTAATTAGAATTTTTGGCAAAATGTCGCGCTTTATGATAGAACTAAATTCATCGGCATCATTTCCAGCAAATAGCTGCAGAGGATTAAAAACTAGCCTTATTAAAATTGTGAGCTCTAAATAACAAGAATTACAAATAAACAAAAGCTAAAAAATGTCATATACTGAGATTTAAAACGAAGAACCTCTTCATCGTCAGGTTTGCAAACAGTCTCATCAACCTCCCTGGTGTTCTCAATGGTGCGAGGAATCTTTCTAGGAGGAAGCTACGGAAAGAAAAATATGAGGTCAGAATCTCAGAGATAGAAGACAAACAGACAGAGTAGATGCTGGAGTTGATGGATATACTTCTTCTCCAAGTTCAAGAGCTTGCTTCTCGGCAGCATCACGAGCCTTAGCCCTCTTGCGTTTCTCAAGCTTCTTCTGATGCTTGAGGTTCGCGTGCACTTCTGCCCTCTTTTCTTTGTTCTTTATCATTGATGGGACTATACCCTTGTTCTTCTTCTCCTCCCCCATTTAGACTCCTTGATCAACCTCTAACATAAATGAAAAATTGATGAAAGAGAACAAATATGAATGCAAGCAACTACAGGAGAAAACAATTATGAAAAGAAAGAAGAACAAAATTTTCTCTACCTCGAATTGAATAAAAATTTGGAATCGGGTTGGACAGATTATTAACATATGAAAACAGGGTTCGGGCTTAAAATGTATAAACCCAAAACAAAATTGCCAAAATCGATCTTAAATCAAATTCCAACCTCCTAAGTCAAAATTAAATCAAATAACGAAGCCAAATAATAGTGGGTATCCAAAACAAAACTCTCAATAAAACCCTATCAAATATTACCAAGACTCTAAACTGTAGCACCGGCGACGAACAGCAGACAGCAGCGGAGAGAAAATCGGCGTAAAGCTTGAGGCAAACGCTCACCGGCGACGTGCGACTGGAGACGACGGTGGCTGGACGATGTTCGTCGGCAGAGCTTGAGCAAAATAGTGGGTAGCGCAGCCGTGGGGTTGAGGAGACGGGGGTTTTAAACCTAACCAATATATATGTTTTAAACATATTTTCTCGTGATAATGAAATTTTGAAAAAAAATTGGCCCATGCAGGTTTCGAACCTGCGACCTTCGCGTTATTAGCACGACGCTCTAACCAACTGAGCTAATAGGCCAATTTGAAATAGAAATTGTTTTTTATTTTATTGTATAAATATCTAATTATTTAAAGATTTAGGGTAATTTAATTTTAAATGTATATAAACTAAATTGGAGATTTATTGAAGGTGTCGAGCTAATTTAGACTATGACCCAAGTTGAATTTGATTCTTAAAATTTATATCTCGTAAGTTTTTTCAAATTTTAGTACAACGTAGAGGTATATAACATATAATTGTAGGTTAATAAATTTTGTAAAGTATAATTTTAAATATCAAATTTGAAGTTTTCTCGGTAAGTCTCAATGTGGTTTTGGCATCTCTCTTAAAAGGGATCTCATACAAATTTGCACTTTGGTGAAGATAATACTATTTGGGTCTTTTAGCTAGTTGATTCGATCGACTTAAGATTTTGGGTTGGTTCAATAAAACTTTCAACCTGATCCAATCTCACTCGTGTACTTATTCAGTTGTCAACAAAAGTATACTTAAATTTATCAATATATTTATTTCACTATTTATACACGTAGTTGATTTTACAAATATATGTATTGTCACTTCATCCCTCCAACAAAATTAACACAATCAAAGAGTAAAACTTAGACATTACATTGGTAAAATAATAGTTTGATAATGGTGGTGAGTTGAACCATCTCAACTAAGCATCCCACTATCATGCCACCAAGAACTTGCACCACTTATATATCCTCCCCAATTGCATCCATTTTGTGGATGGTATCATGGTGACACAAAGAGCAAAACGTGGTGTAACATAGGGTCAAGTGTGTTTTTTTTTCTCACTATAATAATTAATACATGCTTAGATGCATTTTGAACAATATTTACATGTTCTACTAAATTGTATAGTGTAGTTTTTTATGTGGGAATTTTTTTTTATTTTATTTTGAAATACTTTTTTTTTGTTTGTTTGTGTGTATGACGTCAGAAAGATACATAAAAACGAGTATAGTTTGTGATGTGTTGAAGTGTTACTCTTTTGCTATTTCAATAACCCTATAGCTTTTTTTTCATTTATCGAGTTCTTACCCTAGTTGTCTCATGAAAAAATATAAGCCTCAACTTAAACATATAAATTATACCCAAAAAAAAAAAAATACAAAATTAAAACATCTCTTTAAAACTCACCGAAACAGCAATTGTCAAATCAAGATGTACATATTAGGTTACCAACACAACTCAGCCGTTACCCTGTGTCTTAATGGTACTTCCGTCGTTCACTTTTTATATGTTTAAATCCTATTTTAGTTCATAAACTTTGTATCTTATTCTACTTTGGTTCCTAAGCTTTTAAAATTGTCCATTTTAATTCATGAACTTCTAAAAATAGCACATCATGTTCTACACAAAAATGAAACTATTTACAAAATACAGTAAAAATTTTAAACGGACCAAGGACAGTTCGATGAGATTTGAAAAATTATATATATATATTTTTAAAAAACTATATATATATATATATTAAGAAAAGTTGAAGTAAAAAGACGGTTATACCCACGAGAAAGGAGTTCTCGTTGTTATCCCACAACCGGTTCTACTCCCCGCACCTCAATTTCATCGTTGAAAAACCTCTCTATGGGTCCCTCCACTTTCTATCTCTTCAAGTCCAACTCAAACTCATCTACTCCAGTCAAATAAAATTTTTAAAATTATATTCCATATAAACCACATTACAACAACTCCCTCTTCTAACATTGCATTTGGTAATGCTTTAGATACATGCATATATTAATAATATGAAAGTTAACAAAACTAAGTATATGGTATGATTTTCCTTTGTTCAGTCAATACTTGCATAGGTGACACCTTGATTCATAGACATCAATTTTTAGATGATAGTTGTTGTGTTGCGTAATTCATCGGTCATACTTTAATTGACGGTATAAGAAAAATGTTTGCTTCTACGATAATAATAATATTTATGTACATATGTCTTGAATGAAATTAGTCATCCCTATGTTTTGTCTCGAAAATTTTAAACTCAACCATGAACCTTCCTTTCCACGAGCTTCACCCTTCGTGATAATCCATTACTACTACACAACTTTTTTCCATCATATCTATAGTTGTTGTGATTACATCCTATCTGTCAATCTAAGTACTATAGTTTTGCGTCTCCACTTATTGTTTGAACATAACCTTGAAAATGTAGTTAAACAAGTGCAATTATTTCTTGTGATGCAAAGTAAGTAACCTAGAGCACTATAATTTACTATATATATATATATATATATTTTTTTTTTGAGTTGGTGGGTTGGTAGCCATTTATTTTGTAATTAATTATTGGTTTATTATGGATTTACAATCTGAATTCAACATTCCTCGCAAGTTCATCTCCATAGAAAAGTCTTGTTTTAAATTTACATGCTCTATGCAGAATCTTTTCTAATCATAGCTTAATTAACATAATTTTAGTAACATAATTTTGGGTTCTCAAAATACTTTTATTTTGTAATGCGATTTAGATATATGTGTGTATCATTATAGAACTAAGATGTTAAACAACGTAATTAAACCTTAAAACATTGGTTATTGGTAGATATTAATGACATTCGGGTCGGGTTAGGCATCATGACCCGAAAGTTCTATAAATATCGCCGTCCTTTGCACGCTATGTATCCTCTACACAATTAAAACTCCGTCTTTTATTTATTAACTATTTATTTTTCTTGTATTTAATTAAATTTAATTAAAAAAAGAAAAAAACAAAATACAAAACAAAGTGAAGAAGAAGAGAGAGAATGAGAGAGACCTTCGTCTTGTTCTGACGAACCATCTTGCCAAAATCAGAATTTGCATTCCCTCTTCCCCTACTCCTTTCTCAAAACCCTAGAACAGACAAATTCCAATTCCATTTTGCTCCCCGGACGCCGCCTTCCTGCCGCCGTATCCCCACCACCACCACCGTCGCTGCCGCTCCTCACTTCTTTACCCAACTACCTCTGAAATTCCACCATCATCTGCGTTTCTTTCCCCCCCCCTTAAATTTTGGAGACTTTGTTTTGTTTCTGTTGACTTCCGGGATGATGGGTCTGAAGCTAATTCATCGGCCATCATTGAGTTTCTGAGTCTCGTCCAGGTGAAACTTTGTTATTTGACTTTGTGGGTTTTATTTAATCTTCCTTCTTAATTATGCTCGGACTACTATGTGGAATTTTTTGTTTTCTTACTTACATGGGATTGTTTGATTCGTTGGTATGTTCTTCCGTGGAAGTGGGAAGATGGGTTTTAAGTGCATGGATCTTATCTTTCTAATTTTTGTTGTTATATGATGTGGAGTGTTGGTTGTGACTCAAAATTGACTTTGTGGTGAATTTAAGAGATGGGTTCGATTTTTTTTTTCTTTTTTTTTTTTTGTTGGAGTATTGATCAGCTGACTTGTTCAAATCCCTTTCTGTTCATTTCTGTGAAGGTTTTGAAATATATATTGTGGTTTTTTTTCAGAAAACTACTTCGAGTTGTATCTCTCCTCATCATGTATCATGCTAAGAAATTTTCAACTGCGAGCTTAGTTCCACACAAATCTCAAGGTGCTGAACAGGGTGCGAGTGTTGCGGTTCTTGGTGGCTCTACAGCCAAAAGTCCAATGCCACCTGGAGGAGGTGGAAAACAACGCTTGCGATGGACATCAGATCTTCATGATCGCTTCGTGGATGCTATCACACAACTTGGTGGACCAGATAGTGGGTATTTTCTTTGTAGTAATGTTAAAATGCATCTGCTTTCATCTTAATTTTGAGGATTAGATAAGGGAAATCTTTTTAATGAAGCCATGAATCAATTTATTTTCTACACTAGCTTGATTAAATGTGGTTCTAGCGTACGGCTAGCTGTCCATTTGATGGATTCAGGGGGTTTCAAATGTAGTAGTGTAATTGAAAAGCACGGGAGGGTTAAAGATCATGCCATAAGTTTGGTTATCTCAGCAAAAATGTCTATAAGGTGGAAGTTGTTGGTCTTGAATATTAATTGTGGTTCTATCTTATGTCAAGGTACTTGAGCTGTGTACAAACTGGTCATGACACTCATTGACACCCATGCTTTTATGTTTGTAGGAGCCAAAAGAAATCACGAATTAGGAAAAGAAAGGATTGCATTCTTGTGTTAGTGTTACTTATATCCCTATGGATGGAAAAACATTCTCCTAGGTCAATTATTATTGGTGTTACTTTGACAAGAAACCACTCCCCACATTAAGTATTTTTTTAAAGAAGGAGACAGTACTTTTCATTGAAATAATGAAATGGGAGGAAGATTGCAATAAGACAACAAAGAGACAACACGAACTGAAAAGATCGCTCCAAAAACGGAAACAAAAGAGACTACCCTAAGACTAAAAAAACTAAAATCGAGCCAAACAAACAGAATACAACTAACAAACAAACAACAGTACAGTAACTCCCCAAAATTTCCATATTAAGTGTTAATAAAAAGTGGAAGGGAAGACAAGACTTCTGCCCAACTTAAGATTATTTAAGTGTAAACAACGCTTCACTAGTGCCAAGCTTATGGAAAAGCTGTTATGAAGCATATTGGTTTCAACAATGAACAAAAGTAGTTACAATATATTTTAGTCTTTGTAAGAGGAGAATAATCTTGGCAGTTATGAAGCATGGCATACATCCGAACATGTCAATGAAATATTTTTTATATATTACTTTTTGGGTCACGTGCACATCTTAAATGGCGAGCTTTTGTATCTCATCTTGATCCTTCTTGCAATGTTAGAAAGCCATCCTCACATATTGCTAGGTGAAAACTAGTCTATAAACTATGAAGTAGGATAGTAGGGTAAATGTGTCCATGTTGAAGGGCAAGGTAAAACTAGGCTATTTACCTTTTGATAATTGAATACGTCTGTTTCTTATAAAAAAAATGTGTTCATGTTGAAAAGTGAACTTGATCAACTGACCGCCACATAATGTTTATTGGAAAATAAAAAATGGTAACTTTTTTGAATGAGAATCAAAAACTCATTTTCTCAAGCATACGATAATATAAAATATATCTTGTTGATATCCTCAAGTGCTTGGTCCTACGTGTATCCACCCGACTATTCTCACAACACAACTACTTGACCATACAACAATCGGTTGTCGAGGTAACTTATAAGATATTAAATCTTAGATAGTTTGTCAACATGACAATTAGAAAATTGTATTTTCAAACAAATTTTAATTTTTCTTTTCTTATAAGATAATGAAATATAAAGGAAGAAGTTCATCGATAAAATGAATACAAGAAAAAACTTTTCATTGATGATGAAATGATGAAATGAACAAAGAGACTAATTCTCGATAGATATAGAACTCTACGGAGAAAAGGAAAAAAGTAAATAAGGGACAATTCAACCATCAAAATATACGTAGAACAACTCCGAAAACAAAGAATACATTAACATAAATAGAACAAAAGTTGAACTAATAAGGAAAAAGGAAGGCTGCCCAATCGAGACTAATGCCATGAGAACTGAGAAGATTATCCAACAAAGGTTGTAGTGAGAGAGCACCATAGAGAGGCGTTGAGGCGAGTTGAGGCAAAAATATATGAACTGGAACAATACTTTTCTTCAAATATTAGTAAGGTGTGGTCTCACTGAAAGAGAAGGGCCCTCAGCTGACGTACATTGTTTCTGACACTTAGGTAAAAAATCCATGAACATCCAAAGAAATTAAGAAGCTTGCTCCAACAATTGTAAGGGAAAGGACATGTAAAAAACACATGGTTGTAGCTTGCCACGTTCAAATGACATAGGAAAGAAATTGAGGATTGAAGGCACAAAGTAGCTAATTTATTCTGAAGAATATCCACTGTGTTGAGGCTACTAAGGATAAAACGGAACCCTCAAAGGACTACCAGATTGTCATAATGCCACGTAAGTCTCTTCTGACAAAAGAGAAGAGGATCTTAATTTGCAAGAGAAGGATTTAATTGTGAATGAGCTTGACGCTTCCAAACTCCAAAATCTGGAATCAGCCCCAACAGTAACCATAACCATAGACAGAGCTTCCATGAGAGCAGCAAAATCTGAAATTTGGTTATCTTTTAAGTCTCCCAGAAACTATTTTCCACGCTGAACAAGTATGACATCAGAAATTACTAACAAAGAGTACAATAGAAAGGGGAAGAGGAACTCCAGTCCAAAAGAAATCACCGAACAGAGAGTGATTAAACTGCAATAAAAAGTTCTAAGCTTGTGCCTAGTGGAAACCACAAAAAGCAGGCCATCCAACTAAAAGAAGGGAATTTTTCCCCCTTGGTCATTGTTTTTCTATTCCTTTCGCTGTGGAAAGTCCTTTAGAATGTGCTTATACTGTTTGACCAAATACACTTTTCCTTTTCTTTTAAGGGGTGTTCATCACAGAAGAAATGAAGAAGGCTTCATATATCCTTTTAAGTTGGGAAGATCCACCCAAAAGAATTGGTTAGGTGGAACCCAAAATGGGAGGAAAAGGTGACTTGGGACTCATTGTCTTTTTGCACGGAAATATATTGGCTTTCCCTTTGAGGCTTGTCTTCCCTATATATGCTCTGACCTTCCGAATGGGACCTCTAGAATGAAACTTCCATTTCTAGGATTTTTATCTTTCCTCACCTATTTGAGAATTATAGTTTATTTGGTGTGGTCCTGGAGGGGAGATTTAACACTGAGGATAGGGTAATCAGTTACAGGACAAGATCCATGAAAACAGAACTAATAAGATGGAGAAGTCTATGGTGAAACTCAGTATCATTAAGTTTTCTTCTGAAATTGAGTTTCCACGAGGCATTTGAGGAGTCCTGGTCGTGGTTGTTTTCTCACTATTGGACAACGTATAGAGTCTAGGGAAAGTATTTGGGAGAGAACCATTAGTCATTTCCTTCCCTCTGATCTTCCTAAAGTTTGGTGTTGCGACAATTCCTCCGGAGGATGTCGACTCTTGAAGGCAAGAAAATACTGTGTTTGAGAATGTCTCTTCATGATCTTGTGGTGGTATTAAAGAGAGATCATTAATTACCCTCACCTGGAGGACGCAGCCACCATACTTCTTCATAAGAGCATGCCTTTTTTATCGTAAATCTCAAAAGCCACTTTGCACAAGGTAAACAATCTTTTTGAGAAGGTTTCCAAAGGAAATCTTCTTGAGAGGAACGGGGATATTGATCTTGGTTGAAGCTACCAAAAAGAACAAACAAGAGAGAGAGAGAGAGAGCAAAGGTTTCTTTCCTTTTAATCTTCTTGGAACCTGTTGTTGATGAAGTTCTTGGTTGGTGTAAATGTTTGTACCATCCTTCTACAAATTATAGACTTGATCACCTCCCGATGAACTGGCAGGCTTTATATAACGTCAGTTGCTTGGGTATTCCCCTTTTTTTTGTATATCTTCTTATCAATAAAATTCCTGTTTATTGTAAAAGAATGTTGGATGTATAGACCGATGAGTTTGTTTGAGCACCTTTAACTGTGCATTTATTAAAGAATATACAAGTGCATGATCAAATACCAGCCCGAACCAAAGGAGTTTGAACTTAGCTATAGAAGAAAACTTCAATTCAAAAGAATAAGACCAAACTATACTTACAAAAGGGAAGGGCATAGTGATAAAAACCTGTAAAGAGGCACTAAACCTAACAACCTTTCAAACATCCTCATCCGACTCTCTGCCTCTCTAATCATTCTACTGCTAGACTACTTGAGATATTGACAATTCTATCCATTTTTTGTCGTATGGAAATTTGCATATTTCAACTTTTATACTTAAATGATCTTTGTAGAGTTGGTGTTTCGTTAAAAGAGGATGGATAGTTTACCAAAAATTTTCCTTCCCATTTTCTTGTAGGGGCAACACCAAAAGGTGTTTTAAGAGTGATGGGGGTACCTGGTCTTACCATATATCATGTCAAAAGCCATTTACAGGTGCATCCATTTAGTGAATTTATCAGCTATGGTGCAATTTTTAATGGGTGGTAATATGAAATTGATTGCATTTTTATTCTTTCAGAAGTATCGACTTGCAAAGTATTTACCAGAATCTCCAGCAGATGGTAAAACAGTCTGTTATCTTTGTTTCATTCTTTTAATCAGCAACAACTTGTCTGTCTGCGGAGTGTATTGATTTCAACTTGTATCATCCCTTACTGCCATTTAGGTTCTAAGGATGAGAAGAGAAGCTCAGAGAGTCTCTCTGGAACAGATTCATCTTCGTGAGTATCCATTCCTCTTGTGGCTTCTTTTTGTGCTCCAGTTTGTTGTATGACTTGTATCTTTTTATTAAATTTTCCATCCTTCAGGGGCCTGCAAATCAACGAGGCATTGAGGATGCAAATGGAGGTTCAGAAACGTCTTCAAGAACAGCTTGAGGTTTGGCCTCCCTCATCATTTATTACTCTTCGTACTTTCCATTGAAGATTAAAGGTCTTCAGGAGAGTCAAATACCCGTTCTCATAAAAGAATTTGTAATAGAAAAGGAGTTTTATCCCATAATATATATATATATATATATTTTTTTTTTGGGGGGGGGGGGGGGGGGGGGGGGGAGGTGGAGTTTGTTAGACTATTTCTAGACAAGGGCTTCGAATGTGGGTCGAAGTGAAGTTGGTTAGTAGCAAGCCCTACGAAAGGATGGGCAATGAAAGGAAACAGCTAATGAGTGTAGATTTGCGAGAGAAAGTATCCTCTAAATGTTACTGGCATCGTACGTACTTGCCATTCCTATTTTGCTTTATTGGAAGGAAACCTCTCAATAGGCATCAGAGCATTTCTTGAATGGTTCTAAAATTTGAAATTGCTGAAAATTCATAAGATGTTGATGGAGGTGAAATGTCTTTCGAAATCGACGAGTTCAATGACGAAATTAGTTCAGAAGAGTACCACGTAGAAGCATCCCTGAAGATAAACCCCACATTCAAGAAGTAGGCTTGACTTTTCATCCTTAGATTATACCAATTCAACCTTCACTTAGCCCATCAGAATGCATGATGGGTAATATAGTTAAAATTTGATAGTGATCTTGTTTTTAGTTTTCTATTTCTGAAATTTATGCTTGTTTTTCTCAATATTTTAAACTATGCTTTTCACCTTTGTTAAAGAAACACTCGAATTCCTAGTCTATTTCTGAAATTTATGCTTGTTTTCGAAGCCTGGCTTGGTTTTTGAAAATATAGGGGAATGACAGGACACAGATTAAGTTTATTAACACTTTTCTCATCTATTTATTTCTTTGTTTTGTTATTACGTTTTAGGTGTGTTTCAAAAACTAAGCTAAAATGATGAGAACTTAAAATTGTAATTTTTAAAATCTTTGTTTTTGTTTTTATAATTTGGCTAATAATTCAAGTTTTTTGTTGGGAAAATGAAAATTGGTGGTGGCAAAGAAGTGGTAAGAGAACCAGCATAATTTTTAAAAACCAACCTTAGTGGTTAGAAATTTCTAATGTCAAATAATTTTGTTTTTTTGACCTTGAGTTGAGCATCTGAAGTAAAGGCAGGGAAATAATTTATTCTCTTGTTTTTTTCATTAAAATCTCAAAAGCTAAGGCATTGCCTAAAAAGAGTTTGGTTTGCTTGAATCACATATTAGGTTCAGAGGCAATTACAAATGAGAATAGAAGCCCAGGCAAAATATTTGCAGAAGATCATCGAGGAGCAGCAGAAACTAGGTGGTGAATCGAAAGACTCCGAGGTGGTGCCCTCAGCTGAAGATAATAAGCAAAAAACTTGCCAGTCTGAGTCGTATGGTGATGTGTCTGCAGGACCTTCATCTCCCCGAAAGAAACAACGCGTTGATCATGGATCAACAGACGATTCTGCCCCATCTCCATCTATTAATTTACCTTAACTTATCTGAATAAATCGGCAGTCAATGGGACTGAATTGTATGAAAAGTAACATTGGGTCGGGTTTGCATCAGAGCTCAAAATCAAATCACAGGGGAGAAGAAGGCAGATCAGCTGCATCAAGTGTACCTACGAAGTTAAGATCCAATTTGTGGTTTATGGTCGTCTTCATGAAGTAGACGATGTCTGTAACCTTTGTATATAAATCTGCACATTGAACCTATTTGTAAACTTTATTGAAATACTTCTACGTAAGAAGTTTTTACTTCTATTTTGCAGTAAAACGTCCATGTTTTCTGCTGTTTTACCAATCGTGTATTAGACTGTTAGATCGTCATGTTTTTGAGAATATAGCCAAATCCTTATTATTTCCTGTTCATGTATCAGTTTTACTTTTTCTAGTAGAATGAAATGAGATTATGAAGAAACTACACCTTTTTGTGGGATCCTTTTCTATATCTTTTTTCTTATGTGCTTCATATACATTCATATTCACATAAATTTGCTTTTATAGAATTTTTATCTTTTGTTACAAAAACTTTTACCATCAATGTCAGGGGTATCAACAAAGTGCAGATGAGATTTGAAATGATGATCTTTTAAGAGAAGTTTAAAAAAAATTACCAAAATTCCCCAAACATTAAAATAAAAAGAAAAAAAAATCAAATTATAATCATCTTACTACTTCTTTAATCTATATTGATGTAAGAACTTCGTATTCTACAATCAATACAAGTATAACTCAATTGACATGAACTTGTATCATCAATATCGATTATCTAGAGTTCGATCTTCAGCTCTATATATTATATCAAAAAATCAATCTACTTGAGTTTCAAATCTTTACTATTTATGATTATTATCAATTCTCTTTGATAGTTGCTAATATTATATAGTAGAAATAAAAGTGGAGTTTTGATACTCATCTAGAAAAAGTAGTTAAAAACAATGTAGAATAATAAATATTATATTTCAATATAGATAAAGGCTTTATCATTCAGCGTTAGCTATTAAAACTTGGAACTGATTCCGAAAAAAATATATTTTGATTATATTTTATAAAAAGTAATGTTAATTGAATTGCCTATTTGTTGATTTTTTTTAAGTGCATATGCCTAAAGAGACAATAGTCAATTGACATTGTCTTAAGCTAATTTTACAATTGCACTCTATCACATCAAATATGAAAAGTTTGAGCTCTTACTCTTATTCAAATCTTAAAATTTGATCCTCAAATTTTATGATCGTATAAATTTAATAATTCAATTTTTATCGAGTATAAATTTGGTTAATTACAAAGACTTTTGCAATTTGCACTAAAAAAGCATTTTTCATTTCATTTTTTTAATTTTTATTTTTAAAAAAGCTTTTTCATTTCTGATAAATATGAAAAGGAGAGGAGCACGTGGCAGCTTTTAATTTGTTATAGAGGCTTTCAAGCTGCCATATGTAAAGAGCGCGGAATTCGATGAAAAAAGAGATTAGGGCTGTAATGGTCAACGAAGATATAAAACTCAGGACTCGACTCTCAGTTCTGAGCTCTCACTTTTCCCACTCTCTTTCTATTTCCATGGCTTCTTCCGAGCAGGAAGCGGCTCTTGCAGCCGTTCCCTCCGATTCCCCCACCATGTAACCTTCTTTAACCTCCTTTCTCCATCAACATTCTGTATTTTGCTATGTTTTATATCCCCCTGTAATTGCTCTTTTTTGTGTGTTTCATTTGCTGATCATCGGTTTCATGGCTGTTGTGTAATCAGCCATTTTTCTCTTATAATTGTGTTTATGTGTTTTTGGATGTTTAGTGCTTGGAGCGTATGCTCAAAGCAGAAGGCTAATGGTTCTATGAGTACGGTGAGATTTAAAGATGTTTTCAGAAATCGGATTTTGAACTGATACAAGAATCTTGACGAGCTAACTTTAATTGGGTTCAACTTCTTTTTTTTTTTTTTGGGCGGGGGGAGGCAATGATTGTTTTGAGGAACCATCTATTTGAGGGTAATGAAACTGCATGAGCTTATCAGTATTATTTTCTTTAAAAGAAAAGAAAAGAAAAACCTTGAAGTGGACTATGGATTAACATTTCATCAAGGAGAAGCTTGATATATGAGTCATATTTAGGTTTCCGGAAAGAGACCAAATTGCTAATGTATTATTTGAGGGGCTATGGAAAAATCAGTTTGACATATTGATTAACATCTATCCACGCAAGAATTTTCAAATTTGCACGAGGTGGAGTACTGGATTTCTCTATATTGTTTATCTTTTGTTTGTTATGGACAGGGAAGAATTGAAATTATACATTTGACAATTTAAATTTTACACCCTCGATTTATATATCTATGTATGTATTTGCGATTGTGTTTTGGAGATTAGTGGCTCCATTTGACTACTTTTTCTGGCTGTATAGTACTATTTTTCGTGGACTTGATTATTCTGATCACGACGGGATTCTTTCTGGCTTAATTGTAACATTTTATCATCGAGACCTATCACTATATTACCGATTTATGTTTTTTGCTTAGTTTGGTAGTTTCATTGTTCAATATTGGCATTTTTGTGGTTGATATTGAATATTTTTTAGTTGAATTTCATTGGATTTATTGAAGTTCATGATTGAATTGTTTATTTAGTTTTGAGGAGGCATTAATTGCACGATTTATTCAAGTGTTTGGGCTTGATGAAATTGATAGGTACAGGCTGTGAGGTACTGAGCGAAGTAAGGTGGTTAAAGCTTGAGGCGTTCCTTAAAAGAACTAGTTGTCATTATTCTTTTTTTTTTCTAGTACAAATTGGGGGTGAGGAAATTTAAACATGGGATCTCTTATCTACGTACGAACATGTGTCATTTGAGTTAAGTTTTTGTTGGCTAGTTGTCATGGTTGAATATTAAGAAAGAAGCTGTCAATATTTATTTTTACCTTTTTCCTATTGGAGTTCGTTGAGTTCTATACTCTCCTTTGAGGAGACCGTGTAACTATTCACTAGTAGAGACAAAAAAATCATACATTTAGCAAAAACCCACTTCAAGTTGCAACTAATGTTTTTTGTTTGTCACTTTTGCAGATTTGACAAAATCATTAACAAGGAAATTCCATCTACGGTGGTTTTTGAGGATGACAAGGTTCCTTTAAATTATTACCCTAAACCACTAATTTCGTTTTACAGATCTTGCTTGGATGAAATAAGAGATGAATACTTAGAATTAAGTTATTCTCATTTCATTGTGATTTCAATTAATTTATGTTTCAATGTCACTATAATGGCAGGTCCTTGCTTTCAGGGACATATCACCCCAAGCTCCTACACATATTCTAATCATTCCTAAAGTTAAGGATGGATTATCTGGATTATCTAAGGTACTAACTTTTCTGCGTACTTTACTCTCTGCTTTAGTGTCCAGTGACTTCGTTCTTCTGGCAGTTCCTTTTTGAGTTCATTGTTATCTTATATTTTGACTTTTTCACTACATACATGACATGATGATTGAGAAATAGATTTATCTTTAGGGAAGAATTTGAGTGGCTATTTGGTAGTCCAACCATGGCAAGAAAATCTCTAGTAGGAGTGTTTACTGTTGGGGTTTAGTTTAGTTAAGGGGCTTTTCCGGCTCTACTCAATTGTTTGGGTGGCATATTTGTCCCATCCAAATGATTGTAGTTAGATGATGGTCCCAAATAATTCAAGTTATTTATTCTACCAAAACTGAGTTTGAATTGTTATTTAAGTCATGGATTCAAATTTGTTACAGTAATAATGAAAATGATAGTATTTTATGTATTATTTAACTGTTCAGTACATTTACATATCAACTGAATTTAGGAACTCTCTTTGTTTTACTATTTTACGGAAAATACGCTTGAGGACCTCGGGAATCAATTTCCACAACATTTTGCCAGTTGTGGGTAGAACTTCAAAAGAGATTGATTGAAATAAAATCTAAATGAATATACTGCAGAAGTATTTTTTTTCATGAGTAAAAAGAGATTTCTCAATTAATTAGGCTCGTTTGGTTTTTGGAAATTGAGTTTATAAATATTACCTTCGTCTCTGTGTTTCTTTGTTTTGTTAACTACTTTCTAAATATGTCTCTCCAAATTTTGAAAACTAAAAAAATAGTTTCTGGGAATTTTTTGTTTTTATTTTTAAAATTTGGTTGAGAATTCAAATCAGATTTTAAAAAAATGGTGTGAAAAAAACACAATTTTTCAAAAAATAAAAATAAAAATCAATTACTAGGCTTTTTAACATTTCAAAGGCGTATTGAAGTTGCCAGACTGCAATGATTAGGTTTCTAAAATGCTACGAAGCTAAACTCAAAAACCTACAAGGCATATCGCTCTTTCACTTGGACCGTTCCATAACAGATAGGGTATCTTATATTATGTAATTGTTTAGTTGGAATTCGTGTTTTCATTAAGCTGGTTGATAGCTTGCTGATTGCAATGGTCTGTTCGAAGTTTCGCGTTGATGCTAGAAAAGATCATTTGAAGCGCACACGCACGCGCACAGACACCTACACATGTTTTCTGACTTTTCCGAAAATTAGAACATCTAGCTTGAGGAAAATAGGACCTCTAGGAGGTGGAGATATCTTAATAGGAACTTTGGTTTACAGCACAACACCTCCCTTTAGGTGTCTGTGGCCAAAGAGTTCTATATTTATATTTGTTTCTTAGTCTTCGAACGATGAATTGAAGCCCTTTCATTTAGCAGTGTTTTGTCTTTTCTTTTGCCTTGCCTTGCCTTGGCTTTCCGTGGTTTGGGCCCTTTTTTTTCCTCTCTGTTTTGGGTATTCCCCGGTTGTGTATCACCTTTCATTTAATACCATTTCACACCACTGAACTGAACGTGAAGCACAAAATTTGGATACCTTAAGTAGCCATGCGAAAAGGAAATTGTTGGGGTTCCTTCTCAATCTGCCTCGTGGGGAAAGGCGCGCTTTTTGTGGTTAGCTGGTGTGTGGTGTGAGCGCATTAGCGCAATGGTAAAATTTTCAGAGGGGCGGATAAAGGACCTCTTGTGAGGTTTGATCCATTTTTCATTTTCATGTTTCTTTCTGGGCTTCAGAAAGGGAAATTGTTACTTTTTCATTTGTATTTCCATTGAATTTCATTGAATATTTGATGTGCTTCGTAGGCTGAGGAGAGGCACACGGAGATTCTCGGCCACCTTCTTTACACTGCCAAGCTCATTGCCAAACAAGAAGGACTGGACGATGGCTTTAGAGTCGTAATTAACGACGGACCAAGTGGATGTGAGCACTCTAATCCCCATCTTTTTTACCCTCAGAAACAAATATCTTCTATTATTATTTAAATTATGAAACCATTTGATTCCTACTATTTTCTTGCAGGTCAATCGGTTTATCATCTTCATGTTCACCTTTTGGGGGGACGACAAATGAATTGGCCCCCAGGTTAAGATAGAGAGACTTTTATTAACGTTGAAATATAGAGCTAATAAACCTATATTATCATTTACCTATTCAAAAACTTTTTTATGAACTCCTGCACGTGGCTTGTGGTGTCTAACATCCTATTGAATATGGTAATTGGTGAAAGTTTGGTGACTATCGTTTTGTTTTTCTTGAATGCCTAATTGAAAATGGATGGCTATCTTTCCTCATAAAGGGTAATGCATGTATGTGGGTTTATATATTAGAATGATGTTGAGTTAAAAGGAAAGAAAAGAAAGATTGGGCCTCATTTTGTAATTTTATATTTTAATTTTTCTACCTGATTATATTTACTCATTTCCTAAGAAAAAAAACACAATTTTATCTTCAAAATGGGTTAGGAGAATCAATTTTTTTTAACACTGTTTTGCCAATTTGTCTATCTTAAACTTTACTATTATCATTTGTTTTTAGACGTAATCAATTGTTCTTATTATTTGAGTTTTTATGATTATAAACAAGAAAAAAAGAATCCAGCATCCAAGTCCTCAATGAAACTTTCTTTTTTAAAAAATAGTTATAATGATTTATTATTCGATTAATATAAAAATAAAATAAAATAAATATTAATTATTTATTTTCTTTTCACATTGTTATATCTTCACATTTATTATTTAAAATTATATTTATAGAACAAGTTATCTTAATACAAAATGTAATATGTTTTCTTTTTCTGTCAACAAAAAATCAAATTAGTTTATAAAATGACTTGATTAAAAAGTTCAATAATGTTATAGAAAAAAGAAAATATTATAAAAATTTGAAAATGTAAGAAAAATAAAACATTGTACATAAAGAAGTGCTCATTTAAATTTGTTACTTTTTAATTTACCACTACATACTATTTATTCATTTTAGCAAAGATATATTAACGAGGTTTAATTATTTCTAGTAATTCTAAAAAGTGATAAAGTGGTCAATATTGTTTTCTTTTAGGGGACCAAAATGGTCCAGTTTTAAAAATACAGTAACTAAATAAACCAAAGTTAAAATTACACGGGTCAAGAATAGATTTTAAAATTACACAAACAATGAAGTAAAATTGAAACTATAAAAGGTAGAAATCTAAAGTAAACATACTAAAGTAGTATATATATAATGTAAGCTATTGCTAACGAATTCAATACTAAATCGAATATGAAGACTGAAGAGTACTATAGGTAAAAAAAAATCTGGAAACAAAGCTTACACGTCTAAGACTGAGATATTTCAAAGGGATATTGTGAATATGTTAAAGAAGATCAATAGATTTCATAAAGGGAACAAGAATGACAACAACAAAATCACAACTTATGAGAGAGAGTTAAGACATTCATGAGGTTCATGTTACTCAAAACCTAAATTGATCACAATGGATCCTATGCCATAGCATTAACTATAGTTTGCCAGCCCTATTCAATTTCCCCTCAACAGTCCACCGTCTTCTATTCACTTTAAAAAGACTCACAAATTTGATATCCTTTCACCACACACAAAAATTAAACAGCCCTTCAAATGGCAAATTACAAGCTTAATTTGATGTTGGTTATGGCTATGGCTATGGCTGCATTTGCACTCCATATTACTGCAAGAACTGTCCCAAATGATCAGGCTGCAGCAGAAGGGCTCAATGACCAAAAGAACTTCCTTAACTATGGTGGTGTTGGTGGTTTCTCTGGCATTGGTGACAGTGGACTCCCCTTCGGAGGCGGTATCGGCGGGGGAGGGCTCGGAGGAGGTGGTGGCTTGGGCGGGCTTGGTGGTGGCATTGGTGGATTCGGTGGGGTTGGCATTGGTGGCATTGGTGGCGGAGTTGGTGGTGGAGTGATAGGGGGAATTGGAGGGATTGGTGGTGGTGGTGGACTCGTTAAACTTCCTTAAACTATTAACCTAAGAGTGGAGGATTCGTTTACAAAATTTGGTGTGTTTTTTTTATGTGTTTTATTGTAATGTTTTAATATGGAGTTTCTTTAGGGTTTATATAAGAAAAAGATAAGTAATTTGTGTGTTTGGTTTGCAATGTTAGTTTGACTACATCTTGTTGATGTAAGTTTGGTGACAATTGTTCTGTTTCTTTTTAATGTCTAATTGAAAATGGTGGATGGCTACCTTTACTCATAAAGGGAAATGCATGTGTATATGTGGGTTTATGTTAGAATGATGTTGAGTTAAAAGGAAAGAAAAGGAAAGATTGGGCCTCGTTTTGGCATCAAGAAAGTAGTACTACTAGCAACTAATCTTAAATGATGTTAATTGATAAAAATCAAAATGATTTTATGTATTTAATTTTGTTTATAATGACATTATTTGAAATATATGTGATTTTGCCAAGAAGGAAAATATGGATTTTATTGATATAAGGTAAGGTTTGAACTTGTTGAGAACTCGAAGAATATAACATATATATATATATATATATATATATATAGGTATTTGTGTGTATATATATGAAAAGTAATATAAAGAAATAAATAAATAAATAAAGAAATAAAGAAAATTGAATTTTCTCCCCTTCCTCCTTCTTTCATGGAATTTTCTCCATTGTGGATACAACTTACAACTCCACTAAATGCCACTATTTATAGACAATTTGACAAGTAAGATGTAGAAATAGATGACCACTAAGGATACCATTCCATAGTATTTATAACGATTTTCTTATAATTATTTGAGTATGAGGTCGAGGAGATTTAGTTGGGAATTTGATGACTTCATACAAAATGTTAGTTGAATTATACCCCTTCTAATAACATATTTTTATTAAGATACATTTATTTTTTAATTTTAGTAAGTACAATTAATTGGTTATTTATCAATTTGTTGTAAATTATTTCAACACCACACATGATTAACATAGATTTTGAAGGTTCATCAATGCACCAAAATGTGCATGTATTTATTGAAGTTTCATTGATTGATTGATGGAGGTGGGCAATAGGGATTGGTGGGTGTCAATTCTCATGACACAACCAATAGTTGGGTTTTGAGATCCTAATGATAATTATTTTCTAAAGTTAGAAAATTGATTTAAAGAAACTATCGTTTGTGTTCTTAGTTTGATGAATAAATTTTTAATAGGGTTAGATAATGTGGTGAATAGTAAAATATATATTAGTATGGTTATTAAAAATGTCATATTAGTGAATAGCTACTAAGTTTGTTAATGTAATAGAGTGAGATTAGGATAAAAGAGTGAAGATTTTAGTAGAATTTATAGTGTCGGGATTTTAGGAGAGTAGCCCCTCTTTCTTCGATTCTATTTTGTAGTGTTATTTGTTTATATTAAATGGTAATCTAACAAGCATATGAAAAGTTCAACGTCAAATAATTAATGATAGAAACTATTGAAAGGAGAATCAATTAAAGTAGAGCGTTTTTTACTTAAATATATGAAAACAATAATGACTAAATGTCAAGGATTCCAAAAAAAGGAACAATTATAGATTTCGTCATAGATCTCGAACGCTATGTGAATGTCTAAAAATGCGTAGTGCAATGGTGAAAGATTTTATCTAGTCAATCGAGAGAGAGTCATATCCATGCCTCCAAACATTGCATAAATGAATCGATCAAATTGGATAGACTATTTTTTTTTTCCTCATTTGAAAACAATAATAACACTAAAACAAATACGGTCGTTCTACTACATGTATCTAGCTATATATATCAAAACATTAATTACATAATTTGTAGACAAGAAAAAGAAAATACCCAAAATATTCCCATTGTTCCCTGTAAACAAGATATGGTCATATATATATCACATGTTGCTCTCTCTATAAAACCATGGCTTCATTAAGAAAATTAAATAGTTAATAATTGCAATGCCATATATCTTGGTCCTTGGTGTCACATCCCTATCCTCAGAAGAAAATATATGAAGAAAAGGGGAAAGGCAAAATCCAACTAGACTTTTTTGGTTGCTTATAGAACCAACCATGTTCTTTGCCCATAATAAATTTGGCATATCACAACACTTCTTGTAATTCATACACCTATTTGTGTTGGAAATACTTATTCTTGGTTCTATTAGCCTACTATCTCAAATATATCATTATGCTATATTGTCCCATTCTTTTATTTTAATTTCTTCCCCTTCGATTCGATCCGTTCCTATACTCTCATGTTTAACCTCATTTTTACGTATCAAGTTTAAGTTTCTAACTTTATGTAAAAACCATTTTAATATATATGTATTCCTTGTAGTTCCATCTACTTTGAATTCTTTTAGTTTTCATTTTGTTTAAATTCATAAATTTTACACAAAAATATTTTATACGGGTTTAGGTTTATTCACAAATGCATATAGAATTTTTCATTCGTCCTTGAATTTTACAATAGTAGTCTTGAGGATTGTTTTGAAACCAACCCATAGTTTAGAAGTACGTTTAACGAGACAATAAAATGAAAAGTTTTAGTATAATATTTAAAAATTTAAATATAGTAGAGTTTAGAACTTGATAATATATATATATATATATGATATGATCAACCAAACAATTTCTTGATTCATCTCTAAACTCTAAACTTGTGATTTTCTTTTTTGTATAATAATATGTAGCAACTTTTTTTCTAACTATATTTAAGTTAATTAACAGTTCAACAATTGTAAAAAAAATGTGCTTCATATGAGCTTATAAATATAAATAATGTTTGGCATGGTGGGTCAACTCATAATCTGTAAAGAAAAAGAGAAAAAAGAAAAGGAAAAACAAAATAAAGGTCTAAATGAATAGTAGTAATGAACATGAGCAATCCTAATTTGATATTTGTAATAATTTCTTTTAGAGAAAAATATATATAGTTGTAATTAGTCACTTCTATGCATGCCTGTTTGTTTTCCCAAAACAATAAGAGTATTTGTTATTAAAATGAGAGTAGACCTAAATTACCATCGAATTCATTAGAGTTGGTTTAGTAATGTTTAAACAAATCTTGATTGTTAAGAAATAAACGTTAGTCCATCGGTTAGTTTTATTCTTTAAATATTTTAGAAAAAATTTCGAATGTTTTTCAAACCGAACTCTCTTCTTCTTTCGTAGATTCGGCCAGTCAACTCAATTTGTTTGGTCTATCTTCCCTCCCCACTTGAGAATATTAATCATATTAGAGGATAAGGTTCACTAACAATATTATGAAGAGAACGAATGTTTTAATTCTTTAAAGGTACTTTATTTTAGGAAAGAAAAAGTCGGTAAAATTTTAAATGTATACTCGGTGTACTAGAATGTGTGCACGTGTACGGTAAAGTTTACACTTTTTTTATATATATAATTTTTTAAAATACAATAGGAGTAGTTCTTCCTTGTAATCATAAAATAGAGTAGAGAGATGGCAGCTTGTGGTCATGGAAGTTAGTAGAAAGATTATTATTCATTTACTCTATCAATGGAATAATTCTAAAAAAAACATTATTGCTTTCTTGGTGGTACCTTCACATTTGTTTATTTGGATATAAAATATGGTTTTCTACTTACTTTTGAATCATAAGTTGTGGGGGAGTTTTGTCATTAATGCAACAAATTGAAACCAAACCATGAATTATTTTGCAAATGTGGGACTAAAGTATCCTTTTATAACTTTAATGATTATATAGATATTAACCCTAAAAGATAGTAAGATACAAAGATAATTGAATGTGTTAAAAGGATTTTGCTAACAAAAAAAAAAGTTTTAGATTTTAGGACTTATGATGTGTAACTCCCCAAGTTCATAAACGCGGATACTATATTTTCATAAATCAACACGGATCCTTCAAGCAACATGCTTTTTTGAAAAAATTTCAAGGAACACTCACCTACAATTAGACTGGTCCAAGCTAAGCATATTTAGATTGAGCTTTCTTATCATGATCTCATTTTTACATGTATTCCCAGCTTGCAATTTGATAACATCAATATTCTTGCTTATTTTGAACGGCTTATAAGAGTGATGCTCCACCCAAATCAAACAGGTTATTTTAACATGTTTTTTCTTCATTCACATATTTTAATTTTTAGAAGAATTTCGAGGAATTCATCCGACATATAGAATAATAACTATTGCTCTAAGCTAAACACATTTGACTTTGAAGTTCTGATTAAGCTATTGAAAAGAAAGACAAACTAGTAGTCTTTAATTCTTGTATAAATCTTTCTTAACCATACTTTCATATCATTATCCTTAAGATCTCTCCCATCCAAATGTGATCTCAATTTATCAATAATACACCTTTCTTGAACTCGGGTATTACAAGATGGTTCGACAATTAGTTTCTAGCTAACTTGTCAAGAGTTTTGTTAATGACTCGAAATCGACCATAAGATCAAGTCATGAAATTGATATTTCTAACTACATAATCAAAAATCAATCAAAATATAAATAATATTTCTATTTAGACCTTTTATTATATAATAATAATAATAAGAAGAAAATTGAAGATTTAAAAAAAGTGAACTTCCAAATTCAAATCTCCACACATCAACTAGAAAAATAAAACAAGATGATAACCCAATCTTATCAAAAACATTTTCTTTGTAACACTATAATATACAATAATTAAAATTGAGACAGTTTGGTGGTTTTGTATTGTCTTTAGAAGAAGCAACCACTGGCATCAAACACACAAAGTACATATTAGTTGGAATTTCTTGGAATTGGGTTATCATCCTTTCAATTTTTAATATGCAATTCATTCTCAAAAGAGTTTGATCCAACAAAATAATGACAAAAAAATTAATGTTTTTGTTACCTCTCAATCTCATTTTGGCTTCATTAAATTAAATATGTAGGCCATTCATCGTACTAACCCACGTCTAAAATTAGTGTGAAATAGTCTCATCATATATGCGTATCGATATCAATAAATATTTTTCTTAGAAAAACATATATTGAGATTAGTAAATATAGTTTTTAGGTTAACGAATTTTCGTTGAAGGTAACAATTTAGTCGCCAAACTTTGGTTTGTAATGATTTAGTTCGTAAACTTTACTATGTAATTATTCGATTCGTGTACTGTAACGTTTTGAGTTTAGGATGAAGACATGAATGAACGATATCACATCTGAATGGAAGTGATCTTGAGGACATGAAATGAGAATATAAAAGTAATGTTAAGAAAGACTTAAAAGAATTAAAAGTTATTATCTATAGTAACAAGGTGCACCTTCCTATTCGGTGGCTCGATCATAAAAATTTCAAAGTTAAGCGTACTTAGTTGGGTGACTTTCTGGAAATTGTCCTAGGATGCTTGTGTGAGGACAAAACATGCTAGAAAAAAAATCATTAAAATTAGATGTCGTTTTTCATATTTTATGATGTAGACCTTGTATTTTGCAAATGAGTTTCTAATTAGTTTAAAAGTTTATTAAGGAATATTGAAATTTCATTAAACTATATTATTAATTTCTAGAATAAAGATTAAATTGAAACTATACCTAGCAAAGTTTATGACTAAGTTATTACAAAATTTAAAATACAATGACTAAATTGTTATAAGCCAAAGTTTATAAATTCAAATTGTATTGAGATTAAAACCGACTTTTAAACCTAATTCTTAAAACAAATTAAAATATTAATTATTATTTATATTAAGTTAAAATCCTAGCTAACATGATTATATTTTTCATTAATTCTTATAAATTCCCTTACCAAAAGTGTAACTTAAACAACACATACTTAATTACTTTGTCCTCTAAAAAAACAAACACAAATTTTATTTTATTCACTAAAAGTAATTAATTTTAAGCATTTTTTTACACCTTATTTATTTATTTATTATAAATTATAGATGTTGAATGAAAATTTTGGCTTTGATATGCTTTCATGTTATTGTTGATATAATTTGGTTTTAAAGATTTGAAAAAGTTGGTAGAACACAAGTCTATATGTGCTTTATTATCTAAAAGAACAAAACCACATATTTCTTCTCTACAAGTGGAAAATAAGAGAATACCTTATTTAATAGGGCTTCATATAATAATGTGTCCTCTTCACACTTAATTAATTAAAAAGGTCAATTATATATATATATATATATATATATATATATATATATATATATATGGGTATACCCCCTATAATCTTTTTTAGATTGATATCTATAATTATTATTTTTTGTATAGGGACCACGAAATCCAATAGTAGAATCATAGACTTTATGTTATAAACTAATGATTTATTATTTCTTTTAAATAAACATTGATATAAAAACTATATACTTAAATTCTAAGGTGATAAGTTGGTTTAGTGATGTTGGCGTAACCTTTAATCTCTAAGGATTAGAGGTTCAATTTCTACCATGCAATTGTTGTAACTCGAAAAAATATAAATAACAATTGATAGGGTTAGAGACGAAGTTCTCTAGGACAAGAGAGTATATCAATTACGGTTGAACTAAATTCACTTGAAATATAAATTTAATTGATTTAAGCATATATCCTCGATCGAAGAGTCGAAGTTTGGAAATTAAATGATGATAGAAAGATTAAAGTAGGATGAATGTTTGATTTAGCCTTACAATTTTTAGTGTTTGGAAATTAAATGCTTGAAACCTACCGAAATATATTTATATAGTTAAATAACAAATCTAGTCTTTAAATTTTTAAGGACTGTGTGTATTTTGTCCGTCAATTAACTTCACAACTACATATTTAATTTAGTTTAAGAATCTTGACTTAAAGATCTGTAGTAAATAGTAAATACAAGTTCTAAAGTTAACTAATAAAACAACACTGAAAAAATAACATTTAAAAAAGCGACACACCAACAAAATCACTCTATGATTACTTTTACCATATAGTTATAATAACATTAGTAATAATTATGTTATATATGAAGATTAATATATATTTGGATGTTTTTATAAATATTTAAAAAAACTAAGATTTATTTTTATTTTTAGTTCATATGATCTTTTTCTTAATAAATGAATTTTGTTAATGAAAAATTCTTAGTTTTAATATTTCACAAATATAGATGCATTATATATTTCTTAAAATGATGATAGAAAGATTTTTTTTTTTTTTTTTTAAACTTTGGTGATGAAAAGATTTGAAAATTTTAATTGGAGAATAAGAAAAAAAATGAGAAGTAACATCAATTAAAAGGGTGTAGAATTAAATAGAAATGTAGTCCCAATACATTTTAAATTAATGGAATATCAAATAATTAAATGGTCACCAAATCCAAGCTTTAAGAAAGAGAACAAATTTTGGTCCAAGTAGGGGATGCTAAGTCTTGTCCAATTATTTTTTGCCCCCACATTAACATTATCATCATTTTTAATTTTACAAACTATATACAATATTTTACCAAAATTTTAATCTTTCACCCCTTAATCCTTGTACAAAAAAACACCATCCACATTACTATATATATATCATGAATTAATTATAGTTCTTAAACCTAATTATCTCTAACATGTGTCTAATCTTGTTGGTTAATTTCCAAAGTTTTTGTAACATGTTTGTGTGAGTGTCACTTCTATCTCATTTGTCTAAAATAACAATGAGCATGTATGATGAAAATATAAAGTTTTAAAATAATATTTAATTATAAAAAAAATAAACTCGAAGATTTGTAGTTCTAGAAATATATTAAATAAATATAGGTAAAATGAAAAGATTTAAAGATTCTTACTTAGTGTGTAACATCATGTTATCAACCTTTTAATCAATAATAAAGAAACACACTTGGAAAGGAAATCGACCATGAAACTTACTTACATACCCCTCCATACTTCAAAACTCGACTTATTAATTAATGTGCAATTTTTTATCGATATTTATAACAGGTTTCACATATAGATTATAATTGGAAAATTATTGGATAAAATTTAATAAAAAATCTAAATTAAATAGAAATGGAAAGGATTTGTTAAAAGAGAAATAGAGATTGAAAATATAATTAGACTTTCACACACACACACACATATATATATTTATAATTTATTTATTATCACCAACCAATATAATAAGAGAAGAGACAGTGACATTGATTTGTTGAAGTGATTTTTGGTTGATGTTATCTTGAAGAAATTTGATGAACCCGTGACCAAATCCATCAACCAATAAATGAAAACAATAAATGTTTTTTCACTTCAAAATTCCTAACTGAAAAAATATATTATTTTGAAATAAACTTAAACTAAATTCAAAATTCAAGGATAAAAATGTTAATAAACTTTAGACATATGAGGAAAAAATACCTTTCTGTTTATAGGTTTTAGGTTTAGTTTCTATGTAGTGTGACGTATTTAATAAAAAAGAAATTACTTTTTATTAAAATGTTGACTAATTACGTTGTCAGTTTTGAACTTAAATGATGATGGTTAGTAATGATACGATGTTGGTTTGTATACATATAATGACAGTTTGACTAAGATGTTTACATCTTAAAATTAAATGAAAAATGTCACGGGTATATCTATATGATGACTGTTGGACATAATGTTCGTTTGTAAGTCACATCGAATCGTGATGACGAAGATAAGCAAAGATTAAGGAGAAAAAAAGTGCTTTTAGGTGAAATTGTAGTTTCAAATATGCTATTATTCATTCATTCATTAAAGCATATAAGGCAAATACAAAAGTACTCATGTGAGTATGACAAGCTTTCACTCTTTGAAAAGAAAGATTTCCTTTTTCTTTTGAAATGACCACCAAGTTCTATATATGTATCATTTTCTTTTCATTAATTTACCTATCAATTTTAATTTCACACCTTCTCATGATCTCAATTTTATTGTTACGGATTTTGTAATTTACTGTTACAATGGAAAGAAACTAAAATTTAATTATATATTACTGGTATCAGAAAGTTGCATTCAACACTGTCGTGACTCATGAGTCTCTTGTGAAATTGTTGGTGTAATTTCGTTTTTAGAGTTTCTTTGTGTAAGAGATCTTTGCACTAGTGTGACGTTGAGTATACTATACTATGATGTCTAAGTTAATATTGAGAGTGTATATCTCAATAACTCAAGTATACTAAAGAAAGGTCAAACATCTCTCCTCGAGAAATTACTTACTTTTTTCTTTTTCAAGGTTGTCGAATTTGGCTATTTCTTATGCCCTTCTTCTGACATGCCGCTATGGTTACGCGTAACTCTGGAAATCTCAAAGTAATTGTGACATCCAAGAATGCAAGAGGCCAAATCAATCACGATTTGGTTATTTCTCAATAATTGTTATACATTCACCAATTCTACTGGGTGACCTAACTCTTACTTTTTTCTCGTCGGACACACATTTTCTTATATCTGTTTACGAATTTTCTTGGAACTTGAATCTTGCCCTTAGATACAATACAATACACTCTAGGGTACTGAACGTTAAATGAAGAGAAGAATTGATGGCTTAGTGATGGAGTTGGTGCAATTTACAACTACAATTTATTTCAAAAAGCAATGGAAAATAGTTGTTAAAAACTAGAATATATATAAAGAATGCAATAATACCATTGCTTCTCTTATTGAATATATATAAAAATGTTGCTAGAGGATGCCCTTACATCAATTCCCTACCTCTTTATAAACTCAAAATAAATAAAATAATAACTTTAATTTGTGGTCTACAATATTGAAACGTTACCAAAAAAAAAAAATATATATATATAAACAATATTAATAAGAAACTATAAAAAATATGAAATATAGGAGTGAAGATAACGTTCTCTTACCAAATAAGTGATATCAATTTGTTGTTATTATATAGATGACATGACTTAACTATTTTAGATGTTGATATAAGAATATACTAATTGAATTCAAATATGCTAGTTGAGATTTGAATTAAAAACGTTACGATTTTCAATTTTAGCCAATTGTACCTCCAAAATGTGATTCAACTTTATCGATAATGTATCGTAAAAACATCTAATTATCAAACCTAAGCTCTAGTTTAATATTATTAATTTTCTAACTAAAATAAGTAAATAATAATACAATTCTAGTTATAACCTATAGTTTTAATTTTTACCATATACTCATGATATTATAATTTTTGAAAATAAGTCCCTAAACTAACACATCCCTTTCTTGTTTATCTTTTCTATATACCCTTTTCCCCTGGATAACGTTTGTGTATAGATGTTCATATGAAAAAGTTATACACACACATATATATATATATATTTTAGAAGTATAAGTTTATAATGATTTAATTTATAACATATTTTGATGTGATGGTTTGTTCACTTAAAAAATTGATGGCTAAGCTGTCAATGGCATGAGTGCATTAGGTCACATCATACAACTATGATATTTGAAAGTTAGAAATTAAATCTTTCTTTTTCTTCAATGTAAAAACTACATTCATATATTTTCCCACTTTTTCATCAAAAGAAAAACCACAATAGATTTCCTCCTACATACATTTCAGTGTGATTGCAACTCTATACCTAATTGAAATCATCAACTCAAAATTTTCAATTATACTGTCTGATTTGACAAAAATCATGAACTATTGATACCTTTTTTTTTTCCTTCTTTCTTTTTTAATGAGATATCTTGACTTGTTTATAAAATATTTAAATACTTTCATTGTACATTCTCTTTTTTAAAAAGACACTTTATGTACCCCAGTTTTGTGAGTTATCATATTTAATAACTTTTATTTTAATTTGGGTCCTTAGTTACCATTTAGTTTTTAGATTTTTCCCCCACAATTTATGCACCCATGGTTCTTTTAAAAACAAAATCATTCAAATTTAAAGCCAAAATTTAAAATTTATTTCGATTTTGAGAATAACAAATCATGAATTTCATAAATAAAAGTAGTGTTTTTAAACGAAACAAGTTGTTGTTATTATTATTTTAATGGTATTGTTTTTCTATTATCAATTTTATAGCCAATTTTCGAAATAAAAATAAAATTTAAATATTACTTTATTTTTGTTCATATTTCATTTGATTTTAAAATATGGATAAAAAGTAGACAATAAAACATAAAATTTACCTAGAACTTAATTTTTTAAAACGAAAGGTAAATAGCCAAATAGTTATTGAACGTAATCTTTACTTTTAGTTTTTTGCTTTTGGAAAATAAACTTATATTGATCTCATAAGTTATATTGTTTGTTTTCTACTTATGACAATATTGTCGTCAATTTTTTAAAATTCTAAAAGTAGTTGTCTTAAGATTGTTAATTTTAGAATTTCTTTAGATGTAATGATTATATTCTAAGCTAAATTCTAAAAACAATAACAAGTTTCTAAAAGTTGTTTTTTTTTTTTTTAGTTTTCACGATTTAACTTAGTTTTTTAAACCATTAAGAAAAAATAGATAGCAAAAGAAGAAATTTAGAAGTGAAAGTAATGTTTATATGTCGAATTTACAACCGTAAAAACTAAAAGGCCAAACGATGATCTTTAAGATCTATGGAGAGTTATAGAAAAGAGAAAACAAACCTATAATTTGAAGATCAAAAACTAAAAACGATATGATATCAACATCATCTAACAGCTGGATATCTTTAGTTTTCCTTTTAGAGGCATCACTATCCATGTTCCATTATATGACATTTGCCTAAAGGATGTTGTTGTGGGGAAGCATCAACAAATAAGGGCATTTTGGATGATGTATATATAGATGATTATTATAATTGTCTTCTTCTTCCCCACCCCCATTAAATTTATATAATTATTTTCATTAATGTATACTTTTTATGATTATTTTGAGTGACTCAAACATTTTTGGTTGTCTATGTTTTTGGATTCTTATGAATGTTACCCTTGAGTATACTATTGGTTTACACCATTTTAATTTCCTTTTTCCCTCCCTCCCTCCCTGGCTATAATGATCTAGAATGTTTGATAATCAATTATTAGTAAGGGAGATAGGAGTTTACGTTACGAGAAATAATTATAGTGATAACAAGGCCGATCTTCGAATTTAAAGAATTCTCCCTTTGTTTTTGTTACATGACAATATCTTTCTTAGAGTATTTTACACTCCACTTCAATTACAATACAACATATTACATTGAAAATACTTGATCTTCAAGTGATACCAAAACTGAATTTATGTAAGAGGAAACTTGCACATCATCCACGGGTCTATAAGGAAAATTCTTCATGTATAAGAATACAATCAAATGAAAGGTTTCCATTAATTGAAAGGAAGAATCTAGATATTGTTGGTCCATTTTTTTTAATACATTATTATCATCATGATTATTATTATTCAAAGATTTGGAATTTGTGAATGTTAAAGTGAATGGAATCTTGCAAAAATGTCCCACCATCCTTCATAAGTTGATATCCAAATTGGCCACTCATAACTCCCAACAGTCTTTTTCTCCCCATTAATAAAGCCTCTTTAGTAAGTAGCAAAAATATTGGATATCTAATATATATGAGAAAAGAACCCTACCTTTTAATCCCCCCTCCTATTGCATCATTATTTTTCCTTATTTCTGCTTCTCTCTCTCTCTTATATGATTGATTCAAATGTACCATACATGTATTTATATATATATATATTTCATGTTGAGGGTGAAGTTTCTTTCTAAGGGGTTTCTTTCTAATGGAAAGAAGAGCAACTTCCAAGATGAGTCTTATTAATAGAGGGTTATCTGAGAAAACAGTCTTTGGCTACAACAACAACAATAATGATATGAAAGAGAAAAGAGAGACTGCTAATACTAATTCTATTCCATCTTATATTACTCATTCTGATCACCAACATCACCATTTTCTTGCTCGTTGCACCATTGTTGATGATTCTTCTGAGTTGAGTATCTTTGATGCCAAGAAGTATTTCAATGAAGTTTCAGCCAACAATAATATCAACAAGGTTTCTCCCATAATGAACATCGATTCGATGTCGATGTCGGAGCAATGTATGGATCATTCAGTAGCGTCGTCTCAAGATCAGGATTCAGAAAAGGATTATGAATTATCCAAGTCGAAGCCTTGGACTTGTGGTGTTGCGCACCCGTCGTCTGGGGTGGTTTCTAAATTTTCACCTACTACTGCCTCTACTATAGATGGTCATCATCGTCGGAGTTACCGAGCTCGATCTTTTCATTCTGCAACGCCAACTGCATCGTCGGAGGCTAGTTGGAATAGCCAGACGGGGTTGCTCTCGAACCCTCCTGGAGCAATCTCGGTGTCAGTTTTGCGTGGGGATTCTGATCATCATTCTGGGAGAAAAACTCGAAAGCCTCCTTCGTCATCCTCTTTGGCAGCGAGATGGATTTTTAGAAGCTCTAAATGCCCTTGTACTGGGAAGAAGTCGGTTCAAGTTCAGGAATCTAAAGTGGTACTAGACCCAAAAACAAGTCCTCCTTATATCAACAACACAATCGTTGGTGGCCATTCCCAATCTCAATCAGAGTCTCCGCCATCTGAAAAAACCTCTGGAGAAAACACAATGCTTTTGCAACATCCAGACAAGGACGTCGTTTGGAGTAATCAAAGGCGTTTTCCTCCAAATTTGCTTCTTCAAGGACACACAACGCAACGAGTAATAGCCTCCACGGGCTTCACTTTTCCCATCTTGAAAAACAACAATAACAACAATGGAGATATTCCAACCAGAGCTATAGGTCATGTTTTAATTGAAGACCCTCCTCGAGATTCTCTAGAAGTTTTCAACCCAAGCAGTGCTAGAGATAGTGGCAACGGTGGTGGTAGTAGTCTTAAATCACGAATTCTAGCCAGTGTAGCAGCATCTGGCGGCAACGCCACCATTGTGAACGACATCGATGATGTAGCAAGTGATGCTAGCTCAGACTTATTTGAAATCGAAAGTTTCTCCACTCAAACTGCCAGCACAACCACTGCCTCATACCCTGCCATGTTCCACCGACGAGACTCAATGGAACTAGAAGCAAGAAGACTAGGGTTAGCCTCTGCAGCCACACGTCGCAGCCTCGACGAGCCAATGACACCGTCAACTGATTGGTATGAACCAAGCGAGGCAAGCATCGACTGGAGCGTTACCACAGCCGAGGGCTTCGATCGGGCGAGCATTGCCAACATGTCAGAGGCCGAGGAGTCCTGGACTGAGAAAAACAACAACAACAATAACAACAATAACAACAGACGAAGATCATCATCGGGAAATGGGTTGTTAAGTTGTCGGTCAGAGAAGGCGGTGAGTGTAGGCCCACAGCCGGTGACGAAGCATGTGAGTAGTAGGCCACCATTGGGAAAGAAGCCACCACTAGCAAGGTCTAATTCAGCTCACCTCTCCCTTACTTTTGCTGCCTGATTTGGGAGCACTCTTTTCTCTTATGACTGTGATGGAAGATGATACATGATTTTTCTCCAACACCCTCTCTCCCAACACACCATTCTTGATTTTCTTATCTTGTCTCTTCAAATTTTCTTTTCCTTTTCATTTTTCCCCCTCTTCATTATAGTGCTGTGTCTCTCTAATAATTGTGCGAACCAGAAGTTTGGTGTACTTTTCTATTTTTTTACACGTTCTCCTGTTTTCTCCCCCTCCTATCATTCAATTATTTTACTTACTACATTGAATAAACTCATTTTAAATCTATAGTTAAATTGTCGGTCTATTTTGGTAGTTTTGTTCTGTTTTCTATTATAGTCTTAAAATCTGTAGTTAATTAGGTTTTGAAGATAGAGATTGAATGATGTGTTGAGGGAACCTAATCTGAGAGATTTCGTTCAAGCATAGGTGGAGCAAACTAACAAAGCAATAATGACTAAAATGGTAACTAAATTTGAATTTATTTACTACATTACTCGCAGGCTTGAGGGAACAAACAAATAATAAAATGACAAATTATTTCAAGATCTATATGTATTAGTATCATACCAGATTTACAGGAGACTTCAAATACAATAATGGATTGATGGATACACCTCACATGTGTCCACAAACTTTATGATACGTTGGTAGGAGACAGAAGTTTGGAAGGGAAGAGTTTCAAAGCATTCAATACACTGAGACTTAGTTAATCACTCAGTTAGAAACATATGGGAGTCATACATCTTTAAACTACTGGTTCCCGAACAAAGTGAAGATCAATTTTTACATGCCTGGTCTAGTCCGAGCATGAAAAATCGAATTGAAAGCCAGTTGAATGGAGATTGATTATCATGCCAAAGTGAAATCCTTGTAAAGGTGACGAAATTGAGACAATTCAGCAGCAGTGGGAGATGAAGATACCCAATTTTCTGCATATTCTATAATCTGCAAGCAAGAGAAAGCACACACACGCAAACAAGAACATGTTAACACTGGAGTTGTTCAAAGTTTTTTGAGTACAAGTCTTTCTTCTATACTATTCTTGTTTATTCATAATTTTCTAACTTTTGTTTTCCTTCTGTTATGTGCGTTCATTAGAACAGAAGATTCATTTGGGATCTCTGAAAGCAACTCTGAAATAGAAGCAGGTCCAATCTGCAAATAGTAAGTCATATACAAGCAGAAGATTGAAATACAAGGTACAAAGTCTTGTCAAATGTGTATACCATGGATTGGTTTCAATTAAGAGTAAACCATCGTGAATAGAACTAGTAGTAAAAAAGGAAACATAGTCTCAATATCTAGGAGGTTATCGATTCTTAGGAATTAATTTCCTATGAGTTTCCTCGACATCCAAAAATGTTGTTGTGTCAAACGGGTTGTCCCCGAGGTTAGTCGAGGTATACATAAGTTGGTCCGGACACTCTCAGATAAAAAAAAACTAGAAACAAATTTACTCTATACAAGAAACAACGGACAACGGAGAATACAACAAAATTAAAGTGAAAAGTAGTAACTAAATCTTTTGGGAAAATTTTGCACTTTATGATGGAACTAAATTCATTGGCATTATTTCGATTCCAGCAAATATCTGCAACCTGAGAGAATCAAATCCGGACATATTAAAAGTCTGTACTCTAAATGAAAAGAGTTACAAAATACAAAAAGTCCTATTTTTGCATTTGTTCTTAAATATTATACTGCCCAACTTCAAGTATAAACATATAATCAATGGAATATACTTAGAGAAGGATAAGAAGCTAACTTTACTTTTAAAAGAAGTCGACGTAACTATGTAAGTATGATATCCAACAACAATATCCATCATGCAAGCATTTGGCTGGGAATTGTGATAAATCATTAACCAAAGCCTAAAATCTTCAACTCAAGAAAACTTCTTTGAAGGGAGCAAAAAGATGACCCCATTGACAAAAATGTAAGCTACGGATACAAGTGAAGTTTTAAGAAGCAAATCATATACGACTGAAAGTCCAAAGTTAAATAAAGGAAGAGGATGTCAAGAGCATTTTTCCTACTTGGGAATATTGAATTATTTAGCTTAGTCTAAATAACTCGACTAAAACATATCGTAATTAGTCTTTTTTTTTCTTCTCCTCCTTAAGGATATCTCTTGAAACTACATTATTACATTAGCACTAACCAATTTTTGTGTTCTTATACTTCATCAAAATTCGAAACCGTAAACCGTCAACCTTCAACATGAATGAATTGGGAAGGATCATCCATCATTTACCGAACATGGAAATAGAAAGAACGGTAAAATTGAAATTTTCAAGTCAAGTTACACCAAGTTGAAAACAGATCATAATTGGACACTCTTCTAAAACTCCACTACTCTATAAACTTTGATAACCAACGACTATTGAGGTTCCTAAAATTCATCAAAATGAACAACTATGATACTACAACTTGCCATAAATTGTTTCACTCCAAAAGATCTCATACCAATGGATAAAGTTGTCCACACGTGTATACCCATGATCACTCTCTTCCCCAATCAATGTAGGATTTTGTACGCACTCCTACAATCCTCTCCTCCAACAAGTACCACTTTGAGCTTACCCTCAAACAAATCTATTTCACTCCCACCACGAGAGCTTGCTCTAAATCCCAAACACCTTCCCTTCACCTTCGGTCACTTACTCACCCGAGCACAAGCATAGATCACACTTGTACTTATCACCAGACTAGAACACAAACAAGACTCACAAAGTTTCTTTGTTCAAATTTGAAGATTTCACCCACACAGTTGGACCTAAACCAAGGCTCGGCTACCAATTATTAGGGACAAAGGACATCCACATATCTCCACAAATGGTATGATATTGTCCATTTTGGACATACACCCACGTTCCAAAAATTCAAACCACACAACCCAATTCCATAACATAAAAAAATGGCTCCTAACACTGAAAATTAAGCAAAAACAGATTTACAAACTAGTCCGAAATTTCCTAGATAAAATGACCAGTAGAAGCAACAGTATGTGAAGATTACGGTGAAAAGCAAGTTGATTCACAAGAGTTGAAAAGAAAAAGATGACCAGAATTCAACAAGAAGAATATAATAATGGATTTAATGAAAATCAATAGTGTATGAAACACAGGGTTCAAGCTTGCGAAAACAAATCAAACCCTAGAACAACAAAATAGTTAGATTTTTATGAAGCTATAACACCATCAATCCCTAACCCTAGTTAATTTAATAATTGCAAAAAGAAGACACAAAAAAATCGATGGACAAAACTGGAAGATTTACAAACCTGAAATGTCGACCTGGGAAGAGAAGAACAAGAACTTCGAAGGCCAAAGCTGAATGGAAAATAATAATGAAATATTTTTAAAAAAATGGCCCATGCAGGTTTCGAACCTGCGACCTTCGCGTTATTAGCACGACGCTCTAACCAACTGAGCTAATAGGCCAATTTGAATAAGAAGATATATTTATTTACATTGTACATTTTTTGTTTTTAAGATTAAAAAAATCACCTTAGTCCCCATTGTTTTATTAGAAATTCATAAACTAAGATATTGTCTCAATTAGATAAACATGAATTCTTTGGAATAGCGGCAGTTTCCAAATAATTTTATTTTATGATGACTTTATATCTTTTGATGATCGGATGAATACTATATGCTTTTAATATTTTATAAGTAATAATAGGATTATAATTTTTATAAATAATCTTTATTAGCTTTAAAAACATAAATATAATGTATTTGCAAGATTATTAAAAACTTTTAAAAATATTTATAAATATAGCAAAATGTTACAATTTCTTTGTGATAGGTTACTATTTGTGTCAATTGTGATGTATATACATGTAGAAAGTAGTTAATCTATATATATCGAAGTCCATTGTAGCTAGACTATAATGTTTTGTAAACATTTTTTTTATTTTAATAAAAGTTACAAAATTTTAAAAATTCAATTCAATTTAACTTGTTAAGTTTTTATAGAGAATGTTATTAAATTTTAATGTGGTAAATTCAACTCAATCTACAATTCATTATGTAATAATTTTTTTTTAAAAAAAAGCAACAATATATCACATGGGTAAATACAGCATAAATAAGCACTTTAATTTAGTATTTAAGCAAAAAAAAACCTTATTACTTTATAAAAAATATGGAAAATTGTAAAAAAAAAAATGATAAAATATTTACAAACTACATCAAAATTTTAAATTATATAAATAACAAATATATCAATGACATTAATAGCCAGTAATAAAAATCTCAATTTTTATCCTTCATAAAATTTAAAATTCTTGATATAGCTTGTAAATATTTCAATTATTTTACTATTTTTAATAATGTTTTAATTTTTTTTATCATTTATAATAAACACAAATTTATATAAAAAATTATTTCAAATAACATAATAATCAAGAAAATTTACCAACTTAACGCAATTTTATATTTTATCAATAATAGACACTAATAGACATATTTTATTGTTTAGGAATGTCATTCGAATAAATGAACTTTTATAATATAATTTCTTTGTAAAATCAAGATACCTTTTATAAATTGATTTTAATACATATAGGGATCGAACCTACCACTTGAATATGAACATATTTTCGTTTTCCTTTTTGAAGCTAAAATTTGATGAATTAGTAGTAGAAACATGTCTTCATTTCCTTCTTGACTTCCCTATGCCTAACGGAATTTCGAAAATCGATGAAGTACTCCCCGTTATAGTTTTTGGTCCTCACAGCTCCATGAATTGAAAACCGTTCAAGTGATTTGTATGATTTTAACTCATCATCATTCCATTCGATGGGACAATCGATGATTTCCAAAACTCTTAGGGTTTCGGTGAATCTTTGAATCCATTCCGGCAATTTTTTCACTCTTGGAAGCTCTCTGATTGTGAACCTTCGAAGCCTGAATTCCACTCCTTTCAACGTCAGTGTAAGTTGTTTGCAACTCCAAATCACCAAATTCTTTAATGATATTAGCGATCCTATCTCGTTTGGCAACGATTTCAATGTTTTACAATCGTAAATCATTAGGGTTTCTAGGCGTACGAGGCATGACGGCTGCTTGAATAGATCTTGTAGGTTTTTGCACCCTCCAATTGCGAGAAATCGAAGAGAAGTCATAGTTCCAACTCCATTTTTGTGCAGACGAAGGTTGTTTGCTGTTACCCAGAGGTATCTCAGGTTCATCAATTGCCTAATATCGTTGGGCAGTTCTTCAAGTGCGGAACAGGATGCAAGAATCAAGGTTTGTAAATTTTTTAGCTTGAAGATTGAATTTGGTAGCCGCTTGATTCTCTTATTCCCTTGCAAGTCTAGGTATCTGAGCTCCACCAGTTTTTCTACAGCACTTGGAATTTCCTGTAGATTTGCATTGCCTAAATACAATAGTCTCAAGTATTTGAACTTGTCGATGCATGTATTTGCTAGGAATGCACTAGGGGGCACCTTATCTCTTATTGTGAAGGCTATAGATTGGGTTTTTGTGACTGGGAAGACCTGTTTTTGTGTGAGTAGGCGTGCAAGTTTTTCAATGAGAGGGTGCAATTTAAACCAATAGCCAAGACCATATTCCTGAAGTTCTTGTAGGAAACATCTTGAGCATAGTTCCTTGAAATAATTCTCACCTATTTTTTCCAAAGATAAGTAATTCTCTTTGGGTAGGAGGTCGCTTGCAATCCATAATTGAATCACATCATTCGAAGACAATATGCGATCTTTTGTTAAGTGGGAACAATAAAGAAAACAACGTTGTAGGTGTGAAGGCATTCGATCATAGCATAATCTAAGCGTAGGTAAAATACTCTTATTCCCACCCTCCTCTTCCTCATGTTCCCATAACTCATCGATGACACCGTTCCACTCAGCCATACTAGTTTTTGATAGCAGACCCCCCAGGCACTTTATTGCCAAAGGAACCCCGTGACATTTCTGCTCAATTACTTCTTGTATTTTTGTGAGATTTGGGATTTGTGCTTCCTGTGTTTCTGTGAAAGCATGAACTTTGAACAAAGACAATGAATTTTCCTTTGACAACCTCTCAACTTTGAAAATTGTTTGATGTTTCATATTATTCTTATTAACATCTGAAGGTTCTGTGGCTTCTGGGGATGGAACTACCTGGCTCTCGTTCTTGTAGAGTTTTCCTAGTTCGATATCATCAGCTATTTCCTCATTCTGAGTGGTCACTATGATTTTGCTGCCACGGTTTCCCATTCCCAATAAACTTTTAAATATGGAACAATTACCAAGGTTCTTGATTGAAATATCTTGAAAAACAAGCAGAAATTTTTTATCCCTCAGAAATTGTTGAACTGCAAAGCACAATTCTTTCTCAGTCAAGTTATCACATGTTACTTGGCAATGTAAAAAACCGAGCATCTCTTTTATCAATCTCTGTGGATCAAATTCCTCTTTCACACAAATCCACAATCTTGATGAAAACGTGTTCACCAGATTGTTGTAAATGAATTTGGCAAGTGTGGTCTTACCTATACCTGGTTCTCCAACTATGTGGAAGAGCCTGTGAGTAGATTTTTTGAAATGATCCAGAAAGTTATGATATCGTTTGTCATGGAAAACCTTGGGAGCATTAGTCAACGAGTAAAGCAATTGCCAACTTGGTTTCATGAGTCTTGTCGAAACTTCAGTAGCACTAAGAAAGGAGTGTGTTGTCTCCATGTTTGTTAGATTGAAGTCATACACATGGGATGCAATTTCATCCAAATTGTCGCATAGTTTCATCATTTTTTTAGTTTGCTCAATTTGACTGGAGTTAAAGGAAGGAACAAATACCCATTTTCCAGTAGCCTCTTGTTTTTTGACTTCCCCATTGGATTCATATAGCAATCCCTCAATTTGAGAAAATACACTTTGAAGCTTCTGTAGCCAATCATTTAGACAATGACTATATTCTTCCTTTTCAGCATTCATAAGAATTGTTTTAAGGCTCAACATGGTATACTGCATTCGTCTCAGGTACTTTGGGAATTTTTTTAGCTCTCCCAAGATATTTTCTGCTTGCTCATAGATGCGACAAGCCATTCGTATATATTTGGAATATGCCGTTTCTCTTCCTTTCAACTCGTTGAGTTTGAATGATTTAACGATGAAGACAGTTATATAGCACCTACCCCATGGATTCGTTGCATTTTCAAAAAGCAAAGTAGCATTAAAACTTACTTTTCTTTTGGGGAAATGTATATATTAGAATAGGGACACTTACGCAAGTATGTACAAATACTTCTATTTGTACACTAAAACTATTAATAAAATAAAGTCCATTAGAATTTAGAAATAGTTTCTTCAGGTTCGATCTCCCACCCTCCATTCTTGTACTAAAAATTCATTAAAATTTTTCAATCCCACTATTCATGAAACGCTTCTTTTTAAAAATAGATTTTATTAACTTTATTAAGTGTTAGTTTAAAAATAGATTTTATTAACTTTATTAAGTGTTAGTTCGACTATGCTTAAGTTGATATCATGAAATAGACGATTGACGGTATTTAACTTAATTTGTTTCTAAAAAATTAAAATATGAAAGGCTTAGATTAGTAATTTACCACAAATTTAGTTTTGAGTTTTTAAAGCAAAACTAGAAAATGATTTTAATTTAAGAGATAACAAATAATGGAATTCGATTCAAATCCATTCAAATTTAAAGTCTCTAAAAATCTGAAGAAAATAACCTGATTGTATCTCCACTAAGTTCATATTTTCTTTATGTTTTTATTCATTTCTTATTTTTAATTTTGATGCCCTCAATACAAAACCTTTGGGTGGTTTTTTCTTCTTTTCTCTATTTTGCCCATTTTTATTCTTTCATTTATACAGTATATTCAATTTTCAAGAAAATAACAAATAATGTTCCTTTTGTCTCTTGTTTCTTGTATTTTTAGAAACAAAAAACATTTGATTATTCCTATTATTCATTTCTAAAACATTTCCAATTTTTTTTTAAAAAAACAACGAAAGGCAAGTTGGCTTTATTTGCGCGTTCTTATTTCTAATTTTTCCCCTCAAATATCATTCTGAACCAATATGTATTTTTCAATAAAAGAATAGAGAAGAGATAGTTCCTAAATGCATTTCGATTTTTTTTTAATTATAAAAAAGTACACAAAATTTGATATGAGATTAAAAAAATTAAAGGAAAAACTGCAAAAACCACCTTTGAAGTATTGTGGTTGTTGCAATTAGACCTTCAAACTTCCATTTGTAAAAATTGGACTCCTAATCTTCTAAGTAAAAATTGGACCATCCTATAAATTGGATCCACAAATGATAAAAATTGAACTCTTAAATTTTACGTGAAGGTTTAATTCTTAAAATTATTAAATTTTGTCCAAAATTAAATGTTTCTAAACAAGTTTGTGGATATGAGTAAAGAACAAGGCTAATACCATTCTTGATTAGCTTATTGATTAGCTTATAGAATTAATACAAAACTCAAGTGTTTGGTAATTGTATATTCTTTGCTTTGATAGTTGAGTCAAGAACATTTTTAATATTCTTAAAAGGTAACAATCCTTCCTTTTACAAATTACAAGTTCTTGTAACTTGTTATCTCCAAGGAACAAAAATTATATTCTTCCTCTGCTCTAAATCATTATGAGATACCTTTTTTTTTTTTTGTTGTTACTTTAAATGTAATCATTTGTTTGTGGAAAAAAATTTAGGACTTACGCTACTAAGCGAAGAAAATTTGATATTCATACTAACGCTTTGAAGATTAAGAAAGAACTTAACATTCCATTGTTAAGAGAAGAAAACATTCTTTCACTCTTTTTAAAGGCACCATCATTTCTAGGTTATGATGTTGATGTATCTTCTGGAGAAATAAAGTTTTATACAAGAACTTTTTGGAAAAAGAACACATTTTTTAATCTCGAGGTTTGACTTGCATTGCATCTAAGTTCCAATTTTCAAACTGATGAGGAGCAGGAATTTAAGAAATTTTGTGGTGGGTAATGTAGCATTCATTATAGGACATGGTGTCTTTCAAACCTTGGAGCCCATTCCTCTCTTTCTTCATTCTTAAATTTATCTCCCATCTCAAGAAGCTTTGGTCCATTGTTCATTTTCATATTTCCCTTTGAGTTTCGATTTCAAATACCTTAATCTATAGACGTGATTTCACATGGATGGAGTCCCCTTTTTGTAAAGGGGGACGGCAGGTGTGTTCTTTCATTTTTTTTTCCAATGAAGGCTCAAAAATTGTCTCCCATCCTGATCAACTTCCAAGTTGGAATTGACTGTTGTCTACAAAAATACTTTCACAAACATTGTTGTATCCAAAGGATGCTTGGAATATGTCTTTCCTCTTAAGTTGGTACGTTCTCTGTAAAGGAAGTGAATAAATTTGATGCATTTATTCTTCCTTTTGTCCTTTTTATATGGCTGCCTTCAGAAAGTCCTACTAAAAGTTTACAACTTTGATTTGTGTTGGTCTAGCAAAGCTATTTAGTCTAAATTTTAATGAGGTTTTTGCCCTCCTTTCGGGCAGCTATGGTATGAAATAAACTTGTCACTCCTTTTGAACACCAAACTAAGGGAGGTGTTTTGAGATCTTGTCACTCTTTGTCTATTCCTTGTTAATTATTTTGTAATTTTAGCTTATCTCAAATTGTCTCTAGTTTGGCATCTTGTTTGTTACCCTTTTGGTGTGAGGAGATATCTCATCTCCTCCTCTTTTTGTACATCACCTTTTGATAATGAAAAGTTTGTTTCTTATATTTATATGTATATATATATAAAAGGAACATTTTTTATGGATGAATGGTATATAACTTCATACTCCATAACAATGCTTGTTTTCAAAGCGCAAGGCGCACTCTAAGACGATATGGGACAAAAAGATGTTGCCTAATTGAAGCGAGGTACAACTATTAAAATAATTAATAATAATAATATAAATGAAAAATACATAAGATTAGAAAGAAATTAACTCAAATAATCTTGAGGAAAGAAATATTTGAAAAAAATATAGAAATAAAAGTAATTTTATTTCTGCTTTTGACTCTTTTTCTGCTTCAATTCTCCTTCCTTCCTTTATTTGATTTTTCTTTAATTCTACCTTTACAATCTTTGATACTTCCTTTTAATCCTATTGAATTCAATATATTTTTTTTCTTAAAAAAATGTTGCGCAATTAAGCAAGGGTTGAAGGTCACTGAAAGGTGCAAAGTGCGAGCACCTTATTAGAGGTGCTCACCTTGGGTCTCGCCTCAGGCGAGCACCCGGCTGCGCCTTATCAATACTACTCCATAAGGTGTGAAAAGTAGCGCACAACTAACATCACATTGTACGGTTACTTTGGTGGACAAGCTCGTTTGATAAGTTCATAAACAAATTAGAGAATCTTCGGTGAAGACAGGATTTTTTTATCAGCTCATCTCTTTAGGAGGCCATCCCAGGAAGTGGTTGAGATAGATTGAGTTTAGAAAATTTGTTTAAGATTCAGTTTTATGAAGTTTGGGTATAGAAATTTTGTGTTTTGAGTTTTAGGTTAAGCTTGGAGTTGGTGTTCAAATTTAGAAATCTTGAATGTGTGAAAATTTGAATTATATTCAATAAATTGTTAGACTTTGTGTTGGTTTAAAATAACATAAGCTAAAAATAAATATTTTTCTTTTCTTTAAAGAATAGTATTTTTCTTATTTTTCAGATATAAATAAATTCAAAATTAGAATTATTTCTTATATATATTTTTTAAAATGAAACGAGCATCCTCATTAAAAAAAATAAAATAGATAATATAAAGGTTAATTGCAAAGAAGAGACAAGACCACTTGAACATCTCAACTAGGTTGACACCCTTGTAATTTTGTTATTTTAAATTGATTAACTTAATTATTTAGAAATGTCCAACTTAAAAATCAAATTCTCAAATTCTTTGGATAGGATTTTGATAATGACTGCCTAAAAAATAAAATATATAAAAATTTACGTATGTTTGATTATGTTTAATAATATCATACTTCATTTATCTTGAATATGACTAATTTGTAAATTAAATATTTTCAATATAGCTAATTTTAAATCAAATATAATTTTAAATTAATTATTAAAAAAAACTATTTCAAATTAAAATTAAAATTAAATATAAATTTGGACCACATTAAATATAGTTTATTTTATTAATATTAGTTTATTAAGTTTTAAATTCAAGTTCATCTCATTTTCAATTATTTCTTTCTTAAAAAAATATTTTCCCTTCAATTTTGAAATTGAGATTGGACTAAACTTAGAATTATTATAATTATTATTTTGCATATCCTTTCAATTATATGCAAAGATGAAGTAACCTTGCATGGGTCCACAATTATTTATTTATTTATTATTATTACTCTCTCCATTTTTCTTTTTTTTTCCTGTTAGAGTAACTTTAGGCTAAGTGTTTCTCCTCAATAATTTAATGGTAATGTAATAATAGTGAGAAAAGCTCATAGTACAAGAAAATTATACAATGAGCATATGTAACCATGGATCAGGAGATGCACCTGGACATCTCAACTAGGTTGACACCTTCATAGCACCCTCATCATTATATTAATAAAGAGCTTTCTCCTTTTCAAAAAAGAAAAAATTAATTATATTTTTATAGAGGTGTCTAAGAATTATTGCATAAATGACTTTGTTACTACTAGATTAGTTACAATCACACTCAACTTTTAACTTGACCAGTCACTTTTGTGGTTTGTCAAGTGTTGTAATTGGGCTTTACACTTGTGACTGGTTAATCGATAACAAATTTTTCCTCATTCAAAACATGAAGTCCCAAGAGGGAATGTTGAAGAAATCTTTTGAATAGCAAATGAGAGTTGGAAAAATAAAACTCAAAGAGAAAAGAATGGAACATTCATCTTCAAACTTCTTTTGAACTTTTGAGTTGTTCTAACCTTGCAAATTTCGTATTCAAATTCTAATATTCTGTCATGTTCATTGTTTTTTCTTGAGTTATTCACTTATTGTAAAAGCTGTTTTTCTTTAACAATTAAATAGACAGCCATTGTAATTGTTGGCAATGAATATTGGTTACTTTTAGTATGAAGGCATTTATGAGTTCTTATGTGATGGTTGATATTGCTACTATGAATGAGTTATGAGTTTCTCATATATTTACTTTAATTCTTTTCTTTTTATACTCTTATTATCTTATGTATTTTAGAGATGTGGAGTACCTTTCATCTTGTGTATACATTATGTGTGGGTTAATTTACCTTACAATGGTAGTGGTTAAACATCCTATGTTAGGGGCAATTATTCAATTTTTTTTTATAATTGGAGTTTCAATATGATGTCTATCTCTAAAATTGAGGACATATCGAGGGAGGTATGTGTATTAGAATGGAGAAAGAGTGTTATTTGGCTTCACGGGTGGACTTTGGAAGGGGTTAAACTTGTGAACACTGATCAAGGATTAACATATATGTCGACATGTTGACATATCTATAAAATAAATTTTATAAGTTGCATGACATAAATATCCGTCAATATTGATATTTTATCGATATATTTGTTAAGGTTGAAATCTCAATATTGATATTTTAATCCTTGGTACTAATAAAAACGATGTTGAGTCTTCTAAACTTGTGAAGCTTTTTTCTCTCTCTTGAGAACTCTAAACATCACTTGGAAGGGACCTTAAATAAGGTGGAACATCACTTTAGATGGTCGAATGCATTAAGAATGAAGAGTTACATATGGTAAAAGATATAGATGTTGAAGAGAGTGATACTAGTGATAGAAGTGTAGCCTTGAAGTTCGAAAAATCGTAGATAGTGACCATGAAGGCGTAGGACGCACTTTCCCATTTTATTATCATTATTTTTAAAAATACATAATTGAAAGTGGAGGGACTTGAGCTTCTGACATGTTGATCAAGAGTGTTTTGTTTTTCAGCTGAGCATAATCCTTTTAAGAGATTGAAGCTACATGAAGAGTAAATAACTAATTTAGGAGATGTTTAGAGCGAGGTGGAATATTGAACTCCGAGGAGCTGTAAAGTTATATACTCTTATGACCCATAGTTCAAGAAATTAATAAGGTATTACAAATTTTTTAAGTAGCAGAACCCACGAACTCTTTAGGCCAAATAAGAAGTGGGGTTCACGTACTCTCCAACTTCTACTCCCACTACTTGGTCCAAACAATCTCTTTAGGCTTTATGTGTTTGGTTCACAGAGTTCAAAGAGTTTACGAGTTCCTGTACTAAAAGGATATAATGTATTTTTATATTTTTATTCTAATTCCTTTCATAATGGACCATAGAAGTTCACAATTCTGCTCTTTCTTCCCAACCGCTGAAGCATTTGAATGGATGAATTAATAGAAGTTACCTGTCATCTGTACTTTCTTTGCTACCATTGGACTACGCCGTACCAAATTCCTAGTGATGTCTACAGCTCCTTGAATTATCTTACTTTCAACTGCTTTGTACATTTTGATTCCCTCTTCCTCCACTCTGATGGGACAATCGATGATTTCCAGGACTCTTAGGGTTTCTGTCGACCTTTGAAGCCATTCAGGCAATTTATTCACTTCTGGAAGCTCTCTGATTGTGAATCTTTGGAGGCTGAAATCGACTTTCTCTAAGCCCTTCAGTGTAAGTTGTTTGCAACTCCATATCACCAAATTCTGTAATGATATTAGAGACCCCATCTCGTTTGGCAACAATTGCAAAGATTTACAATCGTAAATCATTAGGGTTTCAAGGCGTACAAGGCATGATGGCTGTTCGAATAGATCTTGAAGTTTGTCACATCCTCCAATTGCGAGGAATCTTAGAGAAGTCATGGTTCCTACTCCATTTTTGTGCAAATGAAGCTTGTTTGATGTTACCCACAGGTATCTGAGCTTGCTCAATTTCCGTATATCTTTTGGCAATTCTTCAAGTGCAGAACAAGATGCAAGAATCAAGGTCTGCAAATGTTGTAGATTACAGATTGCATTTGGTAACCGCTTGATTTTCTTATTCCCCTGCAAGTCGAGGTATTTTAGGTGCTTCAGTGTTTCTATAGTATTTGGAATTTCCTGCAGATCTGTGTGGCCTAAATACAATAATCTTAAGTATTGGAACTTCGAGATGCATTTTTCAGCTAGAAATGAACTAGATGGCACCTCATCTCTTACTGGGAAGGCTATAGATGTGACCTTGGTGTCTGGTTTAATGCTTATCAAGTCCTTAGTTCGTTTTTGCATGAGACGTGCAAGTTTCCGAATGAGAGGGTGCATTTTAAACCAATAGCCAAGACCATATTCCTCAACATCTTGAAAGAAACATCTTGAGCATAGTTCTTTGAAATAAATCTCACCTATGTCTTCCAAGGATAAGTAATTCTCTTGGCGTGAACGGAGAAGTCCATTTGCCATCCATAACTGAATGACATCATTTGAGGACAGTATGCTATCGTTTGGTAATTGAGAACAATAAAGAAAACAACGCTTCAGGTGTGAGGGCATCTCATTGTAGCATAGTTTAAGTATACTAAATGTACTAGAAGACTCATTATCTCCCTCTTGTTGCTCATTATCCTCCATCCATTTACTTGCTGGAGTATCTAAAGATAACATGCTCCCCAGACACTTTATTGCCAATGGTAATCCATTACATTTCTCCAGAGTTTTCATTATACCTTTTTCATCATCTTCATTTATAGAAGCATAATCTTTGAATAAAGAAAGAGAATCTTCTTCTGACAGCCTCTTAACTTTGAATATTGTTTGATATGGGATAGATTGATCTATCTTACCCAAAGGGTTAGCTTGAACGAACTTGTCAGAATTGTTAACATTTGCAGTCTCTTTAGTAACTGTGTCTAGGGCTGTCTGGCTCCGATTTTGCTCTGATTGTTGCTCAACCTTGTAAACCATTGTTAGTTCTATAGCATTTGCAATTTCCTCATTCTGAGTGGTCACTATGATTTTGCTACCAGGCTTTCTCATCTTCAATAAACTTGTAAATAGGGAACAATTGTCTAGGTTCTTGATTGAAAGGTCTTGAAAAACAAGCAGAAAAGTTCTCTCTCTCAGATATTGTTGAACTTGAACTGTGGGGCACAATTTTGTAGTCAAATTGTCACAAGTTGCTGGAGAATATGAAAAGTTGAGTATCTCTTTCATCAATCTCTGTGTATCAAATTCCTCTTTCACACAAACCCACAATCTTGATGGAAACGTTTCTTCTACTTCTGGATCATTGTAAATGTATTTGGCAAGTGTGCTCTTACCTATACCTGCTTCTCCAACTATGTGGAATAACCCTAGAGTAGGGTCTTTGAAATCATTCAGAATCTCACGGTACCGCTCATCCTGATAAAACTTCGGAGCATTAGTTAAGGGGTAAAGTACTTTCCAGCTTGGTTTCATGAGTCTTGTTGAAACTTCAGTAGCCGTAAGGAAAGAGTTTGTTGTCTCCGTTTTTATGGCACCAGTGTGGCTTTCTGTAAGATTAAATTCATACATTTTTGCCGCAACTTCATTCAAATGGTCGAATAGTTTCTCCATTTTCCAAGTACGTACTCTTTGATGACTGGAGCACGAGAAAGGAGCAAGTAGCTGTTTATCAATACCCTCGGATTTATAGACTTCCCCTTTGTGTTCATCTATGAAGCCTTCAATTTGGGAAAATACATTTTGAAGCTCCTTTAGCCAATTATGTAGACCACGACTCTGTTCTTGCTTCTCTTCCGCATCCATAAGAATTGATTTAAGACTCAACATGGTATACTCAATTCTTCTTGGGTAGTTTGGGTAGTTTGGGCAGTTTTTTAGTTCACTCAAGATGTTTTCAGCTCGGTAATAGATGCAATAAGCCATATTCTTTAGGGGAAATGCTGTTTCTGTTGGAGTTTGAAATGGCTAACAATGTAGATAGTTATATTGCCCTTTGGATTCGTTGCATTTTCATTAAGTAAGATAACTTTAAATGTTCTCTAAGCAACTCAACTTTTAGGGAAATGTGTATTAGAATAGGAGCACTCTTAAATGTTCTTTAAGCAACTCAATTTTTTTTTTTTTTATTCGTGAATGTTCGGGTCAGCCTACGTGTACCTCGACTAATCTCACCATGGATTGAACTCATGACCTCGTAGTTAGTTATTGAGACTATGTAAGCAACTCAATTTTTATGGAAATATGTATTTAGAATAGCTCTTAAATGTTATCTAAGCAAGCTCCTTTGCAAGGGAGTTCAAAAACTTTTACCCACAATTTGGAACAAATCAAATTCAAGATATATCTTGGAGGTCAAATGAGATTTTTGGTTCCTCAACCTTTTTTAACATTTTTAAATTTATAATAATTTAGGTCTTTTTTGATAACATTTTGTTTTTGGTTTTTGGAAACGGTGTGTTTTCTCACAGTTTCTTACACATGATTTTCATATTTACTATCATTTGAATTCTTAGCTAATTACAAGTTTTGAGAACTTCTTTCATTAGTTTTAAAATTTTGAAGGTTCAATTTGTAAAACCCTTCTAAAATGTAGACAACAAAAAATGTAGAAACCAATAGGTTGAAGTGGAATTTGTAGACTTAATTTTCGAAAACAAAATTGATAATGAAATAGTTTTGCATGGGACTTCGGTTTTTCAATTTTAGTAAGCAACGGTTTAGTTTAGTTTTTTTTAAATGTGTAACAATTTATTTTTATTATAAAGCATCTCATGAAAATTGTCAATTTTTGTTGCATAATGATTTAGCTTTTATGGTTTGTAATAAATTTTATCTATGATTAAGTCGTCAATCTTTATGCAGACTGTAAAATAAACGGTGATAGCATAGTAAATTGTTCATGGTACTATTAAACTTTATTCATTTTTCATTTCTTCATTTTATGCGACATATATATTCCTTCTTGTTTGTTCCAAAATGTTGGATTACTGCCACTGCAGAATTAATTCAAAACTGAAGTCTTAGGTAATTGCATATTCTTTCCCTTGATAATGAAAAAAATAAAGTTAGCAGCATTTTTAATATATTTAAAGTTATCCCTTCCTTTACAAAATTGTAAGTTCTTAAGAGTGTAACAAGATTAATGTAGGGGTACCAAAGCGAATCGATGCTATCTATTGGTTTGGGTTTTCCTTTTCCTCTTCAACCTCAAGCCTAAAAAGGTAAATAGATAGGACTTGGCACATAAAAATTCTCATTAATATACTCCCTTTATGCCTTTCCTTAACAAGCCAAGTCTCCTTACCTCTTCACTCAGCTTATTTGGGAAGGTTCTTGTTTGTCCAAAAAATATCAAAATTTTCCCATAGGAGCTAAGAACACCACCCTAGATGTGATGCGAAAATGCACTCAATTATGCTTTGTGTCCAGTTTAGTGCCTTATTTGGACTGTAGGTTTAGAGTCTCAGCCTCATTTATTCATTCCAGGGTAAATTGAAAAATCACTTTGAGTTGCGAAAGTTATTATCACATCCTCAAATTTGTAATTATGAAAATTGTGATAAAATCATTATCTTAATAGTTTTTTTTATAACTTTAATTATTATGATATTAAATGCAAAAATTTGAGGGTGTGCTAGCTTAAACCCATGGAGCTTTGTAGGTTATTCACTTTACTCAACCCATGGACACTTACCCCTACTTAGAAATGGTTGGGTTTAGTCTATGGGGATTACCGATTTAAGAATTAATTTCTCATGAGATTTCTTGTCACATAAATATTTTAGTCAAGTAGGTTATTCGATGTGTGTAAGTTGATCCAAAAACTCATGAATATCAAGAGAGAAAGAAGTTTGGGTACTAATTTTAGTTAAATACATCTTTTGTATTCTCTAGTTTGATAGTGGAGACAAGGGTGTGTGCATAGTAGATTTCTTTTTAGTGGTCGTGGATTTTCTCCAATTTTTGATTTCTTTGTCGAAATGAGTGTTCCCGTTGTTTTGTCGTTTTTCTTTTAATTTCTCAAGTATCTTTGTTGCTTATTCTTGGAGTAGTATTGAAACGTTTTTGTGAAATTGCATCAAATAACAAAAACATTTAGAAAAAAATAGCTCATGAGACTTTTTTTTTTTTTACTTTGCGAATATGACAAAATTAGTTATATCAAACGGTAATTATAAGGCTAGCAGACAGTAATCATAGGTTTATCGGCTTTTGAATTTGCTACTTTTGCAATTTAGAAAATGTAGTGACATTGATCTTATTATCACAATTTTTTTTTTGCTATTTTTATAAGGGTCCCAAGGTTTTTTCCAACGCTTCTATTGCCCCCACCTTTATTTTATCGTATTTTCATCCTCTTTTTGGAGAAGGTAAAGATGAGCATGGAACTTTAGAGATTAAAAAACGTCGGTCCCTCGAATGTTGGTTGTTTGATAGCTTTGTATGGCCTCGAAGAACTCAATAGGACCCTTGATCTTTAGATTGAAGTTTAGTTACAATAATCTCTAACATCAACCAACTTGAACTTATTTTTAAAATCCATATATTTTTTTTTACTTGGGATACAATTATATATTTTTATATTTATTTCATTATTCTTTTTAATAATTCATCCTCCAACAACTAAAAATAGTTTTTTAGCATTTTGAAAAGAAATTTTTTGTTATGTAAATTCAAACTGGCTTGTTAATTTTAATTCAAATATATGAAAATAATCAAACCACTTTTTTACCTATTAACATTTTACTTTATAGCAAATAAATAAATGATTCAAGTTACCCAAACGAACCGGTTAAATAATTTTGAGTTGTACTAATTTTTGGACATGGTGATTGAGAATCTCATATAAGTCATATAAGTCTATTGACAATAATTGAACGATGACAAAAGGTTTTTTAAAAAGTTGAACTAAGTCTTGAAAAGAAACAATTTGATTAAGGTATGAATTGTTTGGAGGAAAGAACACAATCCAAGAAAGTTACAAATTAGAATAAACATGTTTAGTGGACACACTTACGTAGACATTAACATTTTAATTTTGAACCATTATCACATTTACACTACATTAACAATGTAAGTTCCAAAAACCAATAGCAATAACTAAGGATATATATACATCTCCTCATTTCCATTACGCATTGCCAAATTCCGGTGTTCGAAGTCGTAACCTGGTGTTGTCGTTTCAAACCTTACAGCACCATAGATTATGGTATTTTCAAGTGATTCGTAATTTTCAATTCCCTGTCGTTCCATTATTCTTATGGGACAATTGATGATTTGCAAGATTCTCAAAGTTTCTGCAGAGTTTTCAAGCCATTGGGGTAATCTTTCCACTCTTGGAAGCTCTTTTATCGTGAATCTTTGAAGCTTGAATTCCACTTCTTTTAAGTTTAGTGTAAGTTGCTTGCAACTCCAAATCATCAAATTTTGTAGTGATTTTAGATATCTCATCTTGTCTGGCAACAATTTCAAGGTAGTGCAATTATATATCATTAGGGTTTCGAGGCCTGCAAGGCAATTTTGGCGTTCAAATAGATTTTCTAGGTTATTGCACCCTCCAATGGCAAGAAACCGCAGAGAATTCATGGTTCCAACTCCGTTTTTGTCCAGACGAAGCTTGTTTGTTGTTACCCATAAGTATCTCAGGCTGATCAAATTCCTTATATCCTTGGGCAGGTCTTCAAGTGCGGAACATGATCCAAGAATTAAGGTTTGCAAACTTTGTAGATTACATATTGAATTTGGTAGATGCTTGATTTTCGTATTGCCATGCAAGTCGAGGTATCTCAGGTACTTGAGTGTTCCTATGGAATTTGGAATTTCCTGTAGGTCTGCATTGCTTAAATACAACAATCTTAACCCTTTGTACGTCCAGATGCACTTTTCAGTTAGGGATGCATTAGGTAGTACCATATTTCTTTCTTGAAAGGCTATGGATCTTATTTCAGTGACTTCGTTGGGATGATTGTTGCCCCCCGAGCCCTCAGATTGTTCTTGTGTGATTTTGTGTGCAAGTTTTTGGATGAGAGGGTGCAATTTAATCCAGTAGCCAAGCCCATGTTCTTCAATTTCTTGAATGAAACATCTTGACCATAGCTCCATGAAGTACTTCTCACCTATATTTTCCATAGTTGAGTTCTTCTCTTCAGGTGAATGGAGGAACCCATTTGCCATCCATAACTGAATCATATCATTTGAAGAAATTATGCGATCGTTTGATAATTGAGAACAATGCAGAAAACAAGGCTTCAGTTGTGAGGGCATTTGATCATAGCAAACTCTGAGTACATATAAAATACCGTTTTCCTTTTTCTCTTGGAGCGACAACTTTTCCTGGATGTTTGTCCACTCAGCTATGCTAGTTTTTGAAGATAGCAAGCTTCCTAGACACTTTATTGCCAAAGGAACTCCCATGCATTTCTCCAAAAGTTGATCAACTATTTTAGTGAGTTCTGGATTTTCTACTTCTTGTCTGTTTCTGAAAGCATATTCTTTGAATAAACGAGATGAACTTTGCTTTGACAGCTTCTCAAGTTTGAAAATTATTTGACATACCGTATCATCTTGCTTTCTCGGAGGGATAACTGGATTGAACACAGCAGTATCTTCTGTAACTTTTGGAATTGGAACTCCTAGATTCTGAGCATCTTCTGTTAACGATCGGCTGTGTTCAGATTCTCTGTCACCAGCCACCGGATTTTTCTTTAAGTTTTGCTCAATCTCATAGATTTTGTTTGCTATAGCGTCTGCAGTTTCCTCAGTTTGTGAACCTGGAACTGCTTGGTTCTGGGTATTTTTTGTTAACGACTGATTGTGTGCAGATACTCTGTCACCATTCGCCAGATTTTCCTTTGATCGTCTCTCAGTCTTTTGGCCATGGTCTTCATAATCATTTGCAATTTCCTCAGTTTGTGTGGTCACTATGATCTTGCTGCCATGTTGTCCCATCTTCAATAATTGATACAGCACGAAAGAGGAACGATCATCCAAGTTGGTGATTGAAAGGTCTTGAAAGACGATTAAAAAAGTTTCCACTTTCAGAAGTCGTTTAACCTTAGAAAGCAATTGTTCTGTCGTCAAGTCCTCACAAATTTCTTTATTGTCTGCATGACTGTAAACCTCCTTCACCAATCTATGTGTATTGAAGCCTTCCTCCACACAAACCCAGTATCTTGAAGTACAATTACCAACTACATCGTTATGATTGTACAAGAATCTGGCCACTGTGCTCTTACCTATACCTGCTTCCCCAACTATGTGGAAGACATGAGCACATTTATTGAAATCATTCAAAATTCCATCATATATATTGTCATATTGTCTGGAAGCATCTGTTAAAGGGTAACGCAATTGCCAACTTGGTTTCAGGTGTCTTATTGAAATTTCTGAAGCACTAGGGAAAGTGTGTGTTGTCTCCATACTTGTGGAATCAATGTGCTTTACTTTGAGATGAAATTCATACATTCTGGTTGCAATTTTATTGAGTTCATCGCATGCTTGCTTCCTTTTACATTTCTGTTTCAATTTATTTGCAGAAATTCGATTAGAGCACGAGAAATGGGCAAGTACCTGTTTTCCAATGTCCTTTTGTTTGAAGACTTCCCATTTGAATTCATCTATGGAGTTCTCAACTTGGTAAAAGACATTTTGAAGTTCCATTAGCCAATTCCGTAGATGTTGATTTTGTTCTTGCTTCTCTTCAGCATCCAAAAGAACTGCTTTAAGGCTCGACATCGTATACTCTATTCTTTTTTGGTAGGGTGGGCAATATTTTAGCTTAGTCAAGATATTTTCAGCTTGGGTGTAGATGCAATGAGCCATATTATTTTTGGAAAATATCGCTCTCACAATTTTTGAGTTTGGAATGGTAAAAATGAGGCTAGCTAGTTGATATAACCACTTACTCCATGGTGATTCTTTGTGTTTTTTGTGAAGCAAAATAGCTTCAAAAACTCAACTCTTGGGAAAGGTATCTTCTTCCCTTCTACTCTCAATAATAGAATAGGATTACTCTTTAGGTTTTGTAATTATATAGACAATAATTTAAATAGAGAACTTTTAGAGAAGTTGAAACTAATTTATATATTTCGGTGTAATATTTTTCTTTTGCTAACGTGAAATTGCTCAATTAGTATAAAGTTTTTTATATAAATTGAATAAGTTAAAATTTGTCCATCTTTTCATAGCAACCCATCGAGGCAAAGGATTTAAAATCTAAATTTTAACAAACATAACGGACTAACTTTTTAACTTTATCAAAATCATATAGACAGAATTTGGAATTTAATCTACTTATTTATTTTTTTTAGTTTATTTTACTTTGTGATAGAGGTTAAATTTGAATATGTTTATTTTATTTTGTTTTTTTATTCTACTGAATGCAATGTCATTCTTTTGAAATTGTTCTATACTGTGTAGGGCAAATATCGTTTTCGCGAAAAGAAGATGGTCTAACAAATACATATTCATTGAATTTAGAAATATAAAACATGGTGTAAGTTTGATTACTAACCAAGCGTGCCTTGGTTTTTCATGAAAAGACCAAAAATGTTCATTGAGGTATATTCTCTTCCTTTCTTTAGCAAACAAATAAACTCTATTTTTGCTTTGTTATAGCCTATCTTCCTACCTATGCATACATATATTTATGTATACAATCCAAAACTCGAATCTTTGGAAATTGTATATTCTTTCCCCTCATAATGAAGAACCGCGTAGGAGTGGTGTTGGTATCCTCTAAGCTAGTAGTTTTCAGGACGGAAGTAGGGTAAAAGTGAAATTTTCCAAAATCTAGAAAATGCATAAGAGTATTTTCTATAATTTAACAATTTTTTAATATTTAAGAAATGAACTTAAAGTGGGTGTTTGATCCGTTCACTTGATATGGGTGAAGTTAATTAAAATACGGGTAATTACAACGAGTAAAAACAAATGTTAAACTTCTATATCACTAATAGACTTCTACCAAACATATGATCAATAGATGATAAACTTAAAAAGTTGGATCGAAAATTTTTTATACTTGTATTTTTTTTACGTCGTGTTGTATCTGTAAATACTTTGGGTTTATGTTATATTTGCAATTGTTCCTTTATCGAAAAACCTAATTTTTCACTCTTTCTTACTTCGATATGTTTTCAATAACTTTACCACAAAAAAATTAATATTTAAATAACATGTTTTAAATTTGAAATTCTATACAAAATAGAAATTTTGATTCAAAAATTGATTAAATTTAAATCAAAAGATAAGCTAAATAAATTTCAAATTAAAATCAAATTGAATTTGGTTATAATCAATTATCCATCATCCTAAAGTAAATTTTGGATAGACCCCAACATCTACCTTGTATGCAATTTGGACATCTTCAAACTTCATCCCAAATAACCATCGAAGTCAAATTCAATTTGTGACATTCATATTAAATCTCAAATCAAATTTGAGTGATATTGAAAATTTAAAAAGGTACATCAAATTGGATACAATATATAGACTCGGGGTCTCGGGGTGTATTTGAAATACATTTTTCAAGTGTGTTATATCAAACAAGTCATTTTGGAAAAAATTAGAGTACTTGATAACTATCCAAAATAGTTTTTGAATTATATTTTGAACAATTTTTACCAAAAAAGTTCAATTAAAAATGAGTTTTGTAAACATTTTTTTAAAGTAAATTCTACACTATCTATAGAAAAGAGAAATGGAAACAAAATAATAATAGAAACAAAGCTACTTGGATTAGTAAGTTGTAAGCTTTTTTATTTTAGTTGGTAGGGAAAGGAAAACTTATATACAAAATGTACTATGTTCCTCTATCCCATAGCTCTTTAAATGAGTAGCAATTCCTTCCAATACTAAGTATATAACTTTGCTCCTTGGATGTGATTTGTCTCCCTTTCGAAATTCATGAACGACACCATCAACTTCAATCAAACTACATCCAGGGGTCTTTCTCATCTTTTTATTTTTCATTGTCTTTCTTATTTTCAATGCATCTTGCCATCTATGAACAGAAGAATATAAATTTGTCATAAGAATGTACGTACCTTCTTCATCTGGATCTAACTCCGTCAACTTTCGCATCACACTTTCACCGACATCGACATTTCCATGAATCCTGCACGCCCCTAATAACACTCCACAAGCGAAGACATCGGGCCTGATTTCCATTTTGTGAATAATCTCTTCTGCTTCCTTCACTAACCCTGCACGACCAAGAAGGTCAATCATGCAACCGTAATGTTCTGCTTGAGGTCTAAGCTTATATTTATCTGACATTTGAAAAAAATACTTCTTCCCTTCGGCAACCAATCCGCCATGGCTACAAGCCATAAGAAGACCTAAAAATGTTACTTTGTTTGGCTTGATACCAACTCGAAACATCTCGGAGAAGACCTGGAATGCCCAGTTTGCTTCACCATGCAAGGCTAAACCAACAATCATGGCAGTGTATGAATAAACATCCCTCCTTTTCATGCTCTCGAACACCCTAAAAGCTTCATCTATACTCCCACATTTTGCATACATATCAAGAAGCGCATTCCCAACAAATTTATCGGCTAAAATATGATTTCTACGCATGTATGCATGAACCCACTTACCTATTTCAAGGACTCCAAGGTTGGCACAAGAATTCAAAACCCCCACTAAGGTCACTTCATCTGGCTTGACCCCTTTGTTTTGCATCATACGAAATGTATCTAGAGCTTCCCTGTACCGACCTTGGTAAGCCAATCCCGAAATCATAGCATTCCATGTAACAACGTTTCTCACAGGCATTTCGTCGAACACTTTGTAAGCAGAGTTCAAATTATCACATTTCAGGTACATATCTATCAGAGCATTACCAACAAATACATCTGCTTTCATGTCAATGTTATGGCGGATATAGGAATGTACCTTTTGACCCAAATTCAGGTCTCCCAAGTTGGAGCAAGCAGAGAGGACAACCACGAGAGTCCGCCCATCAGCTCTTAGCCTCAAATCACACATTTCCATAAAAGCTTCTACTGCTCTGCTGTATAGCCGGGCCTTCGTAAACGCTTGAATGAGTGTAGTCCAAGATACTAAGTCTCGGTGAGGACATTCGTCGAACACCTTCTGGACATCGTGGATAGAGCCACAGACGGAATAAAGTCTCATCAGTGTATTACTCACATAAACGTTGAACCCCACCATTCCAGTCTTGATTGAACGAGCGTGAATCTGTTGGCCTTCTCTAATCCCTTGAATCCGAGCCAATGCCTTGAGAACAAGAGGTATTGTGAATCCATCTGGTTCGAGGCCGACGACAAGCATTTCGTTCAAGAATTCCATGGGCGTGAGATCGGTGGAGTTGCGAGAAATGCTGCGGATGATAGCGTTGCAGAGATTGAGGCAGAATTGAGCATCATGGGAGTGAGTAAGAAGGATGGAGCGAATGTAGAAAAGGTCAGGGGAGGAGGAGGAGGAGGAGGAGGAGAGAAAGATGAGCTTGGGAATGAGATTGGGGAGAGAGAGAGAGGGTGTTTTAATGGCGACGCCATGGATTTGTTTGAGGTGAGATATGGATTTGCAGGAATTGAGGGAGTGAGAAAAAAGATGGAGTTGTAGGGAATTCATACACAGATATGGATATGGCTGTTGTAATGTTATTAGATGTGAATGGTTCCTACTATTTTGATCAATTAGTAGAAGAACAAAAGCAACTCAAGAATTTGTTTTGGAGACGTTTCATCGAACACTTTAGGAGCAAAAACCAAATACCCATCCATCTAAGTAAACTCCCCCATCTTTCATCTTCACACAAATACATAGCAGCAGAAATTCAAACCCCATTCAAAGGAACACACAAAATGCAGAGAACATCTTTCACATTCCAAGCAGAAGAACACAAAAAAAGTTGTTTAAAGTCTGTCAGACCGCCCTGAGGCCATCCCAGCAGGTTGAAGCCTGTCAAGAACGATCCTCTACAGCCGTCAGACCGAGATCTGTTGAACCGTTAATCACGCTCTAGCCACAGGGCAGCTATTCATCCACCAGACTTTGGTTCTTGTCTCCTTAGAACTCAAGGACACAGATGTACAACCTATAGAACAGATCCTGTTCAAGTAAGGTCGTGACTCTACAACTCAATCGTTTTGTTTAAATAGCGTATAGTCTTATTAACAATTTACGATGTGGGATTTCCAATAGGCCTTTCCGCACCTTGGAGAGGAATTTTGTTAAATTAAGTCTATAAACACTATTAATCTCCAAATTTCTTTCTTTGTTATATACTTTAATTTGTAGTGATGGTTTAAAAAATTAAGACAAAATTTAAAAACTAAAAAAAGTAACTCTTAGAAACTTATTTTTTATTTTAGAATTTGGCTAAGGATGCAACTCTTCTACTTAAGATTGATACAAACTACATTACTATAAGAAAATAGGATTAGTTTTCAAAAACAAAAATAAAAAAACAAAATAGTTATCAAACATGTCAAAATTGTTTGTTGAATGAAAATATAAAGACCAAAACATTATTTTATTGAAGATGATTTGTTTGACAAAATAAAATGATGGGGTGTGCACCATTTCTTATATCAAGCAACACATCATATTCCTTTGATCAATCATAACTAACTACTGAGTGGTCTTTGTAGTTTGCAAAATAATACTAATAATAATCTTACCTAATCCAAACTGTATAAAAGGGGTAAGAGGGAGAACATTAGTTTTTAGCTTTTGCCCTTTTGGTGATTGGTTGTAGGTTACAACCAACATTTACATCAATTAAATAAATTAAACCGAAATCTTTTTCAATTTAATATATTGGCTTTCACGTTAAATTGGTATAGTTCGAAAAAAAGAACTCTTCCTTTTCTTTTTTTCTTTTTCTTTGTTTGATTTTAGGTTTAATTTTGTTTACTTGCTCTCTCTAATTTGTTTAGCTTAATTTAAAGACCGTTATAATATTTGTGTGTTTTCTTATGATTACGGTATGTCAATTGATTTTGAGATCGAACATCAATCCTATAAAATATGATAGTCTATTACTCAGATATTCTAACACAGACTATAATAATTCACAAACTATTATGACTCACAGATTATAATAACTCACTTCATGTCTCAAACGTCTTCTAAGACTTTTAGACTATATTTGCAATTGTATCTATTCATAAAGGGAAATTTGGTTGATTAATAACTTTTTCTAAATCTAACTTCATCATTTGAAATACGTGCTTCTAATAAAAAATGAAATTACACCTCATACACTTGTTTAAATTATAATTCACCCATTACTTCCTTTCCAATTCTATTGGATAAACAATTTGTCATATTATTGGAGAATAATTTCTTATATAAAATTTGAAACTAATAGCTAGAGTAACTTTAGGTAAATATTAGTTACTTGAATTGAATATAAGTTTTTTTCTTTTTTTTTACGATTTCAGAAACTGAATTGTATTTAATAATAATAACAAAAAAAATTGTCTTTTGAACTAATCCCAATCCCAACACACAAACACTTAAACACTTATACCATATTGACAGCGAAGTCCCACGTTAATAATTTAGGACAAAAATAAACACTATTCAAATGAAAAAATGAGGCACACGAAACACGACCTTATTTGAACAGGATCTTTGTTCGATAGGCTCTACATTAGTCCATGGAGTTCTAAGAAGAATAACCTAAGTTGGAAAAAAAACATTTTATTTTTCAAACTTTAAATCTAAATTTTTTTATCTCGTTTTTTCTTAGGGATCTATTTTTTAATATTGTTAGTTAACTAAATGCATAACCAGTCCAGGTATATCTTTTTCCCTTTTGCAACTTCATGTGAAAATATATTTTTTTTTCTTTTTCGTTAACAATTTTGTTTTTCTAGCTAAACCAGGTTCAGGTATGATAATTTCCTGTCAACAAATTAGATTACATCTTTTCTTCATAATATGTTAAGCATCTCACATCTCTCATTTCGGAGAGAGAAAGTTAATGAAAACCCGAGATTTTTTTAATCAAATGGGAGTCAAAGAGCTCTTTTCCGTATTCGAAGGCTAGAGAGGTTAATATAGATAGGACTAAAGACGGAAAAATTCAGTAATATGAGAAAGGATGAATACTATGTTTTTTTCTTTTTTTCTCCATATACATATATGTACATGTACACATGTATATGTATGTATATTATATTTATGGTGTTCAATTGTTAAACTTTTAACTTTCTTTTTTATTTATTTTTTAGTATAGTTTTTTTAATCATTTTATTCAAGTCGAATAAAATTACTGTTCGCACCAGATTTTCGGAGAAATTTTATTTGTGGAGTTGAACTTGAGTTGATGTTGTATTTTCGTTAATTTGATGCGATGCGGTTTGATCTATAGAATTTGATCATCTGATTCTTTCTCGATTGGATGCTTACGCTCGATTTGAGGAAGCGGAGCACGTGATGAAGCTTGTATCTTCAAAAGAGCTTCAATCTTCAAGGGTGGTCGACTTCAGGAGTTAGAGAGTCTTCTAGTTCTTGGGAGAATTCTCTCTAGAGCTTATGGAGTCAAATTTCCAACCCTTACAAATGAGGAGAACGTTCTCTAGTGGACTTTATGGGCTTGAGCCTGGTCCATGGATGAGATTTGGTTGGTCCATGGGTGAGACCCATGGGCTCAACCACATGTATTTTGGTCATATTTTGCATTTGGGCTCAATTAAGCTTATTTTTGGGCTCAATTGAATTTAGTCCAAGTAAATAATTTTTAATTGAATCAAAATAATTAACTTGATCAAACGGTTATTATGATGAAGACATGTGGCATTAAATTGACCCATTTATGTTTTCAATTTTAATTTGGGACACATATCAATTATTTTAATTAGTCCCAAATTTAATTATTTGTACTTTTGATCGTTAATTTAGTAAATGATGTAGTAATTTGTGATTAGTCGAAAAAATTCATATTCAACAATTACAATTATAATAATTTAATTAGATTTAATAATTATAGCAAAAGGATATTTGTCTTTTGACCTAAATGCAATCCCAACTCACACTTAAAACACCTATATGTCTCACATCAAAAAATTTAGATATAAATATACACTATTTAAATGAAAAGATGAGGCATATAAAACATAACCTTACTTGAACAGGATCTGTTTTATAGTTTTTATAGTTTGTACAAATGAATAGCAAGCTTCATGTTAAAATGTATTTTTTATTTTAAACAATTTTGATTTCTTTTACTTTTTTGTTTGTAGCTGAGATCTTTTCTCCACATACATATATGTACACGTACGTGTACCCGTACATATATGTATATTTATATTTATATTTATGGTGTTCAATTGATAAAGTTTTAATTTTGTTTCTTAATTTGTTTTTTTAGTATAAGTTTTTTTAATCATTTTATTCGAGTCAAATAAAATTACGATTCCATTAATTGAATTAGATTTAATAATAATAACAAAAAAAGAAGTGTTTTTGACCTAATTGTAATCCCAACTCACACAAACACCTATACCATATTGACAGCGAAGTTCCACATAAAAAATTTAGGATAAAAATATACACTATTTAAATGAAAAATGAGGTCTATAGAGCACGACCTAATTACTTGAATAGTATACGTTCCATAGGTTATACATTTGTCTCCTTGCCTTCTAATAAAATAACCTATGATGGATGAACAGTAGCTTCATGTTAAAATGTATTTTTTTAACAATTGTGTTTTTTTAAGTTAGATTTTTCTCCACATACATACATCATGTATGTATATGTATATGTTATTTATATATATTTATTGATTTATTTATATTTATGGTGTTCAATTACTAAACTTTTAACTTTTCTTTTATTTATTTAATTTTTTTTGGATGATTATATATTTAAAAAAAATTAGATTGAATGATATATTTCTTAATATTAATATTAATATTAGTATATAAAGTCAATTTTTAAGGGCATTTGAATAGTATTTATAAACTCATTAAGAATAGGTTTTTACTTCTAATACAGTGGTTCACTTTTATTTCAAAAGTTTTTTATTATAAATGTAAATAGTATTTGGGACATTTTCAAAAATAAAAAATATTAAAACTAAATATTTTTTTTATCCATATTCATTCCCCCATTATTTGTTTGTTGGTTTTTTTTTTTTTTTTTGGGGGTATGTTTTCCAAGTGAGGTTTGTTTCTCTTATATTTTTGTGAAAAATATCATTTGATAGTTATGCTCTTCCATTTTTAAATTGCAAATTCACTCACTCTATCTTAACTACTCTTATTTTATACTAAGAGGAAGGAGTTATTTTATGGGTATAGATTTGAAGAAAAAAACTCTCCTTTTTTTTCTCTTTGTTTTGTTTTAATTTTGTTAACCCGCGCTTCCTAATTTTGACTCTTATTTCATTTTTGAGTTTTCTATATGACTTACTAGTTCATTGCCTAAGGTATGTTAATTAATTTTGGGATTAAACACCAATCTTATCAAATATGATAATTTATCATTTAGAAACTCTAATAGTTAGATTTAAATTATAATATGATCGTGAACTAACACTTTGAAGTTTGAACTATATTTGCAATTGTCTTTATTTATAAAGGAAATTAGGTTGATTAACAATTTTTCTAAAATTATCTTGAATCTTAACCTCATCATACACTTTGTTTAAATTATAATTCACTCCATAACTTCCTTTCCAATTCTAAGTTTACTTTTTTTTTCTTTCTAAGTTATGAGTAAAAAAAAAAATTGTCATTTTATTCGAGTGGAATAAAATTACGATTCCAATAATTAAATTAAATTTAACTGTAATAATAATAAAGAACTCTTTTTTTGACCTAATTGCAATCCCAAAACATACTCAAAATACCATGGGAAAGTTCCACCTTGAAAAGTTAGGATAAAACTATACACTATTTAACAAAAAGATGGAGTAAAAGGAGCACGACCTTACTTGAATAGGATCCGTTATGTAGATCGAATAATTTAGATTTAAAGTTATATAAATAAAATGTTTTTTTCAAGCTGTAATTGATATTTTACAAATAAAATATAGTTTTCTTAAAAAAAAAAACCTTTATGAATTTGAGATTTGATTTTTTTTCCCTTTTAACCCAAATTTAAGATTATAAAGATAAAATATTACTATTTTAATTTTTTTCAAGTGAATGATTACGAATAAAATAGAAAATTCTGCTGAATGAATAAAAATAGGGGTAGATGGTTTATCTGTTTTTTCCAAAAAAATATTTTAGAATCTTCTGACGCATTAACTAAAATATTTACAAATAATAGCAAAATTTTGAATTTAAACTCCTATCCTTATAACTGTGACTATTAATATTGATATAATCTAAAATTTATTTTGTCAAATTTGCTATTTTTGATAATTCTTCTAGATGGTATAATTTTTTTTTTTTTTGAATTAGATAGTATGTATTTTTTTCTCCAAGAAGATTTTTTTGGACAACATAAACAAAATAGGAGCTAAAAATTAGTAACAAAAATTAGAAAAAAAAAAAGTAAGATAGGGAGAATAAGAGAAAGAAATAAGAAATAAACCTACCTTATACTAATTGAAAGCAATTAGTAAGCTCTAAAATGTTATTGTTTTGTGAGTAGGGTGGATTTACATCTAAACTTATTGGCCTACATTTATATTTAATCAAATTTAAAAGTGAAAAGAAAAAAATTTATAAAAAACTACTAACTACTTGAAACTCAAGAGCACATGGTCTGTTTTTCTTCTCAATGTCTTCATTATGTGTTGATTAGTAGGAATGGAGAGAGTGAGAAACAAAAGCAACTCAAGAATTTGTTTTGGAGACGTTTCATCGAACACTTTAGGAGCAAAAACCAAATACCCATCCATCTAAGTAAACTCCCCCATCTTTCATCTTCACACAAATACATAGCAGCAGAAATTCAAACCCCATTCAAAGGAACACACAAAATGCAGAGAACATCTTTCACATTCCAAGCAGAAGAACAAAAAAGGTTGTTTGAATCTGTCAGACCGCCCTGTGGCCATCCCAGCAGGTTTGAAGCCTGTCAAGAACGATCCTCTACAGCCGTCAGACCGAGGTCTGTTGAACCGTTAATCACGCTCTAGCCACAGGGCAGCTATTCATCCACCAGATTTTGGTTCTTGTCTCCTTAGAACTCAAGGACACAGATGTACAACCTATAGAACAGATCCTGTTCAAGTAAGGTCGTGACTCTTCAGCTCAATCTTTTTGTTTAAATAGCGTATAGTCGTGTTAATAATTTACGATGTGGGATTTCCAATAGGCCTTTTACGGCCTTTTAAGTGGGCCTTTCCGTCTTTTCGAGAGGGAGATTACTGCAGTTTTTTGGACTTCCTGACCACCCACATTGAATTAGTTGCCTCTCATGAGTTCTTTTTCTCCATTACAAATCCATTTTTTATCTCAAACGTTTTAGTGCTCTTCTGGAAGAGAGATTGATTTCGTATTTCAATTCTTGTTTTTAGTAAAATCATTTTGTCTATAAACTTTGAAATCACAAACTTGCTTCTTGATTTAATAATTCAACTCTTATTGTTGTATTCCAAAAATAAAACAAAAGTTTTAATTTTTTTTTAGCTTTTAAATATTTAACTTGGTTTTAAAAACACTCTGGAGCCACAACATTTCGATTGTAAGCTTAGTGTTCATAAAAAAAAAAAAAAAAAAAAAAAAAAAAAAAAAAAAAAAAAAAAAAACCAAATGATTATCAGATGATAACTTAAATGTCCATAGTTATATAGACTATTTAATTTGGATAAATTTGAGAGTTCAAATTTATCATTTACATGTCCATTTTCAACAATTATTGTATTCTTAGTGGTCTAATTTTAACCTCGCTAGTAATTTAGGTGTCCAATTTTTACAATTGAAATTTTGAGAGCATAATTTCAACTAACATCACACCGCACTTCAAGAGATATTTTTGCAATTCTTTTTTTTTTTTTTGATAATATGGAGAGTAAGAGATTGAATCTCAAACTTAGAGAAAAATTAGACGCCTCGTGTTGGAGGTTCTATCATTATTTAACGTCAAATAATTTTTCAACTTGAAGAAAAAACTAACCTGACTTCTAATTTTACTGTATAAACTAGAAAAGTATTCTACTTAGTCAAAAAACAGGGCGATTTTAAAAAAAACTACTCAAAAATATCACAACATTAGTTAGAATTAAAAAAAATTACATCCCTAATAATTATCTAACATAACTTTAAAGTGCTTTTATATGCATCCAATAGTAAAAGGAAATGTTAAAACAAATGTCAACGTTACTTTTAGAAATGAGTTTATATCAATTGTCTTAGAGGGAATTCTTCCATTGGTATTTTGCTTTTAGATAGAATGTCCTTAAATTCAAAGTTAAAAAATGCAACTAAAATCATGAAATGTTATATGAAGTAAATATACAGCATCATCAAAGTTCAAATAACTTAATCGATAATTTAACCTTGAATGGTTTGTTTCTAACATATACCAAATACTACCTATACTATCGTACTAGTAAAGTGAGATATTTCTTTTATCTCTTGAATGCTTGTAAAAGAAAATGACAAGTAATATCAATGGGAATCAAGGGCTAAAAGGTGTTGTTTGGTAGCATCAAGAGTGGGAAGCTTTACCCTTAGAGGATGGGTTTGAGATGTTTGAGGAGAAAAGAGAATGCACATACTTCCATCAACTTGTTTCTCCATATCATACAGCTTCTGTCCTTCACCATACCTTCCAAGTAATTCATATGATCTCTCTGAACCCTCCATTGTGACACATACACTCTCATCACCTGTTTCATATCCAAAATAATCATTTCATTTCATTATGTTATGTGATTTCATCCATTCATATTTGTTTCAGTATTAAGGACAAGAAGTTAAAAGTTATAAATTTAGATTATAAACTCATACTTACATGGTTTGTATCAATTTTAAGTAGAAAAGTTGCATACTTAGGTCAATCCTAAAAATAAAAATAAGTTTCTAAGATTACTTTTTTTAGTATTCAAATTTTGGCTTGGTTTTTTAAACCATTGCTACAAAGTATATAACAACGGAAGAAATTTGAAGGTTAGTAGTGTTTATGGGGTAAATTTTAAAGAACAAAACGGTTACCAACCCGGCCTTAGTTATGAATTTTTCATTTGATTGTTTAAATTTGTAATCATTTAGTCAAATGATTTCTTAACTCTATAACCCTTCGGGAGATTAAATACTTAATTCGTTGTATTAAATTTATGGAGTTTCATCTCAAAGTCAAGTGACAACGAAAAGAGTAACTCATTTGTCTTATAAATATTGTGCAATTCCTTAATTTTTCTCAAGGTAAACAATGAAAATTCAAACACAACAAATTTTATTAACGTTTTCTAAATTAACTCATTTATTCTATAGATTTTCCCACATCATATCATTTAATAAACAATGTTAACTACGAAAGAACACATAAAATTGCAATTCAAAGTTCAATATAGTCATTGAAACATACCCAAGTTCCACATTTAAGTTCCCATTCGATAATCATTTAGTTCTTAGTTTTTTTTTGTTTATGAATACTAAGCTTACCATCTAAATTTTGTGGCTATCTTTTTCAAGTGTTTTTAAAATCAAGTCAAATTTTTAAAAGGTAACAAAAAAAGATTAAATTAAAACTTGCTTTGTTTTGGAACTTTGTTAAATTTTAACTCTTAATACTTAAAAAATGATATATGCCCTTTGTAAAATTCATAAGAAAATAGGTTTAATTTTCAAAAAAACAAAATAGTTCCGATGGAAAGTAAATCATCCACTTCTCTAATCACTCGAAGTTCTAAAACAAGACACAGCAAAAAGTTCAATTATTAAATCAGCAAGCAAGTTTGTCATTTCAAAGTTTATACACTAAAATGATTTTACTAAAAACAAGAATGGAATTACGAAAGCAATCTCAGAAGAGCAGTAAAAAGTTTCAGAGCAAAAATTGGAGTTGTAATGGAGAAAAAGAAGAACTCACAGGCAGCTAATTCAATCTGGGTCAGGTAAACAAAGTCCAAAACTGCAGTAATCTCCCTCTCAAAAGTACGGAAAGGTCCACTCGGAAACTCCATCTTCCGTAGCTTACAGACCCCTTCTCCAAGCTCCATCATCGCCCCTCTATGATTCTAATCCAAAAACAAATTCCCAATCACAACCACAACTAACTCCATTCCACAAATTTAAACAAACACACAGCATCGATATGATACCACCACACGAAAATAGAGATTATGAAATCACAAACCCGATTAAAGAGATGATGAAGCCCCACAGCGCACTGGAGAATGCCATGAATTAGGGTTCTAGTAGGGTCCTCGGCTTCGTTCCACAGAGCCTCAAGAACGTCATGGCAATCGTAATAAGCTCCTTGATTGAAGAGATCGACTGCTTCATCGAAGCCGAAATCTCCGGTGATTTTCTCATCTTCGTCTTCGTGATCGGCGGTAAATCGGTAGGAGGCACGAAAGCAGAGCGGTATCGTGGTTATTCTTCGACTGTTTGTGGTTCTTGGAGAGCTTGGGAGGGTGGAGCCATGGGGGGAAATGGAGCTGAAAGTGCGGTGAGGCGGACGAGGGGATGGGAAGGACGAGGAAATATAGAGTGATAGAAGAGAAGCCATTAGGGATTGATTGAAGAAGCTTGAGGAATTGGAGCCATTTCTTGAGCTTGGTATGATTTTTTTTTGGAACGAAGGGTTGGAGGTTTGGTGTGAGGGCTGTGTGGCTTTGAAGTGGTGGAAAAATGATAGACAATGTATATATCTTTGTCAATATGTGAGATGGAGTTTAGTTTTGGAGTTTTTAAAATAGATGAGCTTTAGAGAATGAGTTTAGAAGGCTCTTTCTTCATTGTTAATTGTTGCATGAATTATTATGTATTTAGGTGTATTCTTTTTCATGCTACACCACCAACATGGACTAGAGTTACTTTTAAAGGGAAAGACACAATTATTTACAATCACTATAGATTTACCACTTCTTATTAAACAGAATCTACGAAAAAATCATCACAGAGTTCAAACAAAACTAGATTTAAAATAATATTGAAGATCATCAAAAATGGGCAAAATGAACTAACATTCAAATGCATTATTATATAAACAACTTCTTCAAAATGAAACCAAAGATTTAATTTGCCATAAATCCTAGCTCTGCACACCACCCAAACTACCATATCTATTTGCCATGCTTAGAGGCATTTTAGGTTCATGATGTCCCTAAGTTTTTAACAATGATTTGAAATATTGATATCCACAAAATGTCACAATCTCAATTACAATATTCAATTATAATTTAATGTTCTTTCATTCTCTTTCTCATCTGTTCTTTCTTAGATTTGTTTTATTCAACCAATAACTTAATTTAGAAGATCTTTACATTTATCAAAAACATTAATTTGGCACTACTTCAGTGTCAACAAGTTTTAATCACAAAAAACTAAGACTTTTGTGTTTTTGTAAGGATTTTCGATAAAAACATGCAAAAAGTATGTTTTGTTGGGAGTACTCTGTGGTCATTAAACCCTTAAAACCTTTTTATAAGTATGGATTTTGAAACTATTCCAAACACCGTCCATTTATGCAAAATATGTTCAAATAGGGTGCACATTTGTGATGTGACTTGAAAAAGAAATCAACTATCAAACTCTAAAAAAAAGACTAAAAAATGAGAAACCAATAGTGAATTTAGCATATTTTGTGTGTTCCAAATTTGACCCCCTAATAGTATAGAGTTTAGAGACAGCGCTCTCTTAACTTGGCCAAGTAAAGAATTGCACGGAGGAAGCCACGAAAGATGTAAGATGTCAGTATTCACGTACGCTTCATACAACGAATCACCTACATTGCAAACATAGCTGATTACAAACAATTTTAAAGATAGTTTAAAAAAATTGTAAAGAGAACTGCAGAAACTACTTCATAGAAGACATCCCAAAATTGTTTCCATTTGTTACACATAGAAGACACCCCAATATCTTAAACAGAGAGGTTATCATTCAATTCCACGTTGTCTTAGTCAATTTGACTCTCAATCCTATGACATTCTACTAATGGTAGAGTCTCTCTATATCCAAGTTTCATGTTAATTGGCCAAGTTTGCCTTAGTTCCATTCTAGGGAACAATTAAATTCACTCAAGTTCTTGTTTTTGTATTTATATTTTTTCATGTTTTTTTCTACCATATTGCTAATTATTTTACATTTGAGAAAATAAAAGCAGATATATGGAAGTAAACAAAAACAGAGTGGATAGAAAGAAACCTTAGCGATCATCTCATTTCCTTCATATAAAACCTCATCAATTCTAAGCTTCATTTCGGAACACGAGCTTATCTTTTTCATCTTGACGTCTCCGGTAGCGAAAATAGATAAATTGTATTAGTATCTGAAGAAGTTAAGTTTCAAGTTTCTTCCTGTCAAATTTTGAAGAGTCAAACGACTCAAGATCATAAAAAAGTGTTAGCCAGGCCGGGCAGGACGGGCCTAAATGCTAAAAAATTTCTGCATTATAATATTATCTTCCAAGCGGACATCATATATGGTTGATAACGAGGATACGAAAGTGTCAAGAAGCACACATCCAAATGCATCCACAAGCCAAGGGAGATTTGGTTTGATCTTCGACCAACTTGTACTGCTTACAAGTATGCTATTAAAAGTAAACAAATTATTATGAAAGATCTTAAAAATAGAAAATAAACTTATGGACATTCACGCCCTCTATGATTATCGAAGGATGGACAATATTCACCTGGCTACGTACGTGGAGTTCCCTATTAAAGCAAAAATGAACATCAATGGACTAAGACCCTGCATAGTAATTGAAATTTTTTAGTGAATTCAATTCCAGCGCTGCTGCATTATAAATTGGCCTCCTCTAAATAACTAAATAACACGAAACTCATTTAAAATTATAAAGGATAAGTCCAAATGACTAGATCCATACTAAGTTTAAGTTAATTGCACCGTAATTATCTTTACCTCAACATGGCCCCTTTTTATCTGCAAAAATCAGAAAAAAAAAGTGTTAATATCTCATAAGCATAAAGTTTGAAGGCCCAAAAAACCAATGTATGCCAATAGAATAAATCATGCTATGTAAAAGAAAATCTCACATTCAAACAAATTTGAGGTAGTCGTCCACCCATATATATAACTGCCATTGCCCAACCAAGATAAGTTCCAATTCCACCACCACCGCCTTCATTGACGTTATTTTGTAACACGCCAGCAACCTGAAATTTCAACAGCCGTCAACAATTTTATATCTCCACTAGAATATCAAATCTTTAAACTGTGTTCGAAGTTTCACGCCAAATGATTGAAAAGAATCCATATCATACATGCAGCTCCATCATGCTATAAAGATTATAAAAAGGAATATGAGGAAGGGCTCCTTAAGCATGAATTTACTAGGTTGCTTAGTAGTTTTTGTGCAAACTTATGGACCCTAAAATTAATCTTCCAGCTAGCATACATGGAAAACGAAGTTCATTTTAAGCCTACCTGTAAAAGCTTTCTTCCTACTGGTATGACAAATCCTTTGTTCGAATTGTCAGAGGCGCTGTGAAATTTGCTTTCTGCAGAATGATGGTGATTGAGTGTGCTAAAGAATGTCAACATAGAAACCTGGTGACGTAAGTTCAAACTATTATTAAGTGTACAAATAATTGGTACTAACTACTAAGAATTATGCAATATGGCTTACCAAACATAGCATTGTCTTGACATTGGGAGGTCTTGCAGCTAACGATGGTTCATTTCCATCAAGTAAAGGCTCTTGCATCGGGTTGTGAATATAAGGAGGAGTCATTTTTTGGGTTAAAAAAGACCCTGCTGTGGGAGTATGACTCCTTGATAGAGATCTTGCTGACCTGATTATTTACAAACAAATGAGAGAACACAATGACCAGAGAAACATACCAATTAATTAATCAAACATATATACACACAGAGTAAGACTAGAAATCCCTAGTAAGAGACGAAAGAATTGATAATTGTCCAACTTTTACCACCAAACTAGCATGGTAGGTAGAGATGATTAATTTCGCGTTGTCCCAATACCAGGTCAATTTCCATAAATTTGAGAAGAAATGAATTGATAAGAATTACTTGAATTTTCTTCGGAAACTTACCACCCCAAATCCTCTTCCATTTCTTAGGGATGAGTATATGAGTCTCTAAGGTAGGTGTAAAGTTGTATTTTAGAGTGTGGAGACCAGAGCGATCCCGTTTCTTAGAGTCTTTGAAGTGTTATCCATTATTTGAATTAGCCTTCCAAAAATGTTCAATATCTCTATTACAAAAGGTGTTAAAGAGTGACTAAGGTAGAGGAAGAGGAGAGGCCATTATGATCCAAGCAAGCTGAATAAATCAAAGGTATTTCAAAAATCAATTAGTTAGGTAGATCAAAGTGATTATATGATCCCTTTTTTAGTCAGAATAGAGTTGAATGACTGAGTTATGATATTACATTTCTAACATTGAAACTCATTCTGTAAACTAAATAATTCTTCAAGGTGACTACAACATTCTACATTCATTTAAATAATTATAATTTCCAGATTGAAGGCTAAAATCGTCTAAACACAATAATATCAAATGACTGTGACTTTTACATGATATAGGACTAAAGCAGGAAGCTGGACAGTGAAAGGAGAAAATAATTACATGTAATATAGTTCTCGACCCGTGGAACTATTTTGTCGAAGCATTGGAAGAGGAATAGGACTAGTGGAAGCACTTTCTCTTTTTGAAGTATTGAACTTGCTCATGTCATCATTGTTGACTTGATTCACATTAACACTGTTATAGCTCTGTTGGGCTTTATCACGTGCATCAATCTGTGCATTGGCCTCACTGTGAACAAGACCCTAAGGCATGCAGAAATTTGATAAATAATATTAGGAAAAACAAATAAAAACATATTTTTGTAGAAGAAAAACTTAAGGTATTCAATAGTTTCACAAATGAAAAATGAATAGAATTTATCTTTGTAGAAACTAGAAAGAGCTTCATCTATAATGTAAATTCTCCTGTGCATAATAGTATATGCTGATTATTTAGGCATTACATCCCAAAGGAAAACCGAAAGAATTGGATTAAAATGTCATCACATTTCAGTGTTCAGACAGCAGGCACTGTGATAGAAATATGATGTACCACAAACAAATAAATAGCATATTATGGACACTATCACTAAAAGATCATAGAGGGAAGTTAAAGGAACTATGTTCTTTCCCCTAATGTTGGGTTGGGTATTAAGATTTGTAGAGGGAAGGACACTCTATTTGAGATGTCTGGGATCGTGTAAGCAGACAGAACTTATCGTTCTCGAAAGAAAAAGCAGATTTAGCTGAAAAGGAAAAGCACACCAGCTTTAACTGGAAACTTTATCTCACCCATGTGTATTTGTCATAAGTGAAAGTGTATATGTAAATGTATGTACCTATGCATAGTAGCATATATACATATATACATGTAAATAATATAGGTAGACAAGCAACAAGTAGTAAGTTGAAAAAAGAGTGTATAACCTTGCATTGTCTTCGCCGATACTTCATTTGAGGATATATGTGCCCATAATATATGGCCTGTGTAAACAGAATCCCTGTTGTGATGGTATACAACTGCATACCAGCATGATAGTGATTTCCACCAATATCAGAAAAAAAAAGAAGGTATTGGATGTGTACAAAATTTGGACGGAATGAAACTTGAAAAATAATTTCATAACCTTAGACCATACCAATGCCATGTAATATTGAGTTGGAAGCTGCATAAACAAGCGAAGTTAAAATTAATAAATAAACATGTAGGATTTGAAAAGATAAATCTCTAAAACATGATTAAGTTCAAGACCCACAATTTAATTGAGTTACGCAAACTTGCCAAGGAATATGACTCTGACATGGTTCCCTTGAGATATACTGTTATTTTAGATGGGAATTTATTTGCTTGCATAAACGGTTACAGATGTAGTAGACCTGAACTTATCTTGTTGAATTTTCCAATGAAAAGTAAGGCATTAATACTAGAGATTTAAGTGAACCACTTACTGTTGCTGGTTCCAATATGCAACCAAAGACATTGAAAAGGTCTCTGCAAAAAGATAAGAAGAAATTTTAATACAGAGATGACTAAACTCTGCTTTGTGTCTTGACAACTTTAAAAGTAAAAATAAATGAGACGTGTCCGATATGTAATCTACTACTCAATCAATTCAAAAGAATACTATACAAAGCACATATCATGGTGATGGCTAGTGAAAGGCTTATGCTTGTGAATCCATACCTCAAAGATCTGACAAACATTTTGTACTACATCCGAAGCAGTCAAGAAAAATATTTTTGTAGAGATGTACTCGCATAATTATATAATGGCAAAAAACTTTTTGAGGAATTCTACCAATTTCTAAATTATAACGCTGTAAGTGGGTTAGAGTAAATATTGATTAACCCAACAGTTCCTTTTGGGTGCAGGGCAGAAGAAGGCTGTATTGGCTTAAGAGTGTTCAAGTGCCATCGGAGATGAGCTCAAGTCAGAATTAATACTTATACCCAATCAACTAGTGTAAGGACTCAGATGTTAGTTATTTTTGTAAAAGCTGTAAAGTTTATTGGGAAGAGAGAATCTTGAAACCGTCCACAGAATGTACAGAAATTATAAAGTCTTAAAAAGTTATTCCGGGATCCTTCTGTATTATTCCAGGAGGGAGTTATATGAAAATAGAGTTTGAAAACAGATCTCAATAGACCCTGAAGGGAAGTTGTTCCAAAGACTCGGGATGTTTGGAAATACCCCCAAAGTTTTGTATTCGTGCTCCAAACTTAACAACTCCTATTCCTTCTGCAGCAGGCCTAAAGTACGGAAAGCCACTCCAAAATTAGTAGAGATGGACGATAAGCTTAATACAAGAAGCAGAGTCCGTGACACTCTAATTGTCAAAAAGAACAAAGAAGAAAAGAGTAACAAGTGTTTTCAACCCCGTTAGATGTAGCTCGTTGTTCTGAACTATTAAAGTACACTAACTGTAACTTGCAATTGGTAAGAGCCAACCACGCCAATATTAAACAATATTTCAATGAAGATGCACTAAGGTAAATTATGTTATTCAAACTGGAAGTCTTTATAAGTACTCCATCCATCCATTTAAATAAGTCATATTACTGAAATGTATAGGTACCAAGCCTAGCCAATCAAGCCAACAATCAAAGAGGACAGAAAAAAAGAAAGAAAGAAATACCCCAGTATCCATGTTAGCAAGAAGGCAAGAGATAGGCCATCAGAAGATTTTTCCCTGTAGTTTGTAACGATTTGGGGTATCTCAGCTACACCCCAACTGATAACACTAATCATTCCCAGAGTAAGCGAAACACCATCTTTCGCACCACAAAGACAGTATTTCATATTATTCTTTACCCATTCCGAACAATGCTTGTTGCTGGGGCAAATGGGCTTTGAGCTTTGAAATGATCCCATTTGCTTCCCACTAGTATGACTGCAATCTAAGCAAGAGAGTTGACGAGAGAGTGAGAGAATATAACCATTACCATAAACAGAGAGAAAATGATGAAATATACAGAACAGAGAGAAAATGATGAAATATACAGAATCTTATGGTCCTGCGTATTTATGATTGTTTTTCTTAATAGAATCTAAAAAAAAAAATCATCTAAGGAATTCAAACAAAACTAGATTTAAAACACATTCTCGATAGAACAGTGATATGAATATACACTAGCAAACCTTTTCCACTTATGTAATCAAAAAAAAGGGGAAAAAGGGCCAAATGAACTGACATTCAAATGCATACCTTTTTCACAAAAAGGAAAAAAAAAGGCAAAATGAACGCATTGTTATATAAACAACCTCTTCAAACCCAAATGAAACAAACATTTACACCAACATTCTAACTACAACCCCAATCGAAAAATGAAGACAACAGATAAAAGAAAGAAAGCGCTAACCAAGGAACAAAGCGAAGTTTAGAAAATAAGCGAGCAGTCGTATTTAAAAACAGAAAAACTCCATTTATGTGAAACTTCTCGTGACGAAAACACCCAAAATCAAAACCATTATTATACATACGATTTCTAGGTTCTGAATCTCAACAACAACACCATTCTCTCTCTCTCCACTACAAAGCTCTGCATTGACAAGTGGCTGTTGCATTCATCGCCACTTCACAATATAATATAATATATATATGTATGTAAATATATATAAAAATAAATACAAAAAATGATGGAAAGAAAATCAATCTCATGATTATACATATGACTTTATGTGGTGGCGCCATGGGAGCGAGCATTTATCTCGATTCTTTGTACCTTTTTCTATAAGTTTCTCGTTGCACTGTTGGCAAATTGCAATCACAACCGTTTCAGCCCGTTTTTCTTTCTTCCAAAATTACTTTTTTATTTGAACTTTGAAGGTTTATTGAGCTAAACAAACTTCAATGAAAATTTATGACGATTAAGATGATCTTTATTTGATATATACACACATTAGTGTCTATTAGTATCTTTTTGTTACTCACTTTTTATGCTTTGTTAAATTTAGAGAAATACACAAATATTATTCAATGAAATTTTAATACTGTAATATAATTATTTTTTTATTTTTTATATTTAAAAAATATATATAATCATTGTAGGGATATACTAAATAACTCAATAAAAGAATAATAATAGTAATAGAGAAGTTAATGTGGCGTTTTTAATCTATCAAATTTATATTGTTTTCAAATATTTATAAAATATTATAAAACTTAGAATCTATTAACGAGAGATGTGGAAGTATATTATAAAATTTTATTATATTTATAAATATTTAGTAATATTATTGTTTACCATGGTTATCTTCAACTTTAATTTTTATCTAAACAAATATGGGAGGATGAGAAGATTTGATAACGTCAAATAAATGAATAATATATATATATATATAGATAAATTTATGGACTTAATTAAAATAATCTCTTTACAATTAAATTTATTATCTAATCAACTAATATTAAAATATATAAACTCAAGATATTCAACCATGTTAGGTTTATGTTAGAGTTCTTTAACATTATTCTATATCTAAACACATTTTTAAAATATACTTTAAACTTATTTAAAATAATGTTTTTTTCACGTATTTTTATTTCTTTGAATAATAGTTTTTTAGTAATTGAAAATCATTATATAGAGAGATTTTTAGTAATATAAGTAAGCATCCTCAAAGCAAGTGTATATTAATAACTACGAAGTTTAGTTGGAATCCCTCTCTCTTTAATTGTATTTCAATGCAAAAAGTGATACTTGTTAATCATTATAGCATTAATTTAAAATTGTTGATAGCCTTCAAAAAATATATTCTATTGAACATTTAATTCTACTATTCTCATTACTCAAAATTAGAAGTTCAGTTATTTACGTACCATTCTTAGCCAAAAGATGTACTTAGCCTAATATACAAATAAAATAATGGCATGCAATTCTCTTTTGTGGAAGAATGAAAGAAGAAATTAAAAAGTAGGTTTAATTGATTTAACGATTTACTACTTAACTCATAACTGTTACACTGCATGCATGCACTGGACTCAGAAAGAGTCATTTATTGTGGTCACATATTTACTTTCACTCGACACATCATATACAACAACCAACAAACGACAAGAGGGAACATCGAGAGATGACAAGTTGGAACAACAACACGAAAGGCTTCATATATTCAAATTCAAGGAGAAGCCTTCCTGTGGGTTGACCCACCAGCCTGATCAGAAGAAATTCCTACGGAATCACCAGACCCGCCGCCACTACCGGAGCCGGACCCAGATCCAGAAGCTGAACCGGAGCCACTACTTGATCCGCTACCAGACCCTCCTCCACCTCCTCCACCGCCGCCGCCACCGTTGGGCCGCTGCACAGCTGCAAGGGCGCTACTGCTTATCAAGAAAATGAAAAAACAGAAGCAAAGGAAGAGTTTGGAGGGAGAGGCCATGTAAGGATTAATAATGAGAGAATTATTGGGCAGTTTTTCAGTTGAAGGAGTAAGTTAGTTTATTGTTGTTTATGGTTAATTTATAGTGTTGGGAGTTTTTAGTATTTGGGCATTTGTTGAGCAATGTGATTGCCAAGGAGCTACCAATGTGGCAGGCTTTTGGACATTGAATACAACACGCAAATTTGCCTTATAGTTCTTCGTGTGACTGCTCTCTTTCTCTCTCCTTTTTTGTAATCTCTAAATTTTATCTTTTAGGAATTATACTAAATATGTGACAGTTGGAGATTTGAAACTTCTTCAATTCATTCGAGATAATGTATAATTTGAGTTGTTAACTATTGGTTCTACTAATAGTTTTTGGGTGAGATCTACTATAATTTGTTGATAGAATTTTGGATTTACTCATTTTTATGTTAATTACTAATTAAATTTGACTCATATTAACATATATTAACATCTTGAGTTCAAATGATCACCTTAGTCAACTTTGAAAATGTTATGAAAAATGTTGTTAATTACTAATATAAGAGTGGTTAAACTTTTTAGAGAAAAAGTTGGTCAAACTGTGAGCTGCTTGATACTCTAGCAGTCTAACTTAAGGGAAAAAATAAATCTAAGAAAAACTATGACAAAAATTTCAATAATGCTAACTTTAAAATCTTTCTTTTTTATATCTTAAATTTTGAAATTGTTTCAATTTTTTTTTTTTGTGGGATAATTTCATCTTTACCCTTTCGATGAAATTCTTAAATGAGTGTGTTAGCACATGTAAAGATGGGAAGAATATAGTTGCACTATAGACAGCATTCATTTAAGGTAACTAAAGATTAATTGTTTGAATAATGTTATCAAAAAATGAATGATAATAACATTTTTAATCCCATAAATTTATTTGTTGATGATGATTTTTTTTTTCTTTTGACAATTGTAGGGTGAAAAGATCAATCTTCCAAAGTTATATAATTATAGTAAATGAATGACAATATTACTTGTGTCTTACCATTTTGTGCAGGGGCTTCATGCCATTATCAACCTTTATTTTAATAGGGAAAAAATCTCCAAAAGATATTTTTTAAAAAGGAAACAATTTGACTAAAGGATTAACATTTAAGGGGAAAAAAACCAGTAAGTTTGAGCTTTTACTATTGACAAATTGCAATGTATTGGATATCTCTCCTTTGTACATGCGTGCGTGTTTAAAAATGAATAAGAAATTATTTCTCAACAGCGGAACAAGGAATTAAATGAACAATAGATGATGGAATTTGCCCAAGAAATAGCAGTTGAAATGTAGATGCCTGACATGAAATAGAGAAAATTGAACAAAAAGTTAAGGTAATGTTATGTAAATGAAAGATATATTAATAAATTAAGATCACGTCTAAATGGGAGAGATCATGCATGCATGGTTAACAAGGTTCACTATACCTTTTTGTAGCTCAGTTATAGAAACACCAAAGTTAAACGTGTTTGGATTCTATATTGGGTGGCCTTAGTATGGCCAAACATTTGGATTCCGAATCTTGGGTTAGAGTTGAAGAGTTATCTGTGAGTATAGTCAAAGACAAGCATAAGCTAACACTCATGAATGTTTAAAAATAGTACTTTTTAAAAACAATTCTATTTGTTGGCAGGAGCAGCAGATTTACAATCACAAGCGTCATAAGCTAACACTCATGAATATTTAAAAATAGTACTTTCTGAAAACAATTCTATTTGTTGGCAGAACCAACAGATTTACAATCAACAAGCGGCAGATTGTACAAGTGTGATAATGTTCTAAGAAAACATTGCCGAGTGCCCATTTTCATAATAAAACATCGACCATGATTATAAATTATGAATCTAAATGTCCAAGATTATGGATCCTTTTTCCGTATGCAGCATCAAATAAACAGTAAAATCAAACTAACTTAAATATAAACTTAACAAATATTACATCTCCCGTTTCCATGTTCAAAATAAAAAGAATAAAAAATAAACAAAAGTTTATCAATTACTAATATAACTGGCTTTCTAACACTAATATTAAACTGGACTAAGGCAAGGGGGAAAATCCCATCATAATAAGAGTAAAATTAGTAACTCAGAAAAATCCCAGAAGAATAGAAGAAGGAAAGAAGGAACTCTGTACTAAGATAACAGTCTGATAATTTACCGGTATTTCTCGGAAGCTCCAGCAATGAAGTAACTATGTTTCCCGGTTAGATTCCATTGTTTGAGTCGTTGGCGGGGTAACAACAGTCAGATTCAACTCATGGGAACCGTATCCACCAGCTCTTTCACGAATCTCCCTATATTCTTGACAGATAGCGCAGAAATGGCAGAAAAAGTGGGTCACAAAGTCTCCACAAGGTGCTTCCTGCATCACATTTCAGAAATTAAAAGATCGTCGTCCATGGAAAAATAGCAACAATGAGTTAACTCGTCGACTAAGCTTAAAAAGAGACTGAATCGTAGAGAGCCGAGATACATTATATGGCAGGGATCAGTTCCCTGCCTTGTCAAGAGACAAACCTAAGAAATAAAAGCCTAATGCGAGGTATAAATCAGTAGAAGGAGAAATGATCAATGCATGACAGTGATAGTATGTATAAGCTTACAAAACCATGAACAAACGGATAGTTGAAACATAATGGAAATAGACAGCGAAAAAGTGTTAAAGAGTATGATTTTATACTGGCAAATTGTACTTCGACCGTAGGGCCTTGCGGTAGCCACAGGCATAACATGCAAGAAAGCATCCAGGTACATTCCACAAAACTCCATCACTCAATAAGCAGCAGACGGTATTTGTAAGTGCCCACAAAATGAAATGAGTTGCGCATGACCCAAACATTGTTCGAGAACCCAAAAGTTCTGCATTCTTCCCAAACAGAAAGCATGGACAAAAAAGGCCAATAAAACCTGCACTCATAAAAAGTTGCAATGAGCTCCCCAATTAACATGCAAGAGATGGGATACTGTAAACGCAATGCTCTTATACTTGAATCAAACTACTGTCAACAGTAATATGCAACTTATTCATTTTGCACGCACGCACCCAAATAATAAAGGTTTCTTTTCATATCATCTAAATGCTACTTGGTTTTTCTAACATACTAAAGGTGCAAAAGATCAAGTGTCCAATTTTATTTCAAAAACTTTACGCCAGCAATCTACTAATCTTTATGCATACTTCAATGATTTTGTATAAGATACACTCCAATGATACAAACGAGGGATTCTTAACTGATCATACACATGTAATAGTAAGAGAAGTAACAAGATATATAACCCCTCAGGTAGGTAGTCTTAAGGATTTCTTGACCACCACACCCATTGACTAAATTTGAAGTTCTTCAAGCACTACTCTCAACATTTACGGTTGATGTGGTTTCCCATAATAAACCTAATCATAGTGCAAAATCCTGTGGTTCCGCTTGACAGAAGTAGCTGGTTAACAACAACCAAATTTCTAACAAAGATGTGAGAAAACCCAACAAACAAATGGCACGGCATGCTTGTATTTAAACAGGAGATAATAGGTTCCTCGATGGAAACAACCAGTAGCCTACAGTTCAAATATTTAAATTTTGATACAAGAACACATGCAAAGTAATGATACATTTCTCTTTCATGCGCAAGATGCACCTTCATAATTTTTCCTTCGCATAAATCAAGGTCAGAAGGCAGAAAGTAGCGTACAGCTCTGCATATCATCGCAGCATGCACAGATACCAGACGACCATTGTGACAATCCATCCTTGAGTTCATTAGGTGTGGGGTTGCTCTCGTCTCTGGAACTGATCTCCGCTTCTGAATCAAACTGGCTTATTGGAACATATGCAGGAGGGACATAACTCCTTGGGCCATCCATCTTACGCTGATACACAACGTATTCCTCCCAATTTCTTTCGAACGAATCCAACCTGTAAGCTCATTAAGAATCATCAATATCCAATTCGTAAAACCTACACTCCACCCACCCCTCATTATAGTTTTTACACTTTGATCTACCGATTCGTTTTGCACATTTCATTTCGGTGAATGCTCGATTAAATCAGGACGTGAAACTTCATGAAGCAAAATTTAGAACATGATGGTAAAAGAAAATAAGTAGTAGAAACATTCAAGAGCTCAAAGAAAAACGAGCATTGGAATGCAAAAACACCCAAGAACCGAAACTAAAAGTTCGAAGTAAAATAACATTTAGGAACTTCATTAGGGTTTCCAAATTGAAGATGGTTGTTCGATAAGTGTAAAAATTGGAAATAAAATTGCAGGGAATAATCCAAACGAGTACCAACCTGTGGATCAAAGTAGGCGGATTTCTGCCGAGTGTTTGATCGTCTTCTTAGCCGGAAAAGCACGGCGGAGAAGAATCAGAGGGAATGCGAATGGGATCGGAGAGAATCGAGGATGGTCAAGTTGCCGGAGAGTCGGTAACTTCGAATCTTTATATATTAGTAGCTAAATTGAAAAGTTCCAGATAAGTAAGGCAGTGGATTAACCACACTAATTCATTTTAAGTAAAATATAGAAATATATTTTGGTTATTGAGATTGGTTGATGTGCCAAAGCTTTCCCAATAGACTACTATACTTGAACTATGAAAACCATCCTAAATCTAGAAATGATCATATATTGAAAAATAACCAATAAATCCGATCTAACTGAGGCGGTTGATCGAATGTAAAAATAACTTTTGATGGTGTTAGTTTGCGAAGAATCCAAACCATCTTATAAACCAGTGATCAATTAATCGACCCACTAGTTTGTACTTCTTCATGGTCGTAATAAGTTTGAACATTTACTGAAACGATCATTGTCAATTCAGGAGCAAATTTGAATAAAAATCAATCATATGCATCCGAACTAATAAACACTCCTTGTTGATGTATAGTTGATTTGTATTAATATTGTTTTAAAATACTCAAAGCTTTCCCCAACAATAGTTTCCTTACCTCGTTTGTCAAGGAATTTTTCCTTCTCGATTTATTTTAGTCGTACCTCCACATGACTTCATCAACCTTCTCAAACTTCATCGATCATCATAATTTCAAATAACGTGAGCTTATTCATGTATGGATATGAGCCTCAATGAAAGAGGGTTGTTTCTATTGTATTTACTATAAATTGATACAATAGTAATAAAAATACCCATAGGTGTTAGTTTGAAATTTAGATAGGTGAGACAAAACGTTCTTAGATATGTTTTCTACATAGTTTATATTAATTAAGGTATTGAGTTAAATATGATCTTAATTGACGAAATTAGAACTTAAAAAGGTTAAATAAACTCACATTTTAGTATTTACGTGTACCTCTCAATCATCACGAAAGTTTAGCTCAATATCAGCCGTTCGGTGCCCGATTCCATATAAACACCATGATGATTAATGAATCCTAGCCGTAGATCTTGTTTACTAGAGGTCGCCACTGGCCAGTTCGTCTTTCTCCCCTCTCACCCCCGTTTTCTCCATTGTTTCTGTAAACCTCCCAGCTTGTGCTAGGTATTTTTTCCCTTCTTCGTTCCCCAATTTATCTTAACGAACTCCAATTCGGCTAAGTTGTTCCTCGATCATTAGATTCCTCATTGTGTTTCTCTAATTTCTATTACTTTTTGGATCTGTTTTGTTGTGTTTGCAGGGAAAGATATTGAATCTACCATTTGAGATTTTTGTGAAGGAAGAAAACAAGGTTTGTTTGTTACTTTTTTGGAGTGTGATTTCTGTTTTATTTGCTGACATTTCGATGCATATGAGATTAGCTAACAATGTAATTGCTGGGAAGAAAATTTTCGCGGGTGTAGGAACTTTCGGAATCCGACTAATTTTATGCCCTACCGACTGATTTCTGTTTGTTTTTGGCTTCAAATCATTATATTAGTGTTTTTGATTTTGCGTTGTGCGCTTTTTATTTATGTTGGATACGTGTGACAAACTTCTCGCCGGTTGGAAATCTCGGTCTTCCAATCTCACCGTATAATTTTTTTATTTTTTTATTTATATACTCATTAAACCAACTCCAAATTTAAAACTGTCCACACGATTTCTTAATAGTTTCTATTTGGATCTCCCTCAACCGCCTGCGCGTCTCAGGATTAAAGCACTTCATGCTATGGTAAGAAATTCTTATTTCTTCAGTTTGGATTATTATTTTCTCATCTGTTCTCTGTAGCTCTTTTTAGTTCCAATTTACTTTCTGGGTCATTCTGATTTAGTGCATGAATTTGAATGTTGCGAAGAATTTTAGACAATAATTTGTTGTTTTAAGTGATTTTGATTCTGCAATTGTAGATATCTTTAAAAATTTATCTCCGAAGTATGATATTTGACGAGCATTTTCTACGTTGGCCAGCTTCTGTTTGAAAGTTGGCATTAGGTTTATGAATGCTATTACTCATTGTGGGTTTTGAGTGCATCCACATTTTTCTTATACCTGTCTTTCTTTGTTCCCCATTTTAACTATTATCATTAACTGGGTTTCATACGATGAATTCCTTAAAATTATACTCAGTGACCTAATGTATTGATATGCACTCTTCTTTAGGCACCTTTTAGGGGCATGCTTTATCTTCAACGTAGATCATTGGCAAGGTATTATATTGATCAGTGGAGCATAGGATTGAGAGCGTTTAGCAGTCAGGGTGCAGCAGCTCCTGGCAGTCCTCAGCCTCCCGCACCTCCCCCACCTCCAGAGAAAACTCATTTTGGCGGCTTGAAGGATGAGGACCGAATCTTTACAAACTTGTACGGTTTACATGATCCCTTTCTTAAAGGTTCCATGAAACGTGGTGATTGGCACAGAACTAAAGATTTAGTACTCAAGGGTGCTGATTGGATTGTTAATGAAGTAAAGAAGTCTGGCCTCCGTGGTCGTGGAGGTGCTGGATTTCCATCTGGACTTAAATGGTCATTCATGCCCAAAGTATCTGATGGTCGCCCTTCCTATCTCGTTGTCAATGCTGATGAAAGTGAACCTGGAACCTGTAAGGACAGGGAAATCATGCGGCATGATCCACACAAACTCTTGGAGGGTTGTCTGATTGCTGGAGTTGGGATGAGGGCTACTGCAGCTTACATATACATCAGAGGTGAGTATGTGAATGAACGAAAGAATCTTGAGAAGGCCAGAAAGGAGGCTTATGAAGCTGGATTGTTGGGCAAGAATGCATGTGGATCTGGTTATGATTTTGACGTCCACATCCACTATGGTGCTGGTGCTTACATTTGTGGTGAAGAAACAGCTCTGCTAGAGAGCCTTGAAGGGAAACAAGGAAAACCACGATTGAAGCCTCCTTTTCCTGCCAATGCAGGATTATACGGATGTCCCACCACTGTGACAAATGTGGAGACAGTAGCAGTGTCTCCTACTATTTTAAGGCGTGGACCAGAATGGTTTGCCAGTTTTGGGAGAAAGAACAACTCTGGTACCAAATTGTTTTGCGTCTCGGGACATGTGAATAAGCCTTGCACTGTTGAAGAGGAAATGAGCATTCCATTGAAGGAATTAATAGAAAGGCACTGTGGAGGGGTTAGAGGAGGATGGGATAACTTGCTTGCTGTAATTCCCGGAGGTTCTTCAGTTCCATTGCTTCCCAAGCATATATGTGATGATGTTCTCATGGATTATGATGCACTAAAGGCTGTCCAGTCTGGATTGGGCACTGCAGCTGTAATAGTTATGGATAAATCAACTGATATTGTGGATGCTATTGCAAGGCTCTCTTATTTTTACAAGCATGAAAGTTGTGGACAGTGCACTCCCTGCAGGGAAGGTACGGGATGGCTATGGATGATAATGGAAAGAATGAAAGTTGGAAATGCAAAGCTGGAAGAAATTGACATGCTACAAGAGATTACTAAGCAGATTGAAGGGCATACCATATGCGCCCTCGGTGATGCTGCTGCTTGGCCTGTGCAAGGTCTTATAAAGAATTTTAGGCCGGAGCTTGAGAGAAGGATTAGAGAGCGTGCAGAACGGGAGTTGATCCAGGCTGCTGCATAGGTATTCTTTCAGGTTTATTTTGAATCTTTTCCATACTAATAATTTGATCAGCAAACATTAGATGAGCATGTTGTTGTAGCTTGAATTTGGCTCTTGTAGCCCAGTAATTAAACTGCTCTATGTGGTCATTTGTCGATGTGCATCTAAATGTCATTCTAATTTATTATTTACCTTTGTTCTGAAATGGCCATAATTAATGGAAGAAAGATAAGCGGTTATATTAGAAGCCACTTAAAATTCTATTGCCGACTTGTGATGGAGTGTGTTTCCTTTCTCATCTAAATCAAATTGCATAACATGATTTTTGCCATCATTTTGAGGGGTTCAGCAAATGTCATATGCAGACATTAGTGACTCCCGAGCATGATCTCTTAATAGCTATTGTGGTAGATTTTTTATTCTCATGTAAAAACAGAAAAGCTGAAAAAAAACTATTGCATTTTTTAGTGGTTTTTTTTCAGATGATTTTATTTATCCCTTACGGCTAGATATTTTCACTATTCTAGGTGATTCTTCCCTCAGTCATGTAGTTTGGGTCATGTTTGGTAAATATTTTGTTTTTTTAAAAAAATTAGGTCTATTTCTGTTCATCTTTTTACAGTGACTTGCATCTTCATAATTGCAAAAGGTGAATTCTTATTCAAATTCTAAGAGAAAAAAAAGGCGTTTAAATTTTGGTATGGTTTTTTAAATTTTTTTGTAAAAGGTAGATGACAAAGCATACAAGTTAGAATTGGGACAGATTGTTTATAGGCTAAATTTTCGAAAACAAAATTGTTACCAAACGGACGTAAGTTAAGGATGCAAAGAGTTGATGTGTGGAGGTGGTGCCACATTTTGTTTTCACTGCTGTTCAAGTATCTTTAACAATATTTATCTTATGCTAATACACTAAAAAAACTTCTTCATTGTAGGAAATTCCAACTTCGATGGGAATTGCAAATAATGAAACCGCCCCAGATATTTGGTGTGATTCAAGCGTCTGGAGGTCATGTCTGCATTTTGTTTGCTATTTCAAATTGACTTATCAGTGCCCTTAAAAAACTCGTTTTCGATTTTTGAAGTGGCTTTTGAGGCTAGAATTATTAATACATATATTTTTTCTCTTTAGTGTAATTTGATTGCCTCTCTTAACGCCATTTAACGGTTGATACCTCTATGATTACTTCTTTTGTGTTGTACTCATCTGAACAGAAATTTCATCTCCCTGTGGAACATCAATAAATGGGAAAGTTAAGCTATTTCTTCTAATTTTATGAGTCCTGACACTAAATATAAATTAGATTTCTGGGATTCAACTATGGTGAACTTGGAACCATGTTTTTTTGTATGGTTTGAGTGAGATGTTGTTGAAAGTACAATTTTTTAGCGAAGTTATTTGTTATCATGTTTAATGATATTTTCAAATGTAATGCGGCATTGTTTTCATAATACAAAGTAACTTATTTTTATAACACAGCACTGTTTTTTCAGTTCATCTGAGTCAAGTGCTTCATTGGCGTTTATATATAGAATCATTTTCAAATATAGCCAAATGGATTAAAATATTTTTGAGGATAATTGTGGATATCAGTAATAGATAATAGTCATTTGTTATTTATCACTATTGTTGTTACATTTTGCTATATGTCACAAAAGTCATCAGATTTAAAAATATTTTTGAAATGTTTTAATTTCATTGGAAAACTACCAATTTTTTTGTTTTGTTTGTTAGTATGTGTTTTAGAAAACCAAGCTAATATTTGTTTTTGTTTTTGTTTATAGAATTTGTCTGAACATTATAATGTTAGTCAGTAAATAAGGAAACCACGATAAGCAGTATGCAATTTTCAAAAAATTATATTTATCATACATTTCTCTAAAGATTTACAAGGTGTATAATGGAATTATGCTATACATTCAAATTTTGGAAAAGAAAACTACAATGGAAAAATATTTTCAAATGAATTCAACGATACCAGTGTTATTTAATAACGTTGAAACACGTTTGAGGTGCAAACAATTTTAATATAGTAAACAACATTTGGTTGTCAAAAAAACTATGTCTCTTTTTGGCTTTCTCCCAAACACTCCAAAATATTTTACAATCAATTACCAATTGAATAGTCCTAGAAACTTACTTGTATATGTAACAATATTAGTTTAGATTGTGTGGATACTTCAGATTGTCAAGTCATTTGAACCACACTCCATTATTAGTTCATTTTGAACTTTTCCCAAACAAAAATTAGTTTCTAATAGTAGTCTCTCCATAAATTTTAAAAAGCATTGAGTTTTATTTTTTCTAAAAAAAAATTGGTATTATCATTTAATCAATTTTAAATTTAAAAATGAAAATAGCTGGAAAATTAATTTTAAGATTTATCGAAAATATAGATACTAAAATAAGTTACATGTATATGCACTTCAGATCAATGTTCGCATGAAGAACAACATTTACATTTATGGGGTAAAACCTATGAAATAAAATAATATACTCATTAGTATTATAAAATTCTAGTCTGAAACAATATACAAACAAAACAGGCAAAAGTCTAGCCCAAAGGTAGCAGAATTTCTAACTTCAATCAGATTGATTTTTTCTACTTAAAATTTTTTATGTATACTCAAAGAAGGCCACAGCTTCACAAGATCAGGAGGAACAAGACAAAGGACTTGCACACTCAACGGCATCGTGAGATTTAGAATGAATTTCCTGAGATCTACCTGATGAAAAGATGGAAATTATAAACATCTTCTTACTGATCTTTGTCGTGTTCTTCTTGTGTGGTTTCGGAATTTTGGTGTCCATTTTCAGAATGCTCATTCAATTCTCCCTCTGGAACAAGCTCCCCAACTTTTACATACTTTTCCATGAACTTGTATTCCCAGTCCTGCAAGATTACAAGCTCTTCTTCATTCAGACCTTCGATGTTACCATTGATGTCCTCAGGTTTGAAAGATAAGAGAGCCAAGGCTCGGCTGGCATCCTTCCCGACGAACATTGAGTACGGTGAACCAGGACCGTAAAACATCCTGACCATCAAGCCAACCAAAAATCAATGACAACTTTAATACTAAGGTCAAATTACATATTTCATTCATGTAAATTTGGGCTGTCTATTTATTCTTTGAAATCTAAGAAGCTTCAATTACGTAGAGAATTAGGCTTGTCAAGTGACTCAAGTCCCTGCTCTTGAAAACAGTTATTAAGGTCGTGTACATGGAAAATCAATCGGATGGATCAAAATTGAACAGGTAATAACGAACAAACTAGATTTGAGAGATTTAGTTGGGTTGGAATGTTAATGGCAGGCGGTCTTGTTAAAATTATGGCTCAAGTGAAATTGTTACTTGGTAAAATTAGTTGCAAGGGAAACTGGTTTGGACACCTACTGACATGAAACTTAAAAAAGGTACTTTTAGAGGCTAGTGAAAGCATAGGAACGAAACAACAAAGTGTGTAAGTTAACGAAATAATAACCCAAATTCTATAAAAGTTATATCAAACACCAACAATCACTCCATTTACCCCGCCCCAAAATAACTTCTGCGAGGGTAAGAAGCAAGTCTATGCTTGATATCTGTGTTTGCTTATTTCAATCCACGAATTCACTACTTTCATAGGCTGTATTAAACTCAGCAAAAGAAACCCATTTTTTTATGCCATATGCTATCCTCTATAATTCATTCACTTGAGAAATCCAAGCATATATTAAATAAATATGGGGAGGCTTCCGAACCCCAAAATTTCTTAAACTGCTTCAGTTTAATATTCCCTGACAGACCAATTGACTGACTTAAAATTTGTCTACTATTAACACACATTCCCATTCAGCCCACCTTCCATTCTCTTTCATTCTTTAGTCCCTACCACCCTTCTTCTCACATAAGTAAAAAGAATGGAAGGCCTGCCACTCCTATGACGTACATATTTCGTGCAAAAACATTTGCTTCTTAAAAATTTCAGGCAAACATCTTAAATCGTTCGAGCCATGACGAGTGAAACCTTGACGTGGAACAGATATTAGAAAGTGCCTTACACGACATGACATCCCCCTCAAGATGTGGCTCATCATTTTAAAATCATATCCCAATTCTTTTTTGTGGACCAAATACCCATTTAAGGCTTCAAAGGCTCTACTACCAAATGAGATGACATGGGGTCAATCTCAAAATTAATTGGCAACAGCTCAAAAATCTTATAATGATGTTTTCTAATTTTTCCTGTACGAATACTTAACAGATGACCATATGAAAAGTTGACAGGTGCACAGTAGTGTAAATGGGATTAATGCATCTCCTGAACAAATTGCACTGATCGGTCCGTTGTCGTTATTATTGTGCAGTTCCTAAACTCCGTTGATGAGATTAAAAGAAGTAATTACCCATCTAGAACATTGATTCAAGCAGCAACTCCAGAAACTAAGCAACTACTCCTATTCAATACAGTCAAGTTCGTAAATAATCCCTATATACCAAACAAAAGTACACTCCAACGAACCATAACGGAAGAAAAAGAGTACCTGCCCGAAGAAACATCGTAGATTTGACCCTTTATAGCCATAAGAAGTGGCTTATTCGGATCAGAGCCATTGTAAGCCCTCAACTGCTGCTCCGTCAATCGCCCGACTTGGACTGCTTGCGAGGCGTCTGCACCCGAATCATTGACGAACAGATTGGAGTTGGATGAGTTAGACGAAGAAATCGGAACAGTTGGGGGCTTGTTAAACTCTTCTGGGGAAACAAACATGGAGGAAACCATTTGAAACACGAAGATCATTGCAGCAAGTATTGTGAAGAAGGCCGTTGGGGATAGTCCGGTGTACCAAGTGATCTGCTCCATTGCCGATTTCCAATAGAACTCCATTTCTTCGTTTGAGCCTTGCTATTTTCTTGCCAAAGCATTAGACTTCCGGTGGGCTGAATTTGAAGATATAACAATCACTCCACCAACCATGAAGGAATCCTTTACCTACCCGCTTCGTGGTTGACTAGTCAACAAACAACTTCTCCTCTTTAGTAAATTCTTTATTTCTTTTAGTACAACGAAGGAGTGAGTAACCGAACCTCCAACTTCGAACTTCTATGGAGGTTTCGTTTGAACCACACATTTTAAAATAAAATGTTGAGTCGGTCATTGATTAAGAAGTACTAATATTTTAGTTTGGCTAGCGTAATCGTGTTCGTCGTGTGTACTCTTGAACACTCCAACACTTGGTGGACATGTATCGAACACTTGTTAATACAGTTAGACGTGCATTGAACACTTGTTGGATAGGCTAAAAAGATACATATGTGGTGATAACAATACAGTAGCCTTTTAGTGTGAAATATATCAAGCTAAGTTTCTCAATCATGTAAACACATCAACCCATTTAGTATGAATTTTCTTTTAATGTAAGAATGATGTTATTGTCCAAAATGCATATTTTAATTAATGTGTTGTGTCCTGTATTTTCAAATATGGTGTGTCATTGTGTTTGTGTCTAGTATGCATATATGTGTTCATTAGGTTATTAGGTGATGTGTGGTTTTTTTGTTGCACAACCTTACCCGATATATATCCATGACACTTTACTTGTATGATTTAGGGGTTTGGGACAAAACACACTTCTATTTCAATCTCCATTGTCGATACAATTAAGTTGGGTTGGCCTTATGAAGAGAGTTGATGGGATAAATTCAAACAAAAAAGTTTCCTACTCAACCTTTGTATATCTTTAGAATGTTGCGTAAAACCTGGACGGAAAGACTAACTACATTTTTAGGAGTTTGTTTTTCATAATGGTTTTTTTCTAGCTATAGATAACTTTAAAAGGATTTACCATCGTTGAATTTTACTATACATACATACATGTTTGGACATTTTACAAATGAAAGAATTTATGGTGTTTGTAATTTATTTGGTAGTTTTGAAGGTTAGGGTCGAACTAAATTATATTGAATAAGATAATAAAAAAAATAACTATTGGAAAATGTTAGGCATACATCAAGTATAGTAGAAAAAGGAGGTGGTGCAAATAGTTTTTGTCCATGGTACCATATTGATGCGTTTTTAAGCTTGTTTGGAAAGTTCACATATTTACAACATTCAAGGTTGTTCAATGACACGATAGGGTTGTAATATAACGTAATAAAAAAGTTTATGTATTAAATTTAGCGTTATGAGTCTGGTTTGTAATATAAAATTTAGTACGTTTCAACCGTTTTCAATTCAACTATATTTTTTATTTTGTTTCATATTCTATCACTCACGCTTATATGATTACTAGTCGTAATATTGATTACATTTTGATTGTCCAGACAAACATACACGTGCAGGGTAATATAAATTTTGTAAATTGAATTTCTCACTTCATTTGTTTTAAAAGAACATATTCCAACGGTTAATTTTCATAAACGTAACAAACACCAAAATGAAGTATCATTTACTAAATATTTATTTCAAATTTGCCCTTGATAGTGCTGACGATAAGTCACTTTTATTTATTTTTTTGTCATTAATTCATGTTATGTTCCAAATTTATTTATTCAGCTTCTCTTTCAAATTTTGTTTCTCATATTTTTACTTATCTTTTAGAATATAAAAATATTTTGTATAGTATATCACTTTAATACGATCTAAAAGATCGCTCACCTAGTAAACACAATCGTTTAGATTTGAAGCCATTTTCTCATCGATTGAAAAGAATTACACGGTCGTGTTGATATAATTTAAATGATCGTTAGCATCATTTGACCTGATCAACATGATTGTTTAGATTTGAAACATTTTTTCATCGTTAAAATAACTACAAGATCGTGTTGATACTACTTACATGATCACATATGATGATCGTTTATAAAAGAATGACATGCACGTGTAGATGATTAATGGCGCTTGAATGATACATTTTTGTATTTTCATTGTAAGCGTTTGACCTTTCTTTTTGGTTTGTTGTATTTTTTAAAAAATCCCTATCCCAAACCTAATATTGTTTTCTATAATTTAGAGAGAAAAAATCACTTTTTAAACGAAAATCAAATACTCCAAACCCTAGGATTTATAGGGTTTTTGTTTATTTGATTAAAGATTTTGATTTTCCATTTTTGGTCAACATTTTTTCTCGATATTTTGACGAACTCTACAAACCAGCTTTTTTGAGCTTCCTCCACTCATCACCCTTCTTCTAAACCATCTTTTTTTGCTGGTGAATTAGGGAATCTCCTGCCCACTCTGAAAAGCCCCCAACTTTCCCACTCTTTCTTGCTTTCAATCTCCTCCTATTTTTCTTCAATCGTCTTCTTCTTCTCTGTTTCATCATCCCCTTGTTGCGAAGCAACACAGAGAACCAGAAAGAATCTGCGACATATCAGCAATCTTCTTCTCCATTGTTCGAATTTGTCCTCCCCGAGGTTTCATTCGGGAAAGACAATCGTTAAGAGTGGTGTTCCTTAATCAATATATGCCAGGTATTCAAAATTTCAAATGGGGTTTTTCTTTTTCTTCAAATCTAGATCCATTATCTACATAGCGACGGGGAATAACTGACCGGGATGTGGAACCCTAACGTTGTTATATCGTAAATTATTGAACTGGGTATCGGGTGAAATTGTTTTTTTTTTGTTGACAACGATAGTCATGCCTGCTAATATTGGGAAGGCAGCGTCAATGAAAATTCGTTTTTGTTTACAATTTAAATTCTTAGTATTTCAGAGCTTACTTAACTACAATGAACTGCAATTTTTTCTTGAACTCTCTTGCAGGGTAATGTAACAAAATTATCGCTACGGGATGAACAACGAGGTTTTTGAAGCACAGGTATTGGCTGAGAAGTTATCCAAGCTCAACAATTCTCAGCAGAGCATCGAGTGTATCCTTTCTCTAATTATTATCTTTTATTTATTTATTTATTTATTTTTAAATAATGCATTGAACGTTCTATAACACACCTGCCATTTACAGTTTTTGTTTGGATACCTTTTCCGCCTAGTTACCGTGTTTATAATCATGGATGTCAAAAAGGAAAAAAAAAAAGAAAAGAAAGAAAAAGCAATCTAATGGCTTTTATCATTCACTAATCATGTATGTACAAATTCTCTCATTGTGCCACTTATTACCTTGGAAGTAACTAGATATGTTATGAGGGTGGTGATTATCTATCAATACTCAAGATTTTTTTTTCTTTCTTTCTAAACATTAATCATTTAGATTAGTTGAGGTATTGGGGTCTCACTCCTTGCTCATGGCTCATCCCACTGATCCGTGGGAGGCTTGCCCACCTCAATGGTTGCTTCAAGAGGCAAGGGGGGACCTTGGGAGGTGGCTTAGTAGAACCCTGACAAGTCAGCATTGATGCTCAGAGTTGGTCACAGCTTACGTTTTAGGATTCTTTATTGCCCTGGAACACCTATGGATTAGGTTTTAACATGGGCTACAAGCCTACAAACCTCTAGAAAGCTGGTGATAACACAAACGCCCAAGTCCAATTTACCTTTCACAATTTTTTTTGGCCAAACTTTTCTCGACTATTATGGTTTTGGTAGGTACTCTATTTACCCAAATCAGTCAATCTCCTAGATTCATTGAACTGCTTGCAACTCAAGAGCATATTACATACATACAAATTTTGGTAGGTGTCGCTTTTGCACACTAATTGATACTAACAATAAGGACTGTAGTAAGTATAATTCATAGTTTAGATAATTGCATCAGTTCAAATAGTGGACAAGTACGGATTTAGGGATAGTGGACAAGTATGGCCTTATTTTTCTTCATTTTTTCCCAATGAAAGTTGTTGTTTCAATAAAAAAAACGGGCATAGAGATCAATTGAAGATACATCCTATATATCCACTCACTAAACATCAATAACTTTCATACATTGTTTTATTCCAAAGAGAGTTGATCGATTCAAATAAGCTTGAACTGCACTAATCGATTCAAAGGCTTCCTGTTTTTTCCTAAGTCTTTTGTTGATTTCTCATAACAAGATACACGTCTAATTGAAATGCACTAATTTACCTTTTGTAATTTTAATTTATGTATTAGCATTTTTTATTGTTTTTACTTCCTTGTGGAGTTTGCATCCTTTGAGCGTTAGCCTTTTTTCAATACATCCATGAAAAGTTCCATTTATTGTTAAAGAAAAGAGTTGATACTTGAAGGGTGGCTCTAGGTCATGAAGCCTTATGCGTTGTCACCAACGGATTTAATATAGGTTCGGGGGCTCAGCCCCTCCTCCTCCTGCTCCTCAACTTTATGCTCTTTATATAATATATATATAAAACTGAAATAATACCAATATCCGAAGCCAGCCTAGTGGTGAAATTGTCTCTCAACCTCCTTAGACCTAGGGCATGCACGAAATGCGAGGGATGAGGTGCCCAGAGGTCTTTGCGCTATGTGTGCAACTAGGTTGAGTAATTTCAATTAAGCGCTTGCCCTGCTGTGCCTTTGATTGCCTTCGCCAAGATGTGTGCCTAATTAAAAGCCCTTAATAATTTTTTAAACAAATATGCTTATAACGTTATAACCCAATGTCTAAAGCCATAAAAAGGCCCATCAAAGCCACACAACCTAAATATTTGTTTCTTTAGCCGATTGTGATCATGCAAATCGAACTAACTATGTGGAAGAGTTTCAATGTGAAAAATATTAGGTTCACTATGAGAGTTAAATAAGAATTCAAATTTATCTAATGGCATGTTCAAAGCATAAATGGAGAAGTCTTTTGCAATGCCTTTGGATATAGCGTATAGGGGGAAAGGTGACAAGCTCTTTGATCACAATCGATTGAATTCTTTCGGAGCCAAATTAAAGGTTTCTATGCGGGGAATGAAGATCCTCATATTAATCCCATGTTGATGACTGTATTCTGATTTCTTCCCATCAGAAAAATGATGTTGAGAATCTATTTAAGTATATTCAATCTATGGAGGAAGCATCTAGATTAAATATTGACTGATACTAGTCTGAAATTGGGTATTAATTGTGACAACAATTGAGTATCTCGCTTAGCAAATCGCTTTAGATGCAAAGGGAGCTCAAGGGCTGCAATCTACTTGGGTTTTCTTATATACAATAACCCATCCTCCTTATATTTTTGCAACTTATTATGGAAAAGACAGACAAAAGACTTCAATCATGGCAAAGCAACTTCTATCCAAGGGAGGTAGGCTTACCTTTGACAAATGCCACCCTAACCAATCTTCCTGCCTACATTTCCCCCTTCTTTTTGCCTTCCAAAGTTGTTGCTCTCATTCAACTCTTACAATTTCCTATAGTGTAGGAATAGGAGCATGTAGCTCTCATATCTTCTGAAGTGGAACAAGTTAAAAAAAGAAATTGGAAGGGGGGACTTGACATTATTGATTTGAAGCTTCGGAACAAAGCTGTCATCTGGAATATGTTTTCCTCTCGAGCTATGTGTTGAATTGGAATGTCTTTAATTCTTATTCAGAATTTAGTCTTTCTGATGTAATTTGATTCTAGCCTTGTACTGGCAAGTTTGATATTTTTATTTTGTTTCCTTCCATGTGATTTGAGCTTTAGACTCTTTCATTATATCAATGAATGATCTTGTTTCTGTTTAGAAAAAGCATTTAGAACAAAGCTCTCTTAACCAAATGGATTTGGAGCTTCTCATGTGAAAAAATGCTTTATGGAGAAAAGTGTCCATTGCTAAATTTAGCACCACCTGTTTCAATTTAAAATTGGGAAACCTTTTTAGGGTATTCCCCAAAAGTTCATGGAAGTTTATCCTTAGGCATTGAGATCTTGTTTAGAAAAGCGTTGTGATCTTTAAAGCCTTTACATGTTATTGTTTGCTTTTGGGAAGATAATTGGGTAGGAGACACCCTTTAGGTGTTTGTTTTCTAGAGTTATATGTAGTCTCCTTAAAGAAAAAATGAGCTGTTGTAGATTGTTGGGACATGTTAATCAGACATGAAATTTAGGCCTTGGAAGAGGGATATTTGATTGGGAACTTTAGCATCAAGTGAGCTTATTAAAAGAATTGGTTTCTTTAGAACGAGAGATAGAGCAAATGAAATCAAATGGAAACTAAACCTGTTTACTTTCCTCCACACTTTGAAAACAAAGTATAAATAATAGCCCCTTGGCCAATTTTATTAGGAAATTTAGAGCCCCCAAGGACCATTTGCTTTGGACATTTTCCCAATATTAGCCTCTCGTCACCTAGGTGTGCATCTTTGTTTAATGACCAAAGAGTCCTTTGACCAATCATTTTTGAAACTATACTCTTAGTCTTCTTTTACTTGATTGAAATTTGAAGCCCTTCTATTGGTTTTTTTTTGTAATCTTGTGTATTCTTTCATTTTTCTCTCAATGAAAGTGTGAATTGTTTTTATTATTACAATTATTTTAATATCAACATATGTACACACACACATCTCCTCGGTGATGTTCCCGAATAAATTCTTTTGTAATTATAGCCTTTTCATAATAAAAAGGAGTGGTTGGTTGTTGAAGCTCGATTTTGTTGAGGCTGGTCGTGGCTGTTGATTGTATGGATTGAATTTTCCTTGAAGAAGTGCTTTGGCTTTAAAGGCTTTCATTGGCAATGGATTCTATGGATTATGGGTTGGATTCGAAGCTTTAAATATTTAGTCTTTATTAATGGGCATCCTGTGGAGAAACCTCGGCTACATGGGGGTTGAGGCAAGTTGATGCACTTCATTCATTTCTTTTTCTAATTGAAAGTGAGGTTTTTGGTCGTTTACTCAATATTGTTTATTTCAAAGGGGCTGATAAACAATTTAGCTTTGGAAAAGAAAAAATTATGTCTCTCCTTCAATTATCCGATGGTACATTGGCCAAAGAAGTTTAATGTCAAAGAAGTTGAAATGGAGAAGGGAGATTGGGTCTGCCCGCAATGTACACTCATGAACTTTGCAAGTAACAAGAAATGTTTGCGTTGTAGAGAACTTCGTTCAAAGAGGGAATTGAATCAAGGAGAATGAATGGGAGTGCCCCTCGTGTGCTTTTCTGAATTTCAGAGGAGACATGAGCAGCTGAAAGTGCAATGTTGAACATCCTAAACAAGAAATAAGTGCCGAGTACAAAGATAAATTATGGGAGTCACCCCGGGAAAGATGACGTTCAAGGCCAATAGAGCTTGATTAAATTCTTGGATGTTTGGTGATTGGGTTATTTTTTCATTAATTTTTTTATGGTATTTATTTTTGGTTTCGGCTATCAATATTTTAATTTTGTCTCTATCCAAAAAAAAAAAAATATTGATGGTACATTATTATTTTACAAGGATGATGACATATTCGATACACTAGTCCAACCAATGAAGCTATTTGAGTGGTGCTTGGGGGTGAAAATCAGTTGGCAAAAATCGGTTGTGCGGTATTGTGAGACCCTTGTCTGTTTAGAAGGTTCATTTTGGAAATAAGAGTAATTAGGGGTTGTTGAAGTAAGCATTTTGAGTTGAAGATCGCGTTGGAGCTAGGCGATGTGAGGAAAAGAGGTGGGATTTTGGTGCAAGGCGAGAGGAGGCCAAGGGTTGAAAGTTAGTTAAATTCTTGGAAATAGTGTGCCTAGGAAATGGGCCACGTGTAAGAGTTTAAGTTAAACATGGTCATGAGAAATATTAAGTTTACACGTGTAGTACTTTAAGTAGGAGCATGTAGAAAAAGGGAGAAAGGCCAATAGAAAAGGGGTTAAGTTGAAATTCTTAAGAATTATTCTGCTGAAAAGAAAGTACTAGGCGAGAAGAAGAGACCTGAATCTAGGCGTTCTGAAGGGGAAGCTTAGTGTTGTGAGTGAATTGCTAAAGTTAAATTGTTTTGTAGTTTTCCTTCCAAAGTTCATGTTGTATGTAATGTTGTTTTTTACGATTAATGTTTATGAAAAGGATGATTTTGAGAGAAAGTTTGTCTTATGTTAAATGATTACATTGAATGCTATGGTTATTTGTGAACCATTAATCTTATTCCTATCAATTAAGCTAACTATTATGAGCACATAAGGAGTAAAGGAAGCCATGTAGAAAAGGACTGCATGGTAGAGTGAAGTTGGCCAATGCGTAAGAGGAGCGTATTGAGCTTAGCAGCCTGAGCAATGGGAAATGAACCAGGATATTCTCCAAGGGATGTTTTTTTTTTTTTTTTGAAAAGGATACGAGTCTCACTATTATTAATATTGAAAATAGAGAGACAAAGCTCAATGTACATGAGGGTTATACAAGAGCAATAGGAGGGGAGGATCAGCAGGCACACCCGGGCATCTCAACTAGGTTGACACCCCTTTAGCGCCCTCATCACATCTAAAAAGCATAGACAAAAAACAATACCTAAATACCATGTTTCTGAAAGCAATACAAGAGCCAAACAAAGGCCATAAAACAAGGCCAAACAAGAGATTAAAAGGCCACAATACAAGGCCAAACAAAATATCGAAAACAGAAACATAAGCAAGGAAGCAAGCCGAATACAAAACAAAATAATAGTCCTTGATTGAGCAAAAACTGATTGGAGCAAAAGGCTGATTCGGAAGGCAAGATACTCTAGAACTTCAAGGTGGGAGGCTATAAAGGCTGGCCAATTTAGAACAATCTCTTGCGAAGAGTAATCCTGAAAGTATTTAGTCAATGAACACCATGAAGATGCATTCAAAACAGCGGAGTTGTAGCATTCCAACCAAGTCGATGATTTATCATGGAATACTCTTTGGTTTCTTTCAAACCAAATTTCAGCTAAAAGTGCTTTTACTGCATTTGCCCACAATAGTTTAGCTGTCTTCTTCGTCAAGTCTGGTTCGGCAAGAATTTCCAAGGGATGTTGTTGTGAAAAAGCCATCACAGTAGTCTGTGTGAGAATGGTTCATGTTCTTGGAAATAAGGAATATGGAAGACTAATGTGTGTTTAATGCTTTATGAATAAGGCGTTGAAGCCATACTTATGAAAAAGATTTCAATGTATGCCAGAAAGGGTTTCAAAAGTTATCACTCATTAATTCTTTGACTTACATTTTAAGTTTTCCCTCCTCAGGTGCTTGCCGTTTCGGTCATGTAAGAAAGGATAAGATGAGTTGCTATGCGTGGAAGCTGAGGAAATGATTTAAGTTCTTTTACTTTAGAATTTACGTAAATAGGAATTTATTATGTATATAAAAGTTTTTTACTAAGAGGGTTGCATCTCAATTTTGTGGGAGCTAAGCAAGGCGTTAGAGTTAATTGTTTAATTTTTGTATTAAGGACGCATGTAAAGTGTTAGTTATAGAACGTTTGGTTTAAGTAATAAAGAGGTGGTTTGTTTATCAGTTATATATGAAGTTTATTGAGATTCTGCTGCCTGTGTCATATTTCGTACCGCATAATAATTCAAGTTCAAGTTCGAGATCAAGGACTTAAGCTGAGTGTTCTAGCAGTACAATTTGAGGTTTCTGGATTGCTTAAGTTGCGTCACGCATCGCATTGCAAGTTTAAAGATGCATGCGAGGTGGGGCGTGACAGGTATTAACATGGATGCTTTAAAAGTTAGTGTATTTGCATCATGTCACCCATGTAAAGTTAGCGCCTCATCAACCATTTATTTTGCTATTTCTTTTGGTGGTCATTTTGAATTAGAGATGTTTTAGCAATTGATCATAGACAAAATTCAGGAATTACTTGATAGATGGAATGACTTTTCTTTGTCTCATTGTGGTATTCTAACTCTCAGTTCCCTCGGTGTTATCAAGCATTTTGTTGTACTATTTGTCTCTACTTTTGATTGTTCCATCGGTTAGCTTTCACATGGATCGTTTCTTGCGTTCTTTCTTTTAGGGATGGATCTAAGTGTATTAGACTAAATTTTTTGGTCCATTGAAGTCTTATGTCAAAGTCACAATTGGGGATTTAAAACTTCGAAATATGGTATTGTTTGCAAAATGAGGATGGAAATATATGAATGAAGCCCATATGGAACGTTATAACTTGAAATTAATTCGTCTAGTTGATGCTAAAATACACAAAGGTTTCAGTGGACATTATGCACTTGTTATACAACGTCTTAGAGGCAGGGCCCAACAAGGTGGCAGTAGGTGCCTGCAAACTAGGCACTCTCCAAATGGTTCTGGATTGTACAATTACCCTTGGAATTACATAATGATTAGACTTTGCAGAAGCGTCAAGCCTCCCTATCAGTTGGCATAAAAGTCAAGTCTCCCATCCAACTAAATAGGCACGGGATAGATTTGCCGACTAGAATGGATTGAACCATCTAAAAAATGAAATTGCAATCCAGCCCTTATAGCCATTCTAAAAACTTTTGAATATCTCCTAACTGTCGATTTCATAGGGGTTTGTCAACCCAGACGTGCTAGGACCTGCATGGAGTCATGGGCCTAACGAGAATGAGCAAGGACTTAATTCCAAGATGAGGTGCTCCAGACACCCCCTTTAGAAAAAAAGGGTTGGAGGTGAATAAAGAACCCATTGTATGGGGAATACTTAAGGAAGCTATGCAGGGGGACATTCTATATTGCTAAATAGAGCACCTAAGTTTTTACTTCTGAAAGATACGCGGATGAATAAGTAAAAATACCAATTGAAAGTTTTTGATTCATCTAGCTGGAGAAGTCGGTCGTCGTCTGGCAAAGTAGAAATCGATTGATCACTTGAAGTTCGTAGGATGCCACCGTTTGCTACCCTTAGAGTATTCATAGGGGGACCGCAGAACATATGTGAGCTCTTTTCAATGGCAAAATAAAATTCAATGAAGCTAAAGAGATGCTTCTTGCCTTCTTTCGATCATCAATAAAGGATCTGATCTCCTCTTGATCTGTAGGAAGGAAACTGAGTAGTATTGCTTTTTAGAAAGGAACTGAAAGACTGTCTGGGCTAGCTCGATTCCACCCCTCCTCGAGCACTAATTTCATTTGCATCATCAGTATTCATGGTTATCAAGTTTTTACTGGATTTTTGGTTCAATGAGTGGTTTGAGTCTTAGTTTGAATATTTTAGAAGCTTTTGGAAGGCTTTGATTCACTTGCTCATTTTAAATGGCAGAAGAAATCTATTTTGGATTGATACTTGGATGGGCAACCCTTTTGAAATTTTCCTTGGGGACTGTTTTTGATCATTGGGACAACCATATAAGTGTTTGGCAAATTTCTTTTCGAGGATCTTTGAAGAAAGAAGAAATATTTGACTTTCGATCTTTATCATCCACTGTTTTCACAACCTCTCTTTCAACCGTGTTTGGTGTGGACACCACAAAAAGAAATGCTGCAGAATGGTGTTCTTTGAACAAGGAATTTAATGATTATTCTATTCAAGATTTATGTTTAAACTGGACGGTTTTCATCTTTCAACCCAGTTGATGTGTGCTGATCTCTGTCTTTTTCAGAAGCTCAAGATACGCAAGCTTGCTGATTTTTAGTGGAAGATCTCCCATTTCTACTTCTTTTGTTCTTTAGAGGAGATACTATTTCTGGGCTTGTTCTTGAACTGTTTATCTCCTGTTGTTCTTTACTTTCTGTTTTTGTGTTTATGCCTTTCTTGGTTGTTGTCCTGGTTTAGTTGGAGTTTCTATGTTTTTGGATGTACTATTGGATGTGACGATGACGCCAAGGGGTGACAACCTAGTTTAGATGTCCGGGTGTGCCTCTTGATCCTCCTTTTTGCTTCCTTATTGTTCTCAACGTATAATTCTCTTGTACTTTGGGTTATATTTTAATAAAGAAGCTTTTCTTTAAAAAAAAACGTGTTTGTACCCTTCCAACCTCAGGCAACTTTCATCTTTATCCAAGCATTTGGCATCTTTTTTACCAACGAATAATGTGAAATATTTGGCTGTTTAGAAGTCTGAAGTCCCAACAGGATTGATGTTTTGATTTGGATTATGTTGAATGGTAATCTTAATACTTCAACGTAAATGGGTTGTAAAGGAAGAGTCTCAAGAAGTGGCTCATGCTTTTTAACTCTGTCATTTCAATGTATCAATGAAGAGGTTCTTTTCCATTAGTAAAACATGCTCACTCAAGATGGAATCATTGTGCCTCCTTGAGCCATTCTTGAGTTAAATAATTTTTTTTTGGATTGAATAGTTGTTCTTGCTTCATGTGGTATGATACCATGTTAGATAAAAATAAGTTTCCATCTCAAAACGAATTGGTAATGGGGTTGTTTGGTTTCCTCATTTTTCCAATGTAGGATCCCCATGCGTAAAAAGTTCAATCAATTTACTAGAAAGAAAAAAAATCAAGTGGTGATTATTTTAAATAGGTTCAAGTATGAGTGGCTGCGTTTGGACTTTAGAAAAAATGCAAGGTGGCTAACTCTACAATAGCAAAACAGCAAGGTGAGCTTTATTCCTCCTCTTTTTTGAAAAGGAAACAATTCTCTTTATTCTAGTGGTCAAAGTACAAAAAATTAAAATAAAGAAAAACCGACAAGATACAACAATATTAGTTTGGGAGTGCTTTTACCATACATTTGGCTTTTCATTTGCTCATTAGAGGGGTGTTAGTGCCATGATCGAGGAGTTCCTCCTCATTCCACCTTGTGTGGAGAAGGATCTTTTTCTTTGACATGTGAGGGTAAGGATTATTTTGTGGCTTTTGTGGGGTGAGCGGAATAGTAGGATTTTTTTGGGGGTGAACAAGGATCCTAATGAGGTGTGATCCCTTGTTTGCTTTCATGTTTCTTTGTGGGCTTCAGTTTCAAAGACCATTTATAATTATTCTGTATGTGTTATTTTGCATAGTTGGAGTTCTTTCCTATAGCAGAAGATATTCTTGGTGGGTGGCGTTTTTTTTGTGTGTCCGTGTATTCTTTCATTTTTCCTTAATTGAAAGATTTTTTATTATAAAAAAGTAGGAAAAATAAAAGCATTTCAATTTGAACAAATACCTTGGATAGAATATTCTGCGTAGAGCTTGGAAAGAGAGCATGAAGATGACATTGCAAGACAAGCATAACTCAATCTACCCATCCAAGAAAGTGATTTATCTTGAAATGTGCGTTGATTCTTTTAAAACCAAATTTTAGATAAAATAGCTTTGATGGCATTTGGCCTTGACAACATGAGTTTTATTTCTTTTCGTTACTTTACTTTTCTCCTTTTGTTTTGTTTGGTCCAATGTTTTAATAGCCTTAAGTGGTCTCAAGGTGTTTTCTCATGAAGAGGTGAGGTGTAAGCCTTGAGACAATATGAAACGTAAGCCTTATTATAAATTAAAAGAAAATATATAAATCAGATTACATAAAACCTGAAAAAAAAACCCTGGTGTAGTAGGATTACGACTATTTTCGTTAATCCTTTTTTACTATTTTTCTTTCTTTTTTTTCTTTTGTAAATTCTCTATAAACAGAGAATCTCTCTCGTGTATTCTTCAACTTGATCATAGTAAAGATAGTTGGATTCAAGGAGAAATTTCTCCTTTTATTTTTAAGGTTATTCTTAATATCATTACAAAGGTTTGACCTACAATATCAAGAGATTCTTTTATAAAATAATCTCATGTTATCGGAGTGCTCATGAAGAAAGACACATTGTAGTATTTATTCTCATTTCACATAGAGTTGTTCATGATTGGAAGAGGTGTAGGGAGGGGGACTTCATTATTATGTATGGAGAAGGCCGATGAATTTGTGGTTCAGATTTTTTTGATGTTGGCATTAAGCTTGATGTTCGATGCTTGTTATGGTTGAACATTTTCATTGCTTTTGTTTGAGAACTTTGGATTGAGATTAGTTGTTGCCTTGTATTCTTTTCCTTTTCTCATCAATAAATTTACCAGTTTGAAAAATGTTTTGGATGTGATAGTTCTTGTGTTTTGATGGAGCCCTTTCTGTATTCTTTCTGTGAGTTTTTTTTTTTTGTTGGGTACTTATAGAATGAGGAGCGGTTCTTATACTCAAATTATGGCAATAAATCTTCATATGTTTTATACTCAAATATATACTCTTTCTTTAGTAATTTCAGTTGGTGGGTGCAATTGTTATGATTCTGTTTATCTTTGATATCAAATTAGCTTTATCAAAATGGTGCATTTCCCACCGGAAAAAGGCCAAGCAGATTGTGGAAACATGGGATAAATTATTCAACTCATCGCAGAAAGAGCAGCGTGTTTCATTTCTGTATTTGGCAAATGATATTTTGCAAAACAGCAGGCGCAAGGGAAGTGAATTTGTGAATGAATTCTGGAAAGTTCTTCCTGGTGCTCTCAAGTATGTATATGATAATGGCGATGAAAGTGGAAAGAAAGCAGTTGCCAGACTTGTATGTCTTCTTTTTACTTGTGCAGAAAAAAATTATGGCTATAAATCTTCATATGTTTTTCCCCCTGGAAGCATGTCAATTAAATCTTTGAACATTTTGCCCAAAAGTAAAGCATTTTGCATATCTGACATTAAAATTCTTCTCCTCCTTCCCCTCCGACAAAGAAAAAAAAAACGAAGAAGAAAAATGGAACAGGGAGGATGGAATCCGTTCATTGATTGACACATTTATATCATAAATATTTCTACTAAGGCTTCTCAGAGATTGATATTTGGTATAGAACTTTCATTTCTATTTAGGCAAGTCCTTTGATACGTGTTTCATGGGTACTGTGGGTGCTCAGTTGATGATAGTTCCTAAAGCTTGCATATTAGACAGGAATCCTCTAGTAAATTAACGATATGTGGGTTTTAAACTTCTGTTTGAAGCATAATAAGTGGTTGCTTTTGCCTTTCCTTTTGTTCCATTCCTAGACCTAATTTAGATTAGTTTAGGTTTTTTGTTTTCTGATTTTTCTTAAAAACTAATTACAGTAGTAATTAATTTTCTAGAATAAGTAAAGGAGTTTAGGAATCTTTTCTTAAACGGAAATCAAACTTTTTCCTTGAAATAATAAAAGAATTTAGGATCTATGAACCTTGTAAGGGATAGATGAAATTTTGATTTGATCTTATGATTAATATCTATTAGGAGGGAAGAAAGGAAAATGAGCTGAGGTTTCTTATAAAGACGCAACTTGTCATTTGAAAAGCCTATGGTTTAGTGTTATGGTTTTCTTGATTCTATTAACTATGGTACGTATTTTAGAGACAAGTTGAGATGATGACCTCCTACATTCGTTCATTTCCAATCTTAAATTTTTGTTATTTTGGAAAAGAAGCGAGAAAATTTTATTGAAATAAGGAAAAGAGACTAATACTAGAAAAAGTACAAAGCTCCAATTGGGAAATAAAGGAACAACTGAGGATGAATGTAAAGGGAGTAAAAACTGTACAATTATTGTCAAAACCTCCCGAAAATGAACAAAAATTAATCATCCAAAAAAAAAATAATCAAATTAAAGTCCAAAATTGCTGAGTTTTTTGCAAAAGAGACTGAAAGAGGAAGGAACCGAAGTTGGCTAAAGATATTGATCACGGAAGACAAAAATTTCCAACCGCATTAAACACCAAACCACCAAATAAGAAGGCTCTAAATCTTCTGAAAAAGGCTTCAATAAACAAACTTCGAATTTCAAAATGTAACGGAAAAGATCTTCAAGACCAGTGTAATTAAAAACTTATGATTCATGATTTGTATCGTACAATTCAAATCAAAATGAAGGGCAAACCAAATGATTCAAATAGTGGTTGTGAATTGAAAATTGTATGTATCATACAAGTCTGGATAAGACGTGCAATATATTCTTGTTAATGTAAGACCAAAGATAAACTTGTGTTGATGTTGATTGACACAAGATTTGATTTACCATTCTTTCTTATACTTGTGGATGTTTTAAATAAGTTGTTGATCATGTGACATTTGTTGATATTTGAAAGTTTTCTCAGTTTGGATTATCCTAATAAGCCTTAGGGTGGATCTATCACTTGCTGGAAATTTTAGTAGATATATCGTCTATGCTGTCTTGCTAAGTCTTTGGGGAAATTTTATATTTACAAGATTCTTAAGATAGCTTATTTTGAATTCATAAGGTAATTTTGAAGTCCCCGATCATTATTTCTTCCGGATCAGCCTTATGGATCAACCAGTTTTTCTGCTCAATCAAGGATTATTCTTCTTTGTTCTTGGCTGCTGCCTTTGTTTTATGTTTTGTTTTTGGACAGATTATGTATCTTTAGTTTTGACCTTGTATTTGTGGCTCTTTGCTTTGATCTTGTATTGGAATAGGATTCTAGTATAAGGGTTTTATTTTCGCTTATTGGATGTGATGAGGGCGCTATGGGGTGTCAACCTAGTTGAGATGCCCGGGTGCGCTTGTTGATCTTCCCCCTATTGCTCCTTGTATAACCCTTTTGTACATTGAGCTTTGTCTCTCTATTTTTCTATTGTTAATGATGTAAGACTCGTATCCATTTCAAAAAATCCTAATTAATAAAAGAAACTAATCCTAATCCTACTAGGAACAAGGTATCATGGTCAAATCCTTAATCTATTAGGATTAGGATTAGCTGTTTTTATTAATTAGGTTTAGGATTAGTTCCTTTGGGTTATTAGGATTAGGATTAGTTTCTTTGGGTTATTAGGATTAGGAATAGGGTATTATGGTCAAACCCTTTAACTAGAGTTAGTTTCTTTTATTAATTAGGATTAGGATTAGTTCACTTTTCAATTATAAATAGAGTAGTTGTTTTCATGTATTCAACTTTTAAACATTAACAAAATTCTCATATTTGATATACATTAATTTGGTACCAGAGTAGCCGTCTGGGCTAACGTTGACTGCCATCGGTGGAAGATCGAGAAACTTTTCGTCACAACGGTCACATGAGGGAGCTTTGTGAGCTGAGCTTATTGCCAAACAACACATATCTATCTAGGGGAATCCGTTAAATTCCAAAGAAAAAAAAACAACCAAAGATTTATCAAGATTTTGCAAGAATGAAATTTTATAGAAGAACTACTCTAATTTGGGATAGAAATTATCATAGAGAACAACCAAGAAAGATTGAGAAACATGCAAGAAAATTCAAGAATCAGTCCTACAACAATTATGTTAGGATGAAGATGCCTAGTAAGGGTGTTACAAGATTTTTTTTAAAAATGGAATCGTTAACCGAATATTTTGATTGCTTTTGAGGCTGTTGATGAATAGTCTTTAAAAGGTAGAAAATATGTTCTCTCTTGATCTGGAGAAATTCTATGACAAGGTGTATTGGTCTTTTCTTGATATGGCCATGAAACTTGAAGGCTTTGGTAAGAGATGGAGGAGATGGATTTGGGGCTGCTTGTCAACTACTAACTTCTCGATCATTGTAAACGGTAGGCCTGGAGGAAAGATTATTGCTAAAACGAGCATTCGCTAGAGAGAACCTCTTGCCCCTTTTCTTTTTACGATCATGGGAGAGCCCTAAGTTGCCTTATTCACTACTGTACTGAGAAAAGAACTATAAGAGGCTTCCATTTTGAGAATTAGTCAGATGAATTAACCCACCTTTAATACATGGATGATACTCTTCTCTTCTCTTCTTGGGAGGATGGAAATCTGGAGACATGGTGGAGGGTGGTTAATATCATTCTTCTTGGAGTTGGTTATCCCTTAATAGTTCCAAAACGTCTTTAATCGTTATTAACCTTAATAGTGATGATTTGGCTTTTTATACTAATATTTTGGGTTGTTCGATGGATAGTCTCCCCTTTAACTACCTGAGCTTCTCTATTGGAGGGGTCGTAATAGAAAATTGACCGATGGAGGAATGTGTTCCTTTCCAAAGGGCTAACTCTTGTGCAATCGGTTCTGAACAAACTTCCTTGTTACTTATTTTCCCTTGCACAAGCTCTGGTTGGTGTTATCAATAGACTGAAGATGATGATTAGGAATTTTGTTTGGACAAGAGGTTGGTCTTCTAATTCGGTTGCCCACCTTGTCAATCGGGATTGTACCTCTCGCCTGATCTGTTATGGTGGCCTTGGGATTAACTCGTTTAGGCTAAAGAACACTGCTCTCACTAAATGGTTTTGGAGGTTTAGTAAGGAAGAAACTTCTTTATGGAGGTAATTAACTGTGGCCATATACGGCTTAAAGGAGAATGGTTGGTCTACTAAAGACCCGAATAGGGGAAGGTCTTATAGATTATGGGCTGGCATCTTGAAACATAAGGAGACCTTTAAATTGTCAGCTTTTTTGTTCGGAGATGGAACCAAAATCAGATTTTGGAAGGACGGTTGGTGTGACGTGCAACCATTACCAGAAAAATTCCCTAACTTGTTCTCCTTGTCATTGAACAAGGATGCTTTTGTGGCTGAATGTCGGTGTAATGTTAGTCATTCTTGGAATTCGGGCCTTAGAAGAAATGTGCTTGATGATGAGCTTGACAACGTGGCCACAATTCTAGAAATTTTGCATTCTTGGGCCCCTTCAGATGTTGGTGATAGTCTTAAATGGATTCCTAATGTTAATGATAGCTTTACTACGAAGTCTACTTTTCTTTCTATGGTCACTCGCCTACAGAAGTCATAACAGTCATGAGAGACTCCAAAAAAAATTCCAGCACACTATGCTAAGCTCCTTGATGTGCTGATTTTTGCATTCTCTCTTTACTAGGAAAGCTTGGAACACATCGTTTAGAATCTTTGATTTGGAGCTTGTCTTCCTAGTTCCTAGTAAGGTTGATAGTTGGATGCTGGAAGGGCTCAACATTAGAGGTTATAGTCTGAAAGGAAACATCTTGTGGAGATGTGCTACCCGGTTCCTTTTGTGGTGCATTTGGAAAGAGAGGAATATTAGAATTTTCGAAGACAACTATACTTCTTTTGATTCTTTTTGGACTATGTTGCAACACAACTTCTTGGTGGAGTATGAATTACATCAAACACTTTTGTATTTACAACCTTTTTATGATTTTCAACAACTGGAAGGCCCTTATTTTTTAGTTTATGTTGGGGAGGGCTCTCTTGTCCCTTGTCCTTAGGCTGTTCTCTTTCGTTTTATGAATATACATGTTTCTTATAAAATAAAGCTTCATAAAAAACATCCAATTCGTTCGTCAATCGTGAAGTTTATGAAGAAATGAAGAAGGATATCAAGAAAATCCAACGTTTCTTGGGAGAAAACTCAAAACATGGAGCAATTTTTAGAACATTTGCAAGAACGTTAAAAAGATGTAATTCAAGAAATTCACTGTGAGGAAGAAAAGGATGAACACAAATCGGGGAGCCCACACAAAATTTCTAAAATAAAAAAGGAAACCCAGGGGAAACTGATTAGAACAAACTTGAAAACCTAATTACAGTTGTCTACGAAACAAATGGGGGAGATGACATGTCTTGAATAAAAAATTTTAGGTATTTTGTCGGCAAGGCAGAGGTGACCAAATCAAAAGATTTGACCAAGAAGGTGAAAGACACATTTTTTTATGGAAAAGAAAGTAGAAAATCCTGTGGTTGATGAAGAAGATCCTCAAAAGCGTGTTGGCAACCTATTTGCAGTTGTAAACAAAGGAGAAGAAGACGACACAACTTTTTGGCAACCCATTTGGTCTCGCAAATTTTTTTTCCCTTTTTTCATACCCTATCTGAAAGACCCATGACTCATTTATTCTTTTTCTCCCTAAAACACAAACCCAAATACAGTTCAAATTTGACCCTCATTCCCTTTTATTGAGTTTATCGACTGTACACAAATTTAATGAAGTGCAAGAAACCCATCTCCAATTGATTTTTCTTCGCTCTTACAAAATGGGGTTTTCCTCATTTCTGAAAATTCTGCACATTCTTTTTAGAGTAGAGGAGTTTTTGAACAATTTAGTTCTTGGGTTCATTGGCTTTATCATGAAAGATTGATTTTTTTTTTTTAAAACAGAGACAAGAACTTCTTTATTAATATGAACTCAAAGTATAAGAAATTTATACAAAGAGAGCCATAAAGAAGTAGTAATCAAGGGAGTCCTAGAGGGATTAGGAGGCACACCCGGACATCTCAACTAGGTTAACACTCCCATAGCGACAAACAGCACAAACAAACAAAACAATAAAGAAACAATAATAAAAGCATCTAGCGTAGTACAAAGGTCCAGAAAACAGTATGGGACCGTAAGAAAACAACAAGATTGAATATTTTTTATGTTGAATGTTCCAAGATGTTTCCATTCAAGTGATTTACTTTTTTATTTTAATTTCTCATTTTCGTTTTTTTTTTAAACGTAGACAATCTCTTTATTAATATGAACTTAAAGTACAAGGGATTTATACATAGAGAGCAATAAAGAAGTTGTAATCAAGGGAGTCCTAAAGGGAACAAGAGGGAGACTCAGACATCTCAACTAGGTTGACACCCCATAGCGCAAAGCATCTCCCGAGAAAAAACATAAAAAACCCATTTTTGTTTTAAAACTGGAGGACTAGTATTTTTTTCGGGGGGAGGGATAGAATGATGTAGGTATTAAACCACAAATTCATCCAAAAGCTTAAGCTGGTGGTTGAAGGCAAAATTAATTATATATCACCAACACTCACCCTCACTTGTGGGCTTGAAATATTTGAAAGACCCAACAAGCGTAATCAATCTTACCTCCCTTGTGGGGTTGAAATATTTGAAAGGCCCAACAAGTGGAAATCGATTTTAATTGGGGAGGAAACGACAATGCAGGGGCTTGAACACAGGACCTCCCTGGACCATTTGCTTTGATACCATATTAAACCCCCAATTCATCCAAAAGCTTAAGCTGGTGGTTGAAGGCAAAATTAATTATATATCACCAACAGTAAGAATAGAGTATTATGGTCAAATCATTAATCTATTAGGATTAGGATTAGTTTATTTTATTGATTAGGATTAGGATTAGTTTCTTTTGTTTATTAGGATGATTAGTTTCTTTTATTAACTAGGATTATGATGGATGGATGAATGAATGGATTAGTTTTTTCAAAGAGGATGGATAAATGGTTGATGTTTTTTTTAACGGAAACATATCTCTTTATCAATATAAATGAAAGAGACTAAAGCTCAAAGTACAGGAGAGAACATAAAAAATTTCAACGAGCTGGACAAGACCATCTAGAAACCCGAGCAAGACAAGAAGAAAATACAAAGCAAAGCGAAAAAAATTTCAACAAGGAGCCCCAAATCAGCTAAAATCTTAATCCCAAATGGCTTAAAAATGAATGGGAAGGAGAACACCATGACAAGGTGACCAACCAAGCTGCATCAAACTTGATTTAAAAATACAAATGTGTGCCCTGGAAGACTTGCTGAACTTTTCCATCTCACAAAAAAACCTGACACGTGTACTATTGAAAAACCAATCAATGGTCCAAATATTTGAACAGAATTCTGAAAGGAAGAAAGAAAGAAAGAAATAAAAAGAAAAAGGCCAAAGATGAAATCTCTTGCTTTACAAAAAGACCATTATCTTGCTTCAACAATCCTTCCCAAATGCCCTGAGAATCATTGTATTCCCATTCAAATATTAAGATTAAATGTTTGCGGGACCAGAGAACATGTCTACTTTCGGTGCTCAAGCCAAAACCAACCTACGTTTCTCAACAAAGGAATTCAAATGATCTAGAATACCACATGGACGAGCTTGTGAGGGATTTCCAGCAGCTTGTTTCTCAAAAAATGAATCTTACTCAGTCTGAAATAGAGAATTTAGATCAGTCTCTAAAGGGTCTTTCAACAATTGATCTTCCTTCTCATCTGAACTTATAAAATCACCTTCCTCGCTGCTCACACTAAATGGAGAGTCGAAATTTGAAACAACCTTCTTTTTGGATGGGGGGACCTGAGTTTGGCTAGGAGAACCTCACTCAAGAACTTTAACTTTGAATTAGGTAAAGAAAGAGCAGAGTAGTTTAAATGTGGATGAATCGTGCTTTGAAGAACCGACCTATTTGGAAAAGATGGGCACAATTTGATTCTAAAAGACCAGGATTCTGAATAGATGATGTTAGTGTTAGCAGTTTTACTTCTGACATTTGATAAATTGAGAGTTGATGAAGAGTGGTTTTTTTTTGTTAACTTGAAGGGAAGAGAAGAAAGAAAGGAAGAAGGCTCAAGTTTATATGTTTGTGTGTGTGTATTTATATATAACATATATTTTTAGGAAGAATGATAGGTTAAGAACAGGAGAGATTTTAAGAGATTGAAGAGAGGAAAAAGGTAAGAAGAAGAGATCAATAATATATGATGGAGAGAGAAGTTCCAATTCTGGTCTCACACGTTCAATTCAATTCTTTTCTAGTTTTCGATGATTTTTTAGATTTGCTGTATTGGCTGGATTCTGCCCTCATTGTAATAGGCTGGATCTTGTTCTCATTGTTGTAATAGGCTAGTTTTAGCTGGGATATGATGTTTTGGTGCTAAGGGGTGTCAACCTAGTTGAGATGTTCTTCTTTTGCTTGTGTAGACTTCTTTATTTAGCTCTTCATATAATTCTCTTGTACATTGAGTTCTTATTATTAATAAAGAAGTTTGTCTTTGTTTCAAACAAAAAACAAAAACAAAAAAAATTCTGGTCTCACACATGGAGACCCTCACCGGATTTGACTGGAGTAGTCCACGTTTGGTGGATGCGGTGACCATCATTGTCGGCCGTGGTTGAAAACGCTCCTTGAAGAATGATCAAGATTAGGCTATGATACTATGAAAATCCAGAGTTAGAGAGAGTTTTAGTGAGATAAAAGAGAAGGGGAGAGATGGAGAAATTTTCATTAGGGTTTCTCATCAATTAAGTTGATGAAGATTCTTTTGATGGTGGTTTATGCTTTCTTTCAATAATGGTGGGCAATTTGATTGGTAAGATAGAGCTAGGTTATCTAAGGGCCATCCCTTTAGCAAAATTCTTTGTGCTCTCTCAGTTTCAACGGATTAAGAAGATATTTCTCATTATTTTGAAGAATTCAGCGTTACTGATAAGACAATCCTAATCCTCAATTCAAAGATTCAAGCTATTAACGTAGCAAGAACCTTTGGAATAAGAAACTAACACCTCCTTATACTATTTTAGATCAACCAAGAGAAAGTACGTGTTATTTATTAAGGAACTTTCTTCATGAAGAATGAATGATTGGTTAATCTTTGATGTCTTCGATCTTGTAATTGGTCCATATGAAACATCATGATTCTTATGAAATAAAGCCTAAGAGTTATTGTTAAATACTGGTTGCACATTACTGTGACTTTAACGTACAAACTTCAATTTCTTTTTCATAAAAAAGTGTTGTGTACTTTTTTTTCTAAAAATGGAAACAAACTTTTCATTGATAAAATGAAAAGAGATTAAAGATTGAAATACAAGGAGACATAAAGAACATAAAAGAACAACCCCAAAAGCAGCCACAAAAAGCGTCTTATAGTTTGATAGATCTAATGAAATTTTATACATTTTTCTTTTTTGGTTACAGATCACAATCCATTGACATTTCCTTCTGAATTATCCTTCTCTCGTGTTTTTTTATTTTTTATTTATTTTTATTTTTGTTGTTGTTGTTGAAATACACAAGTCTTGTAATGATGATTTTAAATTGTAATATATCTTTCCTTCTTTTCTATTGAAAGTATCTCAAGTGTTATTTAAGTTGGTATTTCATTTGTCTCACTCAATTTTGTTTCCCTTCATGGGAGTTGGTTTGTTAAGGTCAATATTTGGGAAGAAAGGAAGGTTTTTGGTTCTCGGGGTCAGAGTCTTAAGGATGAAATGCTTGGTAAAAATCCACCTCCAACTCCGTTACCCAGCAGCAATGGAAAGAGTTCAAATCCTATAAAAATAGTGAAGAGGGATGCTCACTCTGTGAGAATTGTAAGAGCTTAGCTGTGGTAGCAGTGGACTATTGCAGTTTTTTTTTTTTCTTGTGTTATGACTCCTATATCTTTACTGCTTAACTCTAGAAACTGGCTGTTGGAGGTGTTCCAGAGAAGATTCTTACTGCATTTCAATCTGTCCTTGATGAGCATCTGAATGAAGATGCTGCTCTGAACAACTGTAGCTCTGCTACTCATCATCTGAATCAAATTGAGGAGGACTTGAATGTCTCCTTAGCTCAAGGTATAGCCTCATTTACTATAGTCATCGCATGCAATTTTAGTTTAAGATGTTGTCAAGTAAGCCAAGCTCTGCATTATATAAGGGTGGTCTTTGTATGAAGTGATAGTCATGCAATATAGACTTTTGATAGAACCCAAACTTTCAATATCCATTCGAGTATGTTATTATGAAAGCTTTAGATAATCAAGTATTTATGTTTTTTTTTTTGAAACGGAGACAAAAATTTCTTTATTAATAAGAACTCTAAGTACAAGAGATTTATACAAAGAGAGCAATAAAAAAGAAAAAAAAAGGGAGAAAGGGGGAAACTATAGGATCAGGAGGCGCACTCGGACATCTCAACTAGGTTGACACCTCCATAGCGCCAATCATCATATTCCGAGAAAGAAAACATCAAAGCAACACAAAAACCAACAGAACAGCAACCTAGTAACAATCATCCTATTACAAGGGACCAGAAAAAACTGTAAAACAATGAACAGAAAATTCAGAAAGAATCCCAAAAAACAATACAATCTCAAAATAAGAATAAACAAGTTCAAGCCTTCAAATCTTCAAAACTTCGGTCAGAAAAAACTGCAACGGTGAAAATGAACCAGCAACGTTTAGGCTTGATTAAGAAAAGCATTCCAGTTGAGGTAAATATCTTGAATAGAATAATTAGCGAACTCCTTTTTTAATGAACACCAAGCTGCAGCATTAAGATCTACTGCACGCATAATTTCTGCCCTTTGCCTTGCTTTATCATGGAAGATACGTTGATTTCGCTCGAACCATAACTCTAATAGTAAAGCTTTTAACAAAATTATCCAAATGATGCGAGATTTTTTGGGTAAAATCGGACCCGACAGAAGATGTGATGAACCACATTTGCGCTTAGAGAGCGATCAAAAGTCCAAACTAATTTGAACATGGAGAAAATCCTTTCCCAGCCAAAAGAAGAGATGGGACAGATCAAGAAAATGTGATGAAGGGTCTCAATAGCCTTCAAGCAAAGAGGACATATGGAAGGAGAAAGACATTTATTGGGGGATTTCTTTTGCAAAATTTCTGAACTATTAAGGGACCCGAAGATCATAATCCAGATCAATATGTTAATTCTCCTAGGGCTGCCTGATTTCCAGATTGCTGAAAAAAGCTGTTTATCCATCGGATAGGCTGTTTTTAAGTGAGATGAAAGAGACTTAACGGAAAACCGTCCATGGGAATCAATAGACCATGATCGAAAGTCGTCGGAAGTAACCACTTTTTTTGTTGAAAGGAGGGATAGAAGCGATTGAAATTCTACAATTTCTTCAATCTTTCAAGCTTCTTCTAAAGGCCAAAGACCAAGATGAAATATCATGGTCCCAATGTGATGCTATTGAACCGGAGGGCAAAAGAGTAATTCTAAACAGACTAGAGAACTGCTCCTTGAGGGGGGTGTTACCAACCCAAGGGTCTGTCCAAAAGCCAATTCTAAGACCGTTACCAAGGTTAAAGGAGGCAAGGGAGTCAACCAACCTCCAAACTCTAGCAATGCTGACCCAAGGGCTTCTTAGGCTGTTACCGGACTTCTCTTTGGTGAACCAATCAAAAACCACCTTACCATGGATGCTTCTAACTATTTTCCTCCAAAGAGCTGACTTTTCTTTCAAGTATCTCCAACCCCATTTAGCAAGCAAAGCAGAGTTATGGATTTTAATTCCTCCTAGGCCGAGACCTCCATCTTTTAAAGGAGATGAAACCTTGTTCCACTTAACGAGGTGGTTGATTTTGCTGCCAGCATGACCTTCCCAAAAAAAATTCCGCATGATTCTCTCTAATGAGGCAGCCACATTTTCAGGAATTGAAAATAAAGATAGGTAGTATGTGGGAAGACTAACCAAAACTGAGTTGCACAAGGTATGTCTTCCACCTCTAGAGACGTATCTTTTCCACCTTTCTAATTTCTTGTGAATTCGATCAATGACAGGTTGCCGGAACATCTTTTGTTGAGGGTAGCCTCCCAAAGGGAGACCTAAATATAAAACCGGTAACTTTTCTGCCTTGCACCCTCTAGTAGATTTGCTGTTTGAGTCAATTCGTCCTCCCCCACATTAACACCACCGAGGGCAGATTTCTCCCAGTTTACTTTCTGCCTCGAGCACCATTCGAATAAGCTTATGGCTTCCTTAAGCTTAAAAAGCATATTCACATCCTACTTACAAAATAGAAGAGTGTCATCGGCAAATTGCAGCAAATAGAGGTGGATCAAGACTTTACCAACTAGGAAACCTTCAAACTGTCCGCTGCTATGAAGCTTGCTTATGATTTCTCCTAAAACCTCACTTACTAAGAGAAATAGGAAGGGAGAGAGGGGATCCCCTTGGCGAATGCCTCGGGATGCTGTGATGCGGCCTCTTGGCTTACCATTAATGAATACGGAGAATTTTGGACTTCTTATGAAACCCATTATCCATGAGATCCACTTGGGGCTGAATTTTTTAAGAGATAATATCTTTTCTAGAAAATTCCAACCCACCCTATCAAAGGCTTTTTCTAGATCAAGTTTTAAGATCCATCCTTTTTTTCGTTTTGCCATGTAGTCTTCCACTGCCTCATTACCAATTAATATAGGGTCAAGAATCTGCCTACCTACAATAAAAGCACTTTGTGAAGGATTTATAATTGTATTCATAACTTGTTTCAAGCATTCCGAAAGAACCTTTGCAACTTCCTTGTATGTTAAGGTAGTACGGCTGGTTGGACGGAAATCCTTAACTAGAGTTGCATTTTCCTTTTTCTGCACTAAACAAATGAAATTTTCTTGAATGCAAGCGTTTAATCTTCCGTTTCTGTGGAAATCATCCATTAAGGATTTGAACATATCCTTGAAAATAGACCAGTGTTTGAGGAGGAACTCTGCTGTAAAACCATCCGAGCCCGGAGCTTTATTGCTGCCAAGTGCCTTTAGAGCCTTAAATATTTCCTCCACTGTAAATTTGAGCAACAAGAGTTACATTCTGAATTGAGGAGACACAAGGCCAATCGCTGTTAATAGGAATAAATCTGTCGCTCGAAATTCTTTTATAAAGTGTCTCGAAGAAATCTAACAAGCCTTTCAATATCGCGGAATGAAAATGACACAGCCCCTTTATCATCCTTCTTTTCTTTGCATTTAAAAATCTGTGGAAGAAGCCCGTGTTCTCATCACCCAAAGACAACCAATTAAGTTTGCTTTTCTGAATGTAGTTGCGTTCTTCACTTTGGTAAATACTAAGCAATTCAGCTGCAGAGCTGTTCTAGACCCCAATTGTTCTTCATTTAGCCCAACCAATTCAGCCACTGAGTTATAATTTTCTAATTCCAGGATTAGAACTTTTTCTCTTTCTTTAACCTTGGCTTGTGCTTCAATGTTCCAAGCTTTAACTGCCAATTTAACTGATCTAAACTGTTCTTGTAAAATATATCCAGCCCAACCGTAGATGTTGGAATTATTAACTGTTTCAACTATAATCTGATTACATTCATTGGACAGCAACCAACTGTTACAAAATCGAGAAGGAGAGGGTCCCCAAAGAAAAGCTCCAGCCTCCAACATTAGAGGAAAGTGATCCGAGAAAATACGTGCTTTGTGTCACGGACATATTTTTCCAAAGTGTGTTTACCTTTGGTTATATGCTCCGATTAGCTCCCATTTATCTTATCTTTAAGCACCATATTTAGTTTAGGCATTTGCATTTCATTTTAAGTCATAAAACTTGGGTGTGATGTTTCGGCATTTTCATATGCAAGCCTACCAGAGCTGAAAATGTTCATAATGTACTATAGGGGAGGCATACCAGTTGAATCCCTGCCCAAACATTAGTTGTACTCTTTGCAAGCAACCCTTTTTCCTTGCAATTGACAGTCTTTAATGCTTATTGTAACGTCTATTTCAATGTATTTCTTTCTTTCCCGCGTTTTATAAATAAATTTCCCAAGAACGCTAAGGAAGGTTACGACATACGTCGACGTTACCCACAACTTTCGGATTTTGATCGGCTGACCTGTTCATCGAGTTAGAACAAGTGCCGCACAATCGTCCATATCAAGGTTGAAACGCTACGATTGTGACACTTTGCGTGACACCCGAGAGTTTTCGAAAAGATCGTCCCACTGCTGACTTATGAAGAATTTCCAATAGTGATCTGGAAGGAGAAAACCCTTCTCTAGACCAAGTGAACCTGCCATTTTGCAAAGGAATTTCCATGAGATTACCCGACGCAATGAACTTATTGATCAAAGACATACCTCACCAACACACCAAGCTGCTGCCGCACAAACATCTAAGGAAGACAATTCTGGCCAAACCAATTTTCTTTCTCTGTATCCACAAGGGCCATAGACATTTGTAATCCAACATACCTTTTTACAGGAGAGGCATTTGATAGATACAGAGAACCTTCTTTTAATAATTTCAGTAACCAAGATCTTGCTACAATCCCACATTGTAAGGATTCCCCCGGATGACCCAACAGATGCCACAAATTCCCAGCCAATATCCTTGGAGCTCCACAGTGATTTAATGAAAATTGAATTCAAACTTTCTTTCTTCCATTCTTGAATCATGACCACATCTGGATTACAGTTTATGATGAACTTTTTGAGTGCGGCACGTTTAGAGAAATCATTTAAGCCCCTAGTGTTCCATGAGACAATCTTCATTATGGCTAAGAGAAGGATCGGGATGGCTGCACTTTTAAATTAGGCCAGAATAATTCCACATCACTGACTATTGACATCAACTCTTTAGGCAAATCTGGTGGAAAATTATTTGGGAGAAAACCCTCATTAAATAAAACATTTAAGTCCCTCCCTTCAATTTCTGAATCCAATTTAGGGTCAACTTCACTCATCTGATTCTTCACTACTAACACTGATAGGAGAGAAAATTTCGGGCTGGTCTTTAGGACTTAAGTCAGCTTTGCATGAAGAGCCTTGCTGACAAGATGTCTTTGCAATGGAGGTGGAGGATTTTGAAGTGTTGAGACACTTTGAAGGAGAAGTGCTATTTACTGACTTGGAAAAACGCTCAAGGACTTGGATTTTAGAGCTGTAAACTTCCAAAAGATCGGTTATTGACAGAAACTGAATGCTTGATGGTGTTATTCCAAAAAGAGTCCAAAGGTTTATGTTTGTAAACGATGTGTTATTGATAAGATATTTATGATAAGTTCAATTTATTTATTTACCTTAAAAAGAAATCTTATCCATGGGATTTAACCTAGTTCATTGGCTATGAGAAACTTTTTTTTTCCCTTGTAATGCAATCAGTAATGTTGCACTTTGCAGTATAGGATATCGGGTCTGAATTTGTACCAATACATAGATCTGTGTACTTAATATCAGTGTTTTAAGATGCATCCTAGGTGCACTAGGTAACTTGAGGGTGCCCGACTTTTGTACTGAATTGTTGATTTAAGAGCTATGCCTGGGTTGGTATTTTCACTAAGGTGTGCCTATAAGTTCATATTTTAAACAATCTTTATTATACAATTTTTTAGTTTTTAGTTTCTTGAAAGACTATATTTTAACAATGTCGTTAAAAACTCTCATTTCTTTTAAGTTTTCATTATCTCATTATTTATAAGACTATTTTATGCATACATGTCTTTCTTTATACTTTTCTGGTTTGTTCTTGAAAAACATTACTTATATTTTTGTTTTGCATTTTCTTGAAAAACATTTCTTATATTTTTGCTTTGCATTTACTTTCTAGACATCTATTGCGTCTTCAGTGCATCTTGCAGTTTACAATACACTATTATCCAAAGATACTATTAGTATTATTAAAAGAGTGATTATTTATTCAGAAACTATAAATTATAGACATCTCATTTTATACAATAGTGGAATGCATGAGGATGCCAAATCATTAGGTAATGCATTCAGGTGCCTTCTTCATGGTTAAGGTCATGGCTTTGCTCTCCCAAAAAAATTTTGAAATCTAATACCAAATAGGAACTAAACTCAAAATTTAAGGCTATAAGGATTTAATGGTTACTAAATTCAAAACTTGGGTAATGTACCATTATGAAACCAAGCCACCAAAGTGGTTTTTTTCTATGGCCTTACTTGAACAGGATCTGTTCTATAGGTTGTACAACTGTGACCTTGAGCTCTAAATGGTAACTGTGTGCAAGTACTCCATAAGCATTTAATGTTGTTTTTATTATTATTATTTATTTATTTTTGTTTCATAATCATAGCTTCAAACAAACTGTTTGTAAAAAAAAATATCTTCTAAAGTGTTGACTGAGGGTTTTGTAGATGAGTGGGCTAGTTCTTTTTCTTTTTTCATCGTGTTGGCATGAACTTATATCTTAGTTAGCAAGTTGCAAATTTTCTTATAAGTAGGACTGAGCTTGAAGTTTTGGTGGTTGTATGTGGTATCTCTATAGCCAAAATAATATTCGAGGGTAGTAAAGTATAAAGGGTTACATATCATACTTTATCACAATAATGTGATGTACCTCCATTCATGATGGCATGACTATAAAAATAGAAATCGATAGGCACCTTATGAAGTGCTTTGTATTGGAGTTATTACAGGTGGCTGTATTTTCATGGAAGGATTGCAAAGATTCTACTTTTGTAGCCTTAGCTAGCAAGCTAAGAATGAATGATAAAGATCTTTAATCCAACTTGACTGTTGGAGCAGCATTGGTCAAGTCAATGGGACATCTTCCCATTTTTATTGCATTCAAACCCAAATTTTATTTCATACACCTTATTTGAACGCCTAATTTCTTCTCTCGATAGATTTTCATGCAGTGATCATTCTATTCCTTGGCATATTTGGTTTTGGTAAATCGAATTCTCTGTGCCATAATTTTATGTATGTATAAACGTACTATAAGAGCAATTCTTTCTGTACTTCCTTCCCAATCTAGGAACTCAACCCAGATCTGCATTGCTGGACGACCTTCAAGATCAGGAAACTGTAATTCAAGAATGTATTAGGCAACTTGAAGGTGTTGAGGCAACTAGGGCTTCTTTGGTTTCCTTACTTGTAGAAGCGCTTCAGGACCAAGTAACTTTCCTGCATCTTTTATTTTTCCTCCAATAATTTAAACCCATTGCAGGCCTCTATATTGTAGTTGATTACTCTTTGGAAAATCACAGGAATCAAAGCTGGAACTAGTTCGCAATCAGTTGCAGGTAAGATTAACCATTTTGTATATTTTCTTTTTTTGAAGTAACTAACAAGAGTTTAGGTTTGGGATCACCTGTTGGCTTAAATTAGTTTTGGATGGGTCTGACATGCCCTTTATACCTTGAAACGTTTGAATATGGTATAAGATAATTGGATATGTCAAAACATTGAACTTTGGTACACCTAGAAGCATTTAAATCAGAGTTATAATCTTCTTTCATTGTAGACACATGGTGGAGGTGGACACAGACACCCTTGACTGTTGAGCAAATTAACACAATAATATACTAACTAAATAGAGTACAATCCATGGTGACCACCTACCTAAGAGTTAATTTTCTACGAGTTTTTTTGACACCCAAATGTTGTAGGGTTAGTCAGGTTGTCTCGTGAAATTAGTCAAAGTGCACGTAAGCTGGTCCGAATACTCATAGATATCAAGAAAGAAAAAAACAATAATATACTTTAACAAGAAACGGGAGAAAAATCTGACTGAATGAACTTGTTTGATGTGCTAACTATGTGGGCACATTTGATTTTGACGTTCTTTATAAGTTTGATATAAGATATTTGATTTCTTTAGAAAGTTACAAATAACGGTGAACTAGTTACCAATCTTTGGATGAAGGCCCTCGTAGTTTTTAGCCTTAAATTTTCTTTGTATCATCATTTAGATATTAGTGCTTGATCGATATTGTTAGTAAGGAAAAAGATATGGTGAAAATCATTCATATTCTTCATTAATGTAAATTCAAGTATGGAACTTATGCTTGATTGGCTTGTATGCTAGATTTCAATGCTTTAGTCTACATCTAGATGACGAAAAAGATGAAGCTATCGTTTGCCTCGTATCCCCTACCATCACTTCTGCTCTTTCATGTGTTATGAATGAGTTTCAATGTCAACATTACAGTTCAATCAAGTAGGAGTTCAATCATTTGGGAAATCCATTTTCAATTTTTTTTCTTTCAGCAACCAGGGAAAGGTTTTATATCAATTTGCTCAGTCATTGGTAGCCTATTTTAGGCTGTAGTAATTAAATTGTACTGTAACTTTCTTTTTTATGTGAACAGACCAAGAAATTGGCTATTAGATCAAGAAATCGGGTCACGTCTAATAAAATTTTTAGACACTGTTTTATTAGGAAAATTTCTGAACTTAACATTTTTTAATAAAAATGCATTATTAGATTAAACTTCAGTTGGAACCATCTGAATTAGAACTAATGAGGTGGCTTTTTGCAAAGGTAGTCTTATAAATCGGAAAGGGTAACATCCGTAAATGATTATCATGGTCAAGAAATTAATTCAAGGGAGAGAGCACCGTTGATAGAGATGGACAGTCAGTATCTGATATATATTAAAAACATAGCAGTAAACATAAATTAAAACGCACAAATATAATTAAATTCTAATTCAGAAGGTTCCCTGCCAGTCACATGGACGGAGATCTCACATTAAATATATTTTATATGCTTGGAATGCAAAACGATTAGTTATAGAGTTCTGTATTTTCTAACTTCAGTTTGCTTATGTAGATCGGAAATTATTGTTTATGAACCTGCAGGTGGCTCGATCTCAAATTGAGCTAGCAAGTAATGTTCGGAAAAGATTTACTTCGACAACGGTTCCTGGTCCTTCAGCTACTACTGTCGATCTTCTGACAGAGATGACCCATGTGACGGATACTAAGTTATCTTCTGTTCAACAAAACATAATCTCTTCTCAGTCCCCTCTTATCCAGGCTATGGGGTCATTTCCTGGTCCTAAAACCAGTGAAGAGGAAAACAAGAGAGCTGCTGCCGCTGCTGTTGCTGCAAAGTTGGCTGCTTCTACATCATCGGCACAGATGCTTACCTCTGTTCTTTCATCACTCGTTGCAGAAGAAGCTGCTTCCATGAATGGTGGCCTAAAATCATCTGGGTTCTCTTCTTTGTCCATATTCTCTCCTGAAAAACGACAGAAACTTGAGAAGCCCATGCCTATTTCTGATGTCAGCAGTTCAGATGGCGCTGGTGCATCATTTGTTGCACCTATGCAACAACAAATGACGAGTATGCCACTTTCACAAACAGCAAACGGGCAACCTGTATCCCAGGCAAACCCGAGTCAAGCTTCATTTGCACCACCACCTCCGCCAGTGCCACCATCTCTATCCTCAACTCCACCAGTGAATCAATATGCACAGTCTGGTGGATTAATGGGTGTGTTACCATATAATTTTGGAGCGTATTCTCTACCACCTCCACCTCCTTTGCCTCCACATATTGCGATGGGTTTGAGCAGGCCGACATCTCAGCCACCTCCGCAACAGCTGCAGCAGCCACAGCAGTCACAGCCAGCTTCATCAGGATTTTATCGACCACCAGGTATAGGCTTTTATGGGCAAGGCCAGCAGTCGACGCCACCCCCTGTCCCTAGGCAGTAAGTTCCCAGGTAGAATTTACTTGGGTCAAACTTTCACTTAAAAGGGTTAAATATCTTCAATGGTTTACATTAGCCATACACATTTCTACCTGCCAACTGAGTTCATTTCAGAATTTGTATTATCATGTAAATTAGTAGATTATTTTTTTTTTTTGTTAGTTAATTTGTAGAAGGTTTAGTATATCTTCTCCGGCCAACAATTTTAAAGAGCATGTTGCAGCTGAGGTTCGTCTTTGCTGATGGAAAAATTAGGTGGCTACATTTAGGCTTTTCCAATGTGTTGCTATAAAAGTCCGGAAGCTCGACAAATTCTCGACTATGTCAAAATTTTACTGTGGCTAGGTAAGCTTTTCTCCCATATGTTTGGAAGCTGGTTAGCGTACTGCCTAGAAAGATTTTTAGTTGACATGTTAGATTCAGCTTTGAAGACCTTATTGCCCTTTAAAATCTGCATGGATAGAGTGGCCAATTACACTTATTTTGGATAGCAATAACAGGATGATACTGGTCTGTAATATAAATTTAGTGATAGGCCATGGAAATTATAAGTTAAAATACATCAGTGCCACTGTTTTGTAATCTGTACCCCTTGTTTTCTTATTCAGTAGAGAACTTTTATTTTACAATAAATTGTTCCTCAATCTTCTTGGGTCATCTGATGCTTTATTTGCTTCCCCTTTTTATTTGTGTTGAATAAAATATTAGTGATCATGAAGTAAATTTTGCCGTTGCCAACAATGTTGTTCCATGTTGTTCCATGCTTGATTATTTTTTTGAAGTGTAAGCTTTCTCACATTGATTAATTTGAGATTTTCATTTTTGTGGTTAATGTGAAAAAAGTTCTCTTTTGAGTGAAATTTGTTATTTATTTACATATTTTTAAGAATAACTATAAAACTTTTATGCAAATATCATACAAATTTTCACCCTTCGAGAGTACTTTTAACTGGTTTTGAGGGTGGTTCTGTTAAAATCATTTTTTCATATATTTCAAATCGACTCATATTTTTTTTCTTTGAGTACTCAAATTGGTTCATAGAACTTGTATATATATATTGACTATGGGGAGTTCCGTCATCTCTTATTATGGCACCTCTAAAAGCCAATGATTCTCCGCAAAATTTAGATCCATAGTCCAATATGTTCAATTTTAGAAATGTCAAAGTGTTAAACATGTTGGAGATATCTTTAATACGTTTCAATTTATTTTAAAATATACTTTTTCTCAGTCAGAGTGATATGAAAATTGCATTCATTAGCATAAAATTCAACAATAAATGTTCTTTTTAGAGAAGTATATCGTGTAATGAAAAAAAAGTTGATGTTGTATGAGAAATCAAAGTGGCCTATTGGAAGGTCAAGGTAACCATGTGACTTGTGTTTAATCCATAATTGATTCATGTATCATCCTTCCTCTAGCAGTTGCAATAATTTACTCTTAGAAATCACAATTGATACAAACAAGAAGTGATTGGGTAGATATACATCGAAGCAATTGTTTCAATGTTCAAACTCAAAAAAGAAAAGAAAATTCCATTTTATTTCATAAAACTTGTGTCTCTGTTTCTGTGTTCTAATCAGGCTTCTGGCAGTGGTTTTCCAGCCAAAAACGACTTGAAAAGTAGTAGAGATCTCTTGGGCTGAATTTGTGCTGTTTTTTGAGATGCACCTCTCACAATTGCATAAGTTAAAAACTTTCCATATTCTTCAGTCCAACCTCCAACCTAATCCAACAAACAAAATCACAATTTTCTTTATAAATTTCTATTTTGAAGAACAATACATTACTAATTTTGTAGGTTTAAAGTATAATTTTGGTTCTGTTTTTTAGATCACATTCAATTTTGGTCAATAAGATTTTTTGTATTTTCAATCAATCTTAGAAATACAATGTTAGTTTATTATCATATTTTAATGTTATTACAAATTTAGTCCATATTCTTTTAAATCAATCTTAGAAATATGTTAGTTTATTGTCATATTTTAATATCATTCCAAATTTTTAATCACTCAAAATCAATTTAAAGTTTTAGTTTACCTAATGTAATTCTCTTATCTTTTGAAAATAACAAAATAATTTTAACTATTTTAGAATTACTCTCAAACATAGCACTAAATACTCAAACATAGCACTAAGTACTAAGTAGTAGTGACTATTTAACCAATATGAAAATTACTATTTTGGTCACTAAGTTTTAATTGTAGTTTTCATTAAGTTTTAAATTGCAAACTATTATAATTTTACTCTTATATTTGGATTTTAATTTGCAATTCAAATTAGTAAAAGTATATATTCATAAATAAAATTAGAGACATTTTTAAAATTAACAAAATAAATTAAAATATTTACAAGTAGAGTTTCCTAAAATTATAACTTTTGAAATACAAATCAAATTCAAAACAACATTTTAAGATTTTAGCACCTAAGATTCACATAAAACTATAACCAAAATATAATATATACATATAGATAGTTATAAGACACCTTATTTTTTAAAAAAGAATTAATTATCTTTTAAAAAAACACAAAGAACACAGTCTGGGTTCTTTGTTTTTAAAAGAAATTAAAACAAGTTGAAAATAAAATAGAATAGATTATGAAGAACCAAAAGAAATTCCTAAGAAACAAAAAAGAGATTAGAATTTTTGGATGAACAATTGTTAGGGTAAAAGTGAAAAGGAAGTGACCTTTTTATCAGAAAACCAAGGTCTGTAGCGCACAGTTGGGCAAAGATTCATCGAGTTAGCGAGTGATTTCACCAATGTCCGAGTCCCACTAAATGGTAACGCCGAATCTTGATCTCCACTGCCACATTTCAATAACAACAACTCAATGGATTCATTCTATATATATATAGTTTTTACGTAGCTTTTTGCTGTTTTATTTAAAGTTTGAGGTTGAAACCACATAGGGTTGGGCTTAGCATTTACCTGTAGACCAATACTCGAATTTTAGACTTCACGAGCGCGCCAACAACACCAATCGTTGGCACCAATCTGTTCCTCAAATTATATTTCCATTCTCTAACCAAACAAAAAATCAACAATCAAAAACTCAACATCTCACATACAAATTTCAAAATAAAAAACGTCAATCACAAAAATTAATTACTTCCTAAATCTGCAGATCCTCTATGTCGAAAATCCAATTAGCTTTGCATGGAGAGCTTTCTGAACATCATGTCGATTCAAGTACTTTGCTACAGTATCTCCCGCACAAGGGTCTCGATCTTTCTGTCCAGACTACACGAACAACAATTTCAAAATCACACAACCAGAGCAGAAAGCCCTAAAAATCGCATTGCATTGATAATAATTAAAAAAAATGGAATCACCTGGCCATAGATGAAGGTCTGGAGCAGAGTGAAGCGGAGAGGATCAGTGCGATTGAGATCGCCGAACAGGGAGGCGTTGGCGGAGGGACAGGCGTCGCCGGCGGCAACATCGAAGTAATCGATAGCGGGAGAGAGTTCTTTGGAGACGTTAGTGGCGACGGAGATGCAGTCGCGAGAGAGGGAATTGGTGATTCCTTCGGTGACGAGACGAGAGGCGTTGCAGACGGAAGTGAGAAGGTTGAAGGCGGCGTCGGAGATGAGGGCGTGCGACCACCAGTATTGGCTAAGGGCATTGGCGTCTACTTGGATGTCAAGAAGAGGATTTCCAATCTGCAATCCAAACAACTCCAATCTTTCATTTCATTTTCAGCCAATTTCATTTCTTCAATGATCATACAAATTTAATAGAACCAAATTGACAACCGAGATTATTATAAATGAGTTTGAAAATATAACCCAAGATTTTGTTTCTAACATTCAATATATAAACAAATATCAATCTCTCTCTATTCTGGATTCAAACCCTAAATTTAAAAGAACAATAACTTACAGCTATCCCCTTGAGTTTGAGCTTCAAATTTGAATGAACAATTAGTTGTGCAAGTAATGGTACAAAATGTCCTCCTATGACAATAATAAGAAAGGAATTAATAATCACAAATGTGTATTTGAATTATAATTAGCCCAAAGTAAAATTAAAATTTACCTGCATAAGCTTCTCCTGCAATATATAAATCTCTTTTCTTATATTGAGGAAACTTCTCCAACCAACGTTGTAGGAAGATTAAATTATCTTCAACTTTCAAAATCAAATATAAAATTATTCAAAAACCAAAATTCTTAGCTTTAATTTGTTCTATAAATTACATATCTCAAACCTGAAATAGCATCCGTTATGTTTGAATAAAAAGATTTATTCTTAGAATATGAAAACCCAACTCCAGCCGGCGACTCCACATATAACATATTTGCTTCTGCACACACATATATTACACTTTAATTGATTCATATAGATAATCATTGGTGGATGAGGTAATTGAATATGGTTTTCATACTAAAATGTAAGAATTAAAACATAATTATAATTTAAGAATTAAAGTTGCATTTACTAAGAAGAAAGGGAAGTGGAAAGTGACCTGTATTCCAACTATAATGATTTTGAATTAAAACTTCACCATTAATTTTAAATGGCCCATGCTCTAGGAAAGCTCCACCTCCAAGTGATGAACACCCAGCCAATGTATCTAATTTCAATAAACAATCAACCCAAATATAAGTTCTATCTTCAAACAAGGAATAACCCACTTTGTTTTTATGATTGTATATTAATGATTTTATTTTCCCTTTACAAGTCAATATTTTTTACTTTTTATTTTCTTTACATGTTATTTTATTTTAATTATCATTTCATTTACCATCCATTCTTTTTAATTATTGAATTAAAATAATTTAGGTAACTATAAACATATGTACGTGTTAATTTTCTATTTTTTCCTATTATGCTTTTGAATAAAAGTAATTGTTAAAAATGGAAAAAAACTAACCAAATATGTACAATAGTAAGTTTCAGTTTAAATTAATAGCAAAATGCAAAAGTGAACAAATAAAAATAATTAAACTCAAAATCGAAGAGAAATGGATGTAATAAAACATATATAAGAGAAATTAAATTCAAAGTGTTAAATTAAAGCTTTAGACTAAAAATTATATACTTTTTTTTAAAAAACTTGAAATCCCATAATCGCCATGCATATCTCCATGCAGAATCAAAACTTAATTAGTTCTTTAAACTAAATACCTCCATTGAACCAAAGAACGAGGGGCTTAGAAGAAGCCTTAGACTCAGCTTCAACAAAGTAATAAAAAAGAGCTCTTCCTTCCTTCTCATTCACGGTAACATAGCCCCCGAATTGCTCGAAATGTGTTGTCATCATGGGCTGGTTTGGTAAGGATGTGATTCGATCGTGATCTGCCAATTGATTAGCCATGACTAACGACGACCTAAGACCGAGCACGATAGAGAAGGCAATGGCCACCATGGCAACCGCCATCGAGGGGTTGGAGCATGGTCCCATTTTGCTTTTATTGCCTTATTTTTGCTAGCTAGCTCTGTTTCTTGTTTGTTTGATGATATATAATGCAATTTATATAGTTGGTCCTTTGGTGTTCTTAATATGGAAAGAGCATTAGATTGAAATGTGAGTTGATGTATTGATGGAGTTCCATTTTCAGTGTGTAAAATTGAATTTTCATGGTGGGAAATGATGGATTTTTAAGTGTCTTTTGAATTTTGATCTTGGAAGTGTTCTGTTTTTTTGTTTGGTGTTTATTAACATTTTTCACGTTTAATTGTATTGATAGTACAATAAGTTAAAAGGCGTGTTTTAAATATATTCGATTGAATGTAAGAAGTATATAGTCGAAAATAGAAAAACCTAATATAACAATAAAAATAAGAACATTTTTATAAATATAACCAAACGAATCAAAATATTTATAAACTATAAAAACTTTTATATTTAGTAAATAGTAAATATTGATAGATACTGATATACTTTTATCCATGTTTATTAATATTAATAGAAATTGATAGAAGTTTATCCACGTTTATCATTATTATTAGAATGTAAAATTTAATAAGATTAAAGTTTATTTATAATAGTTATCTGATAATATTTATGTTTAATTTCAATTAACACTAAGGAGTATTTTTTTATATAATATTAAAATTTAGGGGCTTGTTAAAATGCTTTTAAATTTTCATCATCATCTTTCTTTTTTTTAATTTACTTTTAGATCATGTTTGTCAAATCATAGTAAAGGTTGGTAAACTCGTAATAGGATTTTATTGATATTGATCATTATTTGTAATGAGTTTGAGAATCATAAATATAAACGTAATTGTATTGATTTTTATCATATTTACTTAAAATTACAAAATTGTCAAACTTACATGTACTGTTGTCATTAGCATTATCATTTAATCCTAAAGATAACAATAACAATATCTATAACAATAATGGTAAACACAATCATATATTGTATATTTTTTTTTATAGATTTAGAAAGAAGTCCTACCGTATATTATTACCATAAAACATAGATAAACAACAAATATAATCAATTGAAATCCACTTTTTTAAATTACTTTTCGAAGAATTATGTTTCACCCTTGATCTCAAAACCTAATTCTGAATCAAAGATGGGAAGTGAATCATAGACAAAATTAAGTTCTCATTGGAGATTGAAAAACCAAACTCCCACTTAAAATTTGTGGAGTATGATTGACAACCTCTTGAGATAAAAGAAGATAAGAGTAAGAGGGAGTGGAAAGTTCTTACTTAGCTCATTCAAACTATGGACATTCTTCTTCTTCTTTTTCCTTCCATATTCAACTTCATAGTGATTATAACTTTTGAAAAAGTTTATTTTAAAAAATTAAGCAAATTTTAAATTATGTTTTAATTGTTAATCTTGAACTAACTCCACTACAATCTTCACTCTCTTACTCTTATTACTATTTCAGACACATAAAATTGTATTATATTTAACAAACCACAAAGATTGAACCGATCAAGTTAATTAAAAAAAATTATAGAGCAACAAATTTTAATGTATATCTATATTGGAGTCCTCTACATACTCTCCTCAGGTTGAGGTTGACTCGACTTTGGGCTTTATAAATGTGTTCAACAATTTTTTTTTTTTTTTTGTAACATAAAACAATGGTGAGGCAATTTTAATTTCTAGGTTGTTGAGTCGATCGGGTCAATTTTTTTTATTATTATCTAAATGTGTCAAGGTGCATGTCCTTGTTTGAGCAACAATCAATATTCCTTTTGCCTAATCTTCTTTTTTTAGAGAATAAACCGTTATGTTCTATGGAATTGTGACTACTCCTAGATGGTTCTCTTTTGCCCTTGACGAGAAGGGTTGTTATACCTCACTTTGAAGTTTAGTTTTTGCAAAAGAATATATATTTTCAAAAATTTAGAGAGATGATTGGTCAAATAAAAAGACCACTATTAGACGTTTTTTTTTTTTTTTTTAAATTTAAAATACTAAATAAATGTAAACGAAATTTGAGATTCTATTTGATAATTATTTTGATTTTAGTTTTATGGATTTAAATTTATAATTGTTTTCTCTCATTTAATCCAATAATTATTATTATTTTTTTACTTATCTTATATAAATACTTGAATTTCTAGTTAAATTTTGAAACGCAATGGCTTTTTTTATATCTATTTTTATTAGTTTTCAAAACATTGATTTAGCTTTTGAAAGTATTAATTATAGAAAGTTGATAACAAAACATGTTCTTATGCATGAAAATCATGTATGAAAACTTAAATAATAACATATATAAACACAATAACTATCAAACAAAACATTAGAGATTAAGGTCAGTTTAAATTGAATTAAGAAAAAAATATTTTTTAAGAAACTCATTTTTATTTAAACTATTTATCCTAAAAATTGTTTAAAATACTATTTTTAGTGGTTTCCAAAAAATTCAATTTTTTTTCTTCAAAATAACTTATTTTCTAAATTAATCACTTGAAAATGTAATTCAAACACACCATAAATTTGTCATTACAATATTATTAGGTTAAAATACTATATTGATCCATGTGTGTTAAAGCTTGTTCAATTTTTAGATTTTATATTTTCTATCGTGCAATTTTAGTTAATGTAAACACATTCACATATTATATATATTTTTTTGAATGAATGTCATTCTTATTAGTTAACTACATTCGATAAAAGTTAACTCGATTAAATTAAGTTAAAATCTACTCAATAAAACAGAAAGGTTGTCAAATATAAAAAAATTGACAAAATATTCACACTTCATAGAAAAATCAGATAAAATAAATTTTATCGTTTAGTGATACTTTTACCGATGTAAATATATTTTTTTCTATTTTTTTAAATCCTGTAAAATACAAATATTACAATCAGATGGTTGAAAGTGTCCAAAGTGGCAAATGCCATCAATTACATCACTCTCCTTTTGTTTTTATTACATCAATAGATTCTGATTTTCCATTCTATTTAATTGTTTTTTAGTGTACTTTGAAGTAAAAGTTTTGTTTTAATTAATCGGTCTCTAACCCTTCTGGATTAGGACATCTTTTTGTATTAAAATTATGAGTTTAATATCTAATTATTAATTGTAATTAAATGCAAAGGAGTAGATTGTGAGCAGTTTTTATCCATTTATTAAAGAAAAAAAAACTACTTTATAAATAGTTATAATTTAAAATTGGTATCATTTCTTATTTTATAGATCGAAATTAAGCCATTTTAATTTTAAATTTTTTCGAGTATTTTTCTTAAACAAAAAACTAAATCTCAACAGATACATTTTTTTTTTATAATTAATTGATGCACCCAAATTAATTATTATTATTTAGAAATTAATATGTTTGTTTTAATTATTATCATTGATGATTTATTTTTAATTTAAAACGAAGTGTCTTAATTGGCAAACAAGCAAGCAACGACTTCATTTATTTTCTTCTTAAACACGGTCAAACCAGTCAACTTTACAAAAGAGTGTGACCGTGGAGGGTATAAATAACAAAAAGAGTGTCTAAGAAGTTGAGGGTAAGTATGAGGGTATTTCGGTACATTTAAGTATCTACAACCTACCTGGCACCTGCTGCTTCTTCGTGAATATTATTTAAAGCAACTGAGGTGGTTCTGTTACGTGTTGGCTAAGCGAGAGAAAAGCCAAGTGAATCCCACTTCCTTTCTCTACCGCTGTTTTTCACATCTCCACTTCCTAAATTCGCTTCGAAAAAACCCTTTTTGCCTAAGAATTGCACATAGAAACGGGATTTCTTATAGAGGTGAACCGTTGAAGTCGAGATTGATTGATACAGGAAGTGGTGGATGGGAGTTTTTTGGTGTGGGAATTAGCTCAAAATGCGAAAATCTTTCAAGGATTCCCTTAAGGCACTCGAGGCTGATATTCAGTTCGCCAATACCTTGTAATTTCTCCATATGCTCTTCAACTTTCTTACAATTTGATATCTACTCTGGACTGTGTTTGAATTGCTATTGCAATGTACGCGTTTCCATTGTCTGGAAATTATCCGCTACGTTTGTTAAATTTTCATTATTCGTATTGAATCGAGTTTCAATATTTTGTATCTTATGATACATGCTTTCTCCAGTTTCTGTGAAAGTAGTTTGATAGGTTATGCTTTCTGAGAGAGCCGCGAGTTTTAGGTTTTGCATCACATTATCTGTACATTCTTGACCACTTAGTAGATCAGATATTTAGTCATCTCGATCTTATTTCTGGAATTGTTCTCCGCCTGCTCGTATATGTTGTTTTCTGCTTAAGATTTACGAAACGGTTTATTTAAGATTTGTTATAACGGCTTTGTTTCTTATTTTCTAGATGTTAAGTGTGTTTGCATGTATATTTTCTTCCTTTTGTGTGGGTTATGTTGTATGCTTGGGTGGTTTGTAAACTGTCACATTCTCCAGCTAGTAGTTTTGTAACATATCTCGACTTCTCAGGATTGTATAACAACTATAGAATTTTACTGCAACAGATCCTTTCTTTCAAATTGGAAAATTTTTCTTGTTTTTAGTGTGCAATAGTTCCAGCAAGGCTTGTTTAATTCATAAGCATTGAAATATAATGCTTTAATACTGAACAGGGCTTCTGATTATCCCAAGGAATACGATGGAGCATGCCTGCAAATGAGATTATCGTATACCCCGGCTGCGCAGTTTTTTCTCTTCTTCGTGCAATGGACTGATTGTCATCTTGCTGGTGCATTGGGCCTGCTCAGAATTCTAATATACAAGGTACTTCAGACTGCATGAAGAATGACATTTTGACTCCTACATTGTCCGAGTGGTGTTTGAAGTGGATCAAACTGATCACTAAAGAAAAAAAAACTTGATGAAGTAGCTTATACTACTTTGCCTCTACACATAATTTTGTCATCCTGTGAATGTGCTAAATTTGTTTTTTAGGCATATGAAGACGGGAAGACTATCATGTCTATTCCAGGAAAGAAAGGTTAGTCTCAAAGAGTTTTATGGCAAGTGGCTAATAAGATAAAGGCTGCCCTCTCGTCAGCTTGAGGTGTATTAGCATTCGGAATCTTGCTAATCCTATTTTTTAGTTCTGCAAATACAGGGGTGATATTTCCTTCGCTAGTGCAACTTCAAAGAGGAATTACTGACATAGAAGAAAGAAAACAGAGAGAAGTTTATGCTGCAAAATTCAAAAGAACAGATAGGTTGAACAAAGGAAAGATCTCTGAATCGACTTGGAAAGAGAGGAAGAAGGTATTTGCATGGAGCTAAACACCAACGTTGTCTTGCCTAATTGCAATCATTCAATGTGCATGAAGTGCTACAGGAGTTGGTAAGCTCTCTGCTGTTTTCATGTGCTATTGGTTAATAACTGAGGGCTACTTTGTTCTTTGCAAATAAGTGACTTGATTATGTGCAGCTGATTTTTTGCAACTTATTATCTCTGTTTCAGGCGCACTCGATCGCAATCATGCCCCCCCTTCTGCCGTGACAGTTTCAACAGAGTCAACTCTGGAGATCTTTGGATATGTATTAGTAGTAGTGAAATCGTCGACTTATCCTTCATCTCTAGGGAAAATCTGAAGAGGCTTTTAATGTTCATTAATAAGTTGCCTCTCATTGTTCCTGATCCAAAACTCGTCTCTTATTATCTGAATCATTATTGAACACTCCAGGCTTGTCCCGGAAGTAATTTGTAAATAAAGACCCATTACCCTTGCTGTTGTGCATAATTCTTATCAGTATAACGTGCACATCTAGAATTTCCACATGCACCCCTGTTGTAAAGTCTGCCAATTTTTTGTGTGATCTGAAGCCTGCTCCATGTCTTCCATCATTTACTATTTAGGCGTCTTAACGCAACTTTACTCTTGGGCTTTTGCTTATCCCAAAACAGAAAACAGATTGAGGCTGTGGAATCACGCTTGACAAAACGATGAAGATGATGGAATGCGGTACTCAATCACCAGGTTCTTACTTTTCACAAACCCTTGTCATAGATTTCCAAATTTTGGAGTTAGCTATGACATCGAAGAAACTTTGAGTCATATATCATTAAATGGCAGGAGTATTTCGAGCAACCACGTGTAAATGGCCTTGGGAGTATAAAAAAGAAAATGGAAGTCAAGGGAGTCACCAGCATTTGTCCTCATTAAAGCCAGTTTTTCATACCAAAAATAGGGGTTTTCAAATTGATTCGACGAACTATAATTATTGAGAATTTAGAGTTAGATTTTCTATCCTCACTTCCCTTCCTAGATCTGATACATTTCAGAAGTTCCACTGCAAGAAACTGTGCAGCAGATTATCATCGTGAGTTCTAGTTGGTTTCTTGGGATGTTTCTTGCTATACTCTTGTTTCGTCTTGTTATGGGCATTCAATTTTATTTCGTCTCCTAACTATAGGAAGATAGGATCCCAACAACTAACCATTCTATAAGATGACAAGGTAAAAGTATAATACAGGAGAAAGGAAGGGTAGTTGTGTTGCAACTTATAGAGTTACCCAATAATGAATTTGGGTAGAAGGAAATAGGTATCTTGTGTAGCTCTTATAGAATAGGTATTTTGTTGTTCTTATGGTTGTGATTGTTCTCATTACATGTGAGCATCGCAGCATGAAACTATTTCATGCCATTGTTGTAGCATGTAGTAACTGCAATTATACCTGTTAAAATTGTAACACTCCCAAATAGTAAAAAATTGATTGTACCTTTAAATTTTTAGGATTTTATAATTTTCACAATTATGTAACTTGGGGTCTAATTTTTGGACTCGCTCATAATTGCAATGCAACTACAAATTGATAGACCTTTTCTCTATGAGAATAGAACTTGGTTGAGAATGTGGCTGGTGATGGTTTGATTGGATCTCGAACGCATTCTCGAAGTTGGAACCCGTCTAGCGATACAGTGAGATATGAAGAGGTTTTGGGTGTGTGAGCATCATGAAAGGTGGGGTATGTTGGCTACACTTGGTGCTCTTATTGACGACTAATCTCACATGACAACTCTGGAATTACAGCAGGTGCTCTTATTGACGACTAATCTCATAGGACAACCCTGGAATTACAACATTTGAGTGTAAAAAAAACTCAGTAAGAAATTAATTTCTAAATAAATAATTTTCATTTATTGAACTCATGACTTTTTAATTAGTTATCAAGACTGTGTCTTCTCTTTTACCCTATGAATTTTTCTGTTTTATTTTTCACTCTTCATTAAAATTTATCAAAGTTTAAAACCTAAACAAAAAGTACAATCTTATTTGATAATAGTTTTATTTTTAATTTTATGTTTTGAAATTGATGTATGCTCTCTTAAATTCCATGATACATCTTTTTCATATATATATATTGAAGAAACACATTTCTTGAGTCATTTTTAAAAACAAAACGAGGTAATTAAAACTTTATTTTTTTTAAAATTGGATTATTTTCAAATAATAACAAAATAAACTAAAATATTTATTTGTCTATTTTAATATTTTGTTCTATTTATAAATATTAAAAAAATTGTCATTTAAAATGATGTCTCTTGTTTTGATTTTTTGAAAAGGTGAAAAAATAGATAAAAAAATTTGTAGCTAAAAATATGATTTATTAGCTTAATTTAAAAAAAAAAAAAAAAAACCAACCCTATGTTTGTAAATTTTAGCTTATCTATTAACAAACACCAAAAGCCAGAATTGAAATATAGTAAGGAAAAATTTAAAACATAAAAAAATAAAATTAATAAAGAAATTATTATCAATTTAATTATTTTAAGATTTAATAAATTCTTTGAAATTGACCTATTATCTCAAACTTCTTTTTTTTTATTTAATTTTGTCAATTTCATTGTCCATTGACTCAACACATTTTTTTTTTCTTCAAAGTAAACTTAACAAGAAAAATAAACAAATAACTAATGATTTGAACAATAAAATATTAAAATTGTATCATTCAAAAATTTGATTAATAACTGTAATTGTGAGCGTGTGATTCGGCGGACACATACCCAATCGTAAACTTCAAACGTCTAATTACTTTCAATTATTTTTCTCACAACTTTTGAAGAAAATCCTTTTTAAAATTCGAATTCCACTATTCATTTCCATAATCAATCAATGATGCAATCATCAATCGACTTCCAGCTAACTGAAGTTGATTCTTCTTCGTTCTTTTGTTGATTTGAACAGCTTCCGAAGTTTTTTGTTTTCTTGAATTCTTCTTCTGCGCGCAACTGTTTCCTGTTGAGAATCCGTTCGTTTTTTCTTTCTTCTCTCTTCTACTGTTTGTTTGGAAAAAAAAACCCTAGATCTTTCTTCGCCTTTGTAGCAATGGGGAGTAGGAAGGAAGAGGAGCGCAACGAGAGGATTATTAGAGGCCTTATGAAGCTTCCACCAAATAGGAGATGTATTAACTGTAATGGCCTGGTAAATTGAAATTTTTGTCTCTTTTCTCTTTCTTGATGTTGTTGAAAATGATTTTTCATCCAATTTTTGTTCATTTCTGTCAACTCCAGTTTTTCTTTCGCTTTCTTGAGTACGTTTCAGCTGGAATTTCTTTTGGTGGTTGCTTGTTTTCGCGGAAAGTGACATTGATTATATGAACGAAGTTGTTAATTTTGAATTTGAAAATGTATTGGATGCTTTGAGTGTACCTATTTACGTTTATTCATCATACTGTTCCAGTGTTTTAAAGCTGGACGTTCTTTAGAGTTGCATTGTATCATTTCAGCGGTTCGTTTCTTCTTTGTTTCGTTATATTATATCTTGTTTCTGACCTTTTTCGGACATTTTGATTTACAGGGCCCTCAGTATGTTTGTACAAACTTTTGGACTTTTGTTTGTATGACTTGCAGTGGAATACAGTGAGTATCTTCTTTTCTTTAACAATGTTTGAGTACGTGATGAATATATTTTCTTTTCATTCTTCAGCATGCCTTTGCCTGCGAATATGGAGCTTTAGACACGTTGTAATGATTGAAATTATATATATTGACGTTTTGACATCTTTTTGGTCATCAATCATTATAGTTGGTTGGGAAATTAAAAGTTTTTCCTATTCTGTTATTTTATGTTTAACTTCGGATGCACACATATCTTCATATGTGCATTAAGTTTACATTTATTTTCACGTGCATATATTCAGCTGATTCGTTCTTGCTATTGATAATATATTGCCTTTTAAATGCTTTTCTTTCATTGTTGTATTTGAGGCTGTTAATGATTTAAGAGTTTTAGTTCATCTATTCTCTGTTTTCTGAACTCTCTGGAATCAAGGGAGTGATGGTCTTTTTTTGTTTTTTTTAACTTATGATGTTGACAAGGTTGAAAGTTGTCTTCACATTACAATGGAAATGATATATTTGGCATGTCATATAAACATTTCATATAAGTATTACTTTATTATTGTGCCAGAAAGAATGAGTGACATTCTTGTATCTGATTAAGCATGTTATTATAATTAAGTTCTTTCAATTTTCTTAACGTTTTGAGCTATCTTATTGAGTAAGATTAAATGTTAGCAAAAGTTATTTGAATACATGTTTGAATCTTGCAGAGTAAGATGATTATTTTTATTATTCCTGTATGTCATTTTCTTAAAACTGTTGTTTTCTACCTTCATTGTGTAAAGTCGCGAGTTTACTCATCGAGTTAAGTCAGTATCGATGGCCAAGTTTACTTTCCAAGAAGTTGAAGCACTTCAAAATGGTGGGAACCAGGTAATTGAAAAAATGTTGTTTTCCTTCTTTTGCACGGATGTTCTTTCCCTTTATTTATTATTATTATTATTTTTTAAATATATTTCTAGCGAGCAAGGGAAATCTATTTAAAGGATTGGGACTTCCAAAGACAACGATTGCCAGTTAACAGGTACAATAATTTTTCATTTGTCCTAAGATCGTGAACTTTTGATTTTAGACTAAAGAGCTTACATGATATATATTCCGTCTTGCAGCAATGTCGAGAAAATTCGGGAATTTATAAAGAATGTATATGTTGATAGAAAATATGCTGGTGGAAGAACATCCGAGAAGCCTCCTAGAGACATGCAGGTACTTTCATGATCCAATGCTTTCAGACTTTTTGTGTGCTCTACTGATTAGTGATAATTATGGATAAGTTTGTTATTTTATTTTATGGTGGAAGAGGGGTTGATCGGTCTGGAGGTGTTCTTTGGGATAATGTAAGGTTTAATACTCCCTTATGGGCGGTGGCCTAACTCCTAAGGCCTTTTGTGATTATCAGTTATGTGTTATTCTTTTGGACTGAAACTGGAAGTGCTTTTGATAGGTTCGGTTTCTTTCATGTCGGCTTTTTGTTTTTTTATTTATTTATTTTTATTTCTTAATGATCTTTGGTTTCTTACTAAAAAAAAACTGGTGCAAGAGGGAAATTAAAATGGTTAAAAATGCAGAAAGTTTTTTCTGTTATGCACTTGAATTACTTGTGGGAACTCATTTCTTTAATTTTTTTTCTTCATTGTATTAAGGATTAAGGATTTCATTGTATTAAGGATTAAAGATGCCCCGAATCAGTCACTTTCTTCTTAGCTCATTTTAATTTTCAGTTTTCTCTTGCAGAGTATAAGAATCCATGAAGATGAGACCAGACGAGCCAGTTCTTATCATTCTTACTCCCAAAGTCCACCTTATGATTATCAATATGAAGATAGGAAATATGGAAAACAAGCTGCTTCACTTACCAGGAAACCTGGTTCAGATCGAGGTCGATACGAGGGGAAAGTGTCTGGTTCAGTCTTTAGTCCTGGCCGCTTAAGTGACCAAACATATGATGACAGGTTTGTTAATGAGGGATATGCCTCGAGGGTTTCAGACTTTTCAGTCTCTAGTGGAGGTGATCCTTTCAGATCTGGTACTCATTCACCAAATTTTCAGAAGGACTCCGGATTTAGTAGTCCACCTTTTCACTGTGCTAGAGATATGCTTAACGAAGATACAAGACATCAAATAAGTAGCATGTCCGCTGAGGCAAATGGCCATAGGGATGCATATGGAATCTCACGGCCACAGGTATTTTTAAAATTTACCTTTTTGAAAAATTTTAAGTAGGTGTCTTATGCTGGCTTTCATGATACTGATTCATCTTTGCAACATTTTTTTTCCTGCATCAAATTAGACACTTGGCATATAAGGTGAGGAATCCACAATGTGATGTAGAATAGAAATGTTTAGTTTATGTAACTTATTGATCAAGTTTAGAAAGATGTGCCAGTGAAATCTTTTATTTATCTTAGACAGTTAAATATAAACCCCTTCGATATCTATTTCTATTTTTATCATTGCGGCTTAAAGCTGGGCATAGCATTGAAAGCCCCAAAAGATATGGATGCAGTGAATGTAAACATCAGAATAGGGGTAGAGATGCTCAAATATGTCTTTGCTTGCACGATGTTTATAGTAGATGCATCATTGAGCTTCATTGAGTTTTAAGGCAAGAAGAAGGTGCCTCAAATGTTCCTAAAGGAATTAATTTCCCTGCGTGCCAAAGTAAAAGGTTATTCTTTTAACTTTAAGACAATAAAGTAAAGAGTGACATTGACAAGAGAAGATGGCTAGGAGTGAACAAGGAATACTGAGTGTGTTGTGATTCAGAACTGGTGCTTCTTTTGAGTTGTGATTTCCTTCAATATCTTGAAGTGATTTAATGCTTCTCTTTGATGATTATTATTATTACTACTACTACTATGATTATTACTTGCATTACTACTATCTCTGTTTTAATTTTATGTCCATGTTGTTGACTATCAAATTATTCTGACGTCTCTCAATTTTATTTTTATTTTTCTTAGAGAACGATGTCTTCAGGTAGCTTTGGTTCAATTGACAGTAACTCTACCTCTCTGAAGTCATATAATTCAGCTGGCTTAATGGATAGTGTGTTGGAACCTGAGCCAATTGCACACAACAATCTAGATAAGATGCCTAGTTCACAGCAGTCATCTGTTCCTGGAGTTTCCATTAGTTTAAGTTTTTTTGAAGAACCATTTGCACCAAAACCTGTCTCCGCTGCAACTTCATCTGTTGACTTGTTCCAGTCACAGGCATCATTGCCTGCTACACCAGTGGATTTGTTTCAGTTGTCTTCTGCATCACCATCCTTTTGTGAAAATCAACCTCAACAGCGGTCACCACCACCTCAATCCCTGCAATTTTTTCCTGAGACTAATCGACAGCATCCAGCAACATTGGATAAAATGCCATTCGAGTCAGCAGTCCCCAAAAATGAAGGATGGGCAACATTTGATTCACCTCAGACAACATCATCTGTTCATAGTTCCGTTAATGTTAATGCTGTCAAGAATCCCTCCAATGAAGGTGCTTTTGGAAAGCTTGTTCCTCCTTCTAATGAAGGTGCTTTGGGAAAGTTCGATCCTTTAGTATCTTCTAGTGCTGTTGTCCAGTGGCCGACCACTCCAAATTACATTGCTCATGATCCGTCTTTATTAGCAAGCAGTCAATGGCATAATAATTTGCCTAATGCTCAAGTTCCAGCTGAAGTGACGAGCACTGATGTAAGCAGAATTTTCTTGAATCTTGACAAGAATACTCCTGATGTACTAGGTTCATGATGCAATTTATATTTAATATGATGCTGTAAATGGAAAGAAACTTAATTGTCTTGTATCTCTTGTTGATAAGGCGTCTTGGAATGCATTTGAAGATGCCATCACAGATCTCTCCCTACAGGGTGGTAAGCAAAATACCGAGCTTCAAGTTCCAGTTCAAGAATTCCTGCCTTCTTCCGATGGACATTTGTTTTTTGGAGTTACAGAGGTATATAAAACCGTTGTACCATGCTAAATATGTCTGCATATGTTCTCTTTCATGAGTTTATGATTCAATTTTATAACCCAAATGTTCTTTGCAGGGAGAGAGAGGTACACAGATGACCAGTGGTAAATCGACAAACCCATTTGACCTTCCATATGATCCAGATATGGAGCAAACAAATATGGTATGATTTTTCTCTGATATCATGGATCCATATAATATTGGACTGAGGATTAAGAAGACGAACACTTAAATAAAATAATCTCTGTATTATTGGCTTGTATGAAGTTTTAACCATGTTAACATCCTCTTTAATATAGGTAAAGCCTACTTATATTCTTGAACATAAAATGTTATTACTTGAAGAAAATAATTAGAAGTTTCCTTTGTCGATACACCTTCTATACAAAATATAACCGTTATGATCTTAGAGATGGATGTAGAGGTTGTCAAGCTGATTGGCCTATAGTCACTTATTCTGGTTGTATTGCTCTTCTTAGGCGGAATGGATGTTGGACTCATTTGCACCTATTGAGCCTTTCTCAAAAATGTCTTCAAATATCTTCACAAACCAGATTTAATCCGCTAGCGACTTTATGTTCCGATCTTCATGGAGTCTGTTATATACAAAGTGTGTAGGGTCTTCTGTATAAGCAGATTAATTCAATCAGTGATGATGAATTAACATCTTTTTTGCGAACTTTTCTCTACCTTCTGAATTTTTGCCCCTTATTATTTCTCTTGGTTGTCTCTAGAAAGAAACCTGAAAAACTTCTTTTTCTTATTTGGGCAATGTAGGAGTTATTTAACTGTGGATGCTTTTCCTTGTTATTTAATCTATGCATAGTCGATAAACATCTTTGGTTTGACACATGGATGATCTAATCACAGTAATTCTCTACTTTTTTGTATTTTGTAGTTTTTGGATATGAGCTCTTTGCAGTCTGCTCTCCCTAATGCACAATTACCATCCTCCTTAGTTGGTGGTTCTCAACCATGGTTTTCTCAAAATCCAGCACCATTTATTCCAACTGCAGGACAAGGTAAGCAGCTCCTTCGCTCCAACAAGAAAAAAAAAACTATTCTAAAAAACTATTCTTATTAAAAAAGGGTAGTTTTCTATTATTTGTTTTATTTTACATATTTTTTATGCTTAAGTTTATTTACGTTTATGATCCTCCTAGGGTTTAAAAAAGTACGCCATAAAAACTCTTTAACCCTTGAGACTCTTCAATTCTTAATCTGTATTACTCTCTAATAAAACTATTCTCTTGCTACCAACCCTGTGGACATCGCTAACACAAACCACATAAACCTCTGCATCATTTCTCTACTTTTACTTTTTCATGTGTTTTTTATTTGTCGATTTCATAATATATACACTTTTGTGGAAAAACTTGCTAAATCTCAAATTTTTTACGTTTGTGTCCTACCTTCTTATTATTGTTTTTAATTACAGGTGGCTTATCACTCATGGCTGGGCAAGCACCAGGCTCTCAAATATCGTAAGTTCTGCTAAGCGTTATACACTTATTGTTAGATGGTGAAAATGGGCTATTTTTAATCACTACCATTTTACTGTTTCTCAAGAAAAATGTTTATATGCCGAAAGAACTTATACATCCCAAATTACGATCATATGAAAAGTTGTTGGCTGGCTGAAAACAGATTTGAACTCAGGATTGTTAAAAACTACTATGGTATAAAGCGACACCAAAGTCACCCTAAGACTGATTTCTCTTTAAGCACTTAATTTCCAGCAACACTTTTGGTCATTGTTACGGACATATTATTTGAATTTCTGAGTTAATTTAGTTTAAAAAATATGTTTTATATGATTTTCTGTGAAGGGCTGACTCATTTTTTGTCGTCGTTTGTTACAACTTGTCGATGTATTAAATTAACAAAACACAGTGATCGTATTGTACTCTGCTGTCACATTGTTCTTTTGTTTAGTTTAATTAATCATATCTATATCATCAAGAAGGTTCCTTATTATTTATTTATGTGAAAACTCACTATACCTGTGCCTACAGTATTTGGAATTGCTACAAAGAATCGATGCTCGATAATCGTCTTGTTTGATAACGAATTTCATTTTAACCATTGGTTACTTGTTTGTTTGTCCATTTTATAGGAACATTACTCCACCGGAATCTGTTGCTTCAATCGGAGGGAATCCTTTTGCTTAAGGATTACGGTTATTTCATTTTCAATATAGATGTAGTATTTTCAATTTCCCTTAGTATAGAAGGTTTTCGATGCACAATTAACATCCATTAGTTTTATGTATGAACTTCAAATTATTATTATTATTATTATTATTGTCTGTTTATGCAATCTAATGTCATATGAGCGGATTTAGAATAGGTCTCGAGGGTCTAAGCTTCCCCTTAAATTTATGTTATTTATATTATATATATTGTTTTAGAATTTTGCAAATATGGTAAAATTTTCACTTATAAAAAACTCTTCATTTAAATTTGTTATTATTCTTCAACTATCATTCAATAACTTATTTCTTTTATCTTTTTAATATCCTACTCATTATATTTAGTTTTTCATTTTTTAAGGGTCTAATTATTTATTTACTTTTATATGAAAAAAAAACTATTTGTTCTTTTTCTCTTAATCTTAATTTTAGAATATCAATAATATAATAATTGCAATATGAAATATAATGGGTGTTGATATTTAACTTTATTTATAATTTTTTTATGTGTATTTTAAGTTAAATCTGATTTTAAATGATTTTATTTTATTTTTTACATTGATTTTGTTTTGGTTTTACTTTGTCGTTTTGTATACGAGTGTTGTGATATACTTATATTATATGTATTAGTTGGTTGATATATTTACTACGTGATTTTTATTTTTTTAAATTTTATGCAGTTCATTATAGTATTATTAAATATATGAATGATATAACTCAGTGTATCATTATCAAGTATATCAACAATATATTATTAAAACATATCGGTAAAGTGAATTATTATCAAGTATATGAATCAAGTTTATAAGTGTATATCAATAGTATATCAAGTGTATAAGTAGGACTTCAAGCCTATCAAGTGTATTTAGTCAATTAAATGTATAAGTGAAGAATACTAAGTGTATTTGCACAGTGCATCGAGTGTATCAAACATATCATATACATTAAACGTATCAAATTTGTTGAGTGTACCAATGAAGCATGACAAGTTTATTAGCGGTGTATTAAGTTTATCAAACTTATAAGTGAAGCCTTTAATTGTATCAAACTAATCAGGTGTATCAAAGCCTAAGGGGTATCAAGTGTATCAAGAAGAATCAAGTGTAACGAGGAGTATTATGTATATCAAGATGTTTAAGATGTGTATCAAAAGGTATCGAATGTATCAAAGAGTATCAAGTGTATCAAGAAGTATCAAGTGTATCAAAGGGTATTGGGTGTATCAGACATGTATAAGGTGTATAAAATGTGTATCAGTAACATAGGCATTTGTGACATTTTACCTCTTGATGTGTGGGTTGGGCTTTTTTTTTACTATTTTCGCAAATTATAAAGTATGTGTGCTATTGACTTAATTATTATAACTTGTTTTGTCATTATTGCAAGTGTCCAATATAAAAAAGAGAAATTTTCAAAAATAGCAAATTTTACAAAATATTTACAATTACAAATTCTATCACTGATATTTATTGATATGCTATAGTGATAAAAGACTATCAGTGATAGAATCCAAAATTTTGCTATAGCTTGTAAATATTTTAATTTATTTTAGTATTTTTAAAAATCTTCTATAAAAAACTGAAATAATATCAATTCTAGAAATTTGTTCAATGGTAAAATTGTCTTCTCCCTTTAGACCCAAGTTCAAGACACACTGCATAATTTCTGGATTTGCTTAATCTCATAACTATGTCATTATTAAAGCACTAGTGTATCCACTTGCTTCCTAGTATTTTAGATAAATTCATTTATTTAGAAATTGTATTTTAGATTAGTTCGTTTAATTTTTGAGAAATTGTCAAAAATATAACATTTGATAAAATTTTACGTAATAAATTTAGGGTTTAGTTTTATTTTTTAGTAATTTTATTCGATGGAGTACTAATAATTTGTCAAATTTTCTATTTTTGAAATACATCTATATCAATATGTTTTCATAATTTATAGTGAAAATACTAATAATTAACAAAATATTTGTGCAAAATTAATGACAAAACAAGTGGTATAAACTAAGCTTATATTTTTAAAATAAAATAAAGATCAAATTTTTAAATGAAAGATATACATAAACAAAAGAAAATGGAAAGTATTTACATTCTATAGCAAACAAAAAAAATGGATACTTTGAACTTAGTTTAAAAATTTTGGTTATTCATTTTGGCCTTGGATTAAAATTTTGCTGTAGACCGTAAATAGTTTGTCAATATTCTTCTATTTTTAAAAAATTCCAAAAAAAAAACAAAAAGGTATAATTTGTCACATTAAGATCTAAATCTAAATTCAAAAGGAAAGCAATGAAATTTATGGCTAACTGAGTTATCATCTTCAAAAGAATTCTAGATTTATATTTAAACTAATTTTTTTTAAAATAATAAAATTTATTGCTATTATGTTATTCTAAAAAAAATTAAATGGTTTGATTATTGTTGGTGGAAGACATTAGGTTTGATTGTGAGACAAATTTGAGTGTAGATAAGCTTGACATTTGTTCTTTTGTATATATTCAATAATGGAATGTACGATAAGATAAAGTGCTAAAATGAGTCAATATTTGGAAGTTGAAACTCACTCTTTTGCATTATTATTTGCCTTATATTACCCTTGAGTTCTTTTTCTTCATTTTTGGACTTTATCATATTGTATATATATATTTGTATATATACTATTCACTTTCCTCTGCATTAAATCATATTACATCTCAAAATTTCCTTTTTCTTTTTCTTTTTTACTTTTTGTATGCTATAAATTTCTTTTTTTATTTACATTTCTTCTTCTATATGTTTGTTAACTTTAGACTAAGGTACAAAAATTGTCATGAAAATTAGCTTAACAAACATTAACTTAAATCAATCAAAGAATGATAGCTTTAGGCTAAAACAACGTGTAAGATCCAACAGGAGTTTCGAGGAAAGAGGAAGAAATGGGTTGGAGACTATTCTGATAGAACTTTGGCTTTGGCACAAGCTGAAGTATCCCATTAATTTGCACCACCTGGACCAAATGAAAGAGGAAGAAATGTATCCGAGCCTGTTAAGGGCTAAGATAAGTGAATCAACATTAAAACTATTCCATCTCCATGCACCACATGGAACCATGAAAGAGGAAGGAATGTGTTGGACTCTATTTCGAGCTCGATTAATCAACTCGAACATTATCCCACTCGGTCCAAAAACCCTACAAAGCATCGATACGAGCACTATAGATGACCATGTGGAGAGGCTGCACCTTGAAAAATGAGTTAATTGGTAGGTTGTTTTAGCTTAATACTTCTTTCTTTTATTCATCACTAACTTAAGCATTTAAGTGAACATATGACATACACCAATGTGCAATCTCACTCCTTTCTGTAGGATTCTCGTTCTCTTTGTAGTATCACACCAGTATTAGATCTTATTATTTTGTAGAAAAATTAAAATTACTCTATTTTCTTTCCAATATTACAAAAATTCACTATTTTGATACTAAATTACAGTAGCAATTGTGAATGCTTAGAAAAATTGCAACATGATAACGAGATGCATACGAGAGAGAGAAGTAGAGTAGGTAAAGCACATTCACACTTGAACATGTGAAATTAGGGTTTTGAGTTTAAAAGCATTGATTAAGGAAGCAGCAAGGTTTCATGATACACTTTTAATGGCGGTACGCATTAGTCCAACAAAACAGCTGGCTTTTGCCCTAGCCAAGGGCTCCTTTTTTTTGCGCATTAATTAATATCCTTTTTCTTCCCTCAAAAGCAAACCAACTTTTCCAAATATGTATTCATATTATATTTTTCTTCTATAATTTCTTATTATATATATATTGAATAAGATTTCATTCAATGTCTATAATGTTAGGAGGCTTACCAAAAAAAAAAAGAGAGAGTTTTTCTTAGTAAACCTTTGTTTTTTATTTAGGGTGAGAAGAAAAAAAAAGTTTAAAGATGTATATAAATCAAATTATAGTTTTAAGTTTACTGACGTTTTTATTATTTAGAAGCCAATTTCTTTAAACTTTTCAACGACAAGAACGATAATAAGATAAAAAAGAATGAAGCAAAGTTACAAATCTTTAATTAAGAATGATTTTCTTCACTTCTATGTTGAGAAAAAGTGTACAAAGTAGAACACCTTTTTTATGACAATAAAATGCTCGTGAATGGCCATCTTTCAATTTTTGCTGCTTGTATTTGAATGTAGGAAAGAAAAAAAGCTATTGTTATAAATCATATACAGTAGGAGAGCTTAGTGGTTCTATAGACAAAATTGAGATGGTGTCTTTTTTGACTTGTGACGGCATCGTGGCTCTTTAACATTATTTGCTTTCATTGAACTTCATTTTTCTCTAACACAACTAAATAAAATGGATTGGAGAAATTGATTAATATAATCTAGTGAACCTAAACTCTATCCAGCAAGACCAGATGAGCTTGAGTTAGATCAAAGGCTAGCTAGGAGATAGATCGAAACCTACCAATTATAATTTGAAGCAGTTTAGGACTGATCATCAAATTAGATAGATTCAATTAGTGATGATATCAAAGTTATATCAAGTAGTGATTAATCAAGTGGGGCAAAATAAGTCACAATAGAGTTGGACTACAATGCTTCACTCACTAAGTGAAACTATAAGGGACTTTTGCACTCCAACACTCAAAATAGACCCAATAAATTAGGATGAAGATGAAGAGTATCCAATTATATACCCTAGCTAGACATCTGATTCAATTATATTTCTTAAAATGGGATAACCATACCTTACATTACATTTTAGTAACATTATTGCAAACCAACTATAACATATACTTAATGATCTTTAGTTTAATTAGCCCATGTTACCGACAACCTAAACAATTACCAATTTTTATCTTTCTCTATACATAAAAGATCAAAACAAAAGAGACAAATTAAAGTTAAATACATGTGCTCTACATAACAAACTCTACCAAACTCAAGTACACAATACTAATTTAGAAGTTACAATGACCAAAATCTATTATTGAAAATGTAATGAATATAAATTTAAAACAAGTTCATTGATGGGGCATTTATATAGAGAAGTAATTGGTTTCAACTTTTTTACTTGGATATCATGTAAAAGAGAGAGATCCCATATGATCTCTAACCAAATTTTTTGGAGACAAAAAAACAAAAAATAATAATAATTAATTAAAACTATTCAATTTGAAGGGACTGTCAAAAAATGGTAAAATTGACTAAACATTTACAAATATATTAATAGACATGGATAGATTTCTATTAGTCTTTTCTATGTTTGTCATTCATACATTTTAAAATTTTGCTATATTTTCGTTTTATCTTCTATTTGACTTTTATTAAAAACTTAATTGGAGGGCGGACTGAATTCACATATGACTTTAGTTTATGGGTTGATTTAAATATCTCACACAACAATGTAAAATCATTAAATGGAGGGATAACTATATTATTTTAATTTTCTAAATTTTCGAAGGTAGAAAATTAAAAAAAAAAATGAAAACTCAAACTTTAGTCTCTAAATTTAAAAAAGAAAAAAAACTTTTTTTATTATTTTAAATAATTTAGTTATTTGACATTTTAATCTAGAAAAAAATTGTCTTTCAAACCTATAGTTAGAAATAGTAAATTAAATAGGTGTATCATAAAAATTAGATACATTTTGAAATCTGAGAGACCAATAGGCTTCTTCTTCCAATTCAAATAACAGATAATAAATATGATAAGTTTTTTCAATAAGTAAATAAAATATATATGTGTGTGTTATTATCGTCCTTATCTTGAAAAATACTTGCAACTCAAACTATATTTTTAATTTTTCTATCACTAGAGGACTACATATGAATACAAACTTGTACTATATATCAATGTATTACTCTTATTCTATCTTATCTATTATACTTAATTAGTTGCATCCTAAGCAACATTTATTTTTATGCATCCAATCTTAACGACCCCACACACAACAAAAGAAAATCAAAATTATTAAATATAACAAGATTTTACCATATAACAATTTATAATATATAATATGAGATACATAAAAGATCATAAATACAAGTAAATAATTTGTTTACATTATTGAGAGGGGATATATATACACATAATAATATATATATTTAAGCATTTCACATGTTGATGGCCTCTCTCTCTCTTCTCTCCATCATCATCATCATCGTTGTTGTTGTTGTTCCATTGAAGTGAAGAATTAGGGAAAATATATATAAAGCAAATATAAGTTTAAAAGAAGAGAAGAGAAAATGGGAAGGCCTCCATGTTGTGAGAAAGTAGGGATAAAGAAAGGGCCATGGACTCCTGAAGAAGATATCATTCTTGTTTCTTACATTCAACAGCATGGCCCTGGCAATTGGAGATCAGTTCCTACTAACACAGGTACCTAATTTCATTCATTCATCATATATTTAAATTATTCATATGATCAATTAATTAACTTTCATTATTTATCCTTTAGGATTGTTGCGTTGTAGCAAAAGTTGTAGACTTAGATGGACGAATTATCTTAGACCTGGAATTAAAAGAGGCAATTTCACTCCTCATGAAGAAGGAATGATCATTCATCTTCAAGCTTTATTGGGTAACAAGTATAATTTTCTTCTCTTTTTCTACTTATATTCATTAAATTTCTATATATATATAAAATATATATGTATGTATGTATGTATGTACACACGTAACACCCTTCAAAGCCTTTGAGATTAATTATTTATATTTTTGTGTGTGTCGGTTGGTAACTTTGGCGTTTTTCCTTGAGTTGAAGGTTCAAAAACTTCTAATCAAAGTCTATTTAGGGTTTAGAAATTTTGGTCCAAAGTATTAGATTAAGATATATATATTAAGAGATTTGAATTTTTGACCTAATTCAAAATAGGAAAATATATTTAAATTTTTGAATTGGTAAATTAAAATGTTGTGTATGGAAGAATAAGAAGAAGCTACGCCAAGTGTTTGGACTAAAAGAAATTGAAGTTTTTGTTTCTCACAACGTGTAAGGAGTGAAAGAATTAAGGTTCGGATTAATTAAAGGAAAAAACTTTTTTCATTTTTATTTCAACTTTTCCTGATTAATGGTTTTTTTAAATAAAGTGTTTTAATTAAATTAAGTTATTTTGAGTGGTAATTAAACGGTTTGATTTTAAAAAAAAAATAAGTTGTTTTCAATATTCAACATTAAAGAGGTTTGATTACACACAGATATATTATTTAATTAAGAAAAGATTGCATGTAAAAAGGGAAAAAAAGATTGGAATTATGTGAAGTTTTTGGTTTGTGTTAATGGAAATTTTGATAATTGAAATGGTCAGATGGGCGGCGATAGCTTCGTACCTTCCTCAAAGAACAGATAATGATATCAAGAATTATTGGAACACTCACTTGAAAAAGAAGCTTAAAAAGTTGAATTCCGCCGCCGTCGACACCCCGGAGCCGCCTGAATCCGCCACCACTCGCTTTCAATCCAATGATAAAGTTCCGACTGCTGATTCACAGTCGTCGCTCGCCGGAAACAGAGCCACCACTTACGCCTCAAGCGCCGAGAACATTTCCCGGCTTCTTCAAGCTTGGATGAGATCTTCACCGGAGGAGTCTCGACGGAAAATGGGCGGTGAGAATTCTATAGCCGCCGCCACGCAGCAGCAGCAGCCGCAGCCGAAAGCAGAGCCAGACGGCGGGGAGTTGGTTTCTGGTGAAGAATTTGATTCGATTTTGTCGTTTGAGAATATGAAGAGTGTGAATTCGTGGGAGAAATCGAGTTTGAGTTATAAGGGTAAAGAGGAAGTTAATGTTGGAGAGAAACAGAGATCGGAGAACGATGACGATACGGCGGCGAATGCGACGGCGCCGCCGCTATCGTTTCTTGAGAAGTGGCTGTTTGAAGAAGGCGCCACGGGGCAAGTGGAAGAGATGATGGAGTTGTCGCCGGTGTTCTAGCCAAAAAAAAAAGAGAGAGAGAGAGAGAAAATTAAAATTTTTATTTTTATTTTTGTTTGTTTGCTGTTGTAATAATCCAAAAGAACAATTATTTGAGTAGAACAAGAAATTACCATTTCAACATCTTTGGGAGTGAAAAAGAATTTACATCTATTTTTTTCTTATTCCATATTTTATTGAAGCACAATGGAATCTTATATTCAAATTCTATCAATGAAAATCACTCTTAATTTAAGAAAATTGTCAAAAATATACCAAATACTTACATATATTATTAATAGTTTTTCTTTTTTTGGTCAATTTATGATAGAAGATCAAGGTGTTTCTTATTGTAGTTCTAAAACTATAGCACAATATTTATGTTCATAAAAGATGTTCTTTTTCTAAGTTGAAGAGATCTAATCTTTATATCTTAAAAATCAAGTCATTAATTAACTTATTATTATTATTGTTAATCTAAATTTAAAAATTATCGGTTAGATTCTTGAAATAAAGAGAAAAACAAAATAAATAGGACAATTATATCTCCAATGTTAAAAAAAATTACATATTTTTAAAATAGTAATTTTTAATTTAACAACTTCAATTTTCCAAAATATTATTATTTTTAAAACTTGTACCTTGTAGAATAAATCTTTGTTTTGTCACTATTAATTTTGATCTAAATTCTGGAAAAAAAAATTAAAGTAAAATTCAATAAATAAAATTAAATGTGGAATATTTATTTATTAGTATTAGTATTAGTATTATTATCTTAGAACATAGGATGGCATTGTGCAATTTCAACCATATAATATCTCGAAGTGTCATATCAAACTTTTCGGTGATGTCATGTCAATTTTTTATTCCAATTTAATAGGATAATAAATATTCAATGCTTTTTTTTTTCTTTTTCTTTTTTCTTTTTTAAAAAGTAGGACTTTGAGCTAAAAATGAAGTAAATGATAAAGTAGAAATATGACTATGAGGGCTAAAAAAAAACTATAGCAATATTATTTTAAAAATACATCTATCTTTATAAATCTCATCTTTTATCACACATATAAATAATAAATTAAAATATTTTAAAAAATAGAAATAATAAAATTTTATTAGGTAACAAAAATTATTATTAAACCATTTGATAGGATATGTGCAATGAACAAGTAAAAACATTCAAAAACAATAAAAGAAAGGGTAAGTATAATTGGTAGCAATTTTATGAATAATAATTAAAAGTATATAACAACATTTTTAAAAAAAATTGTAAATATAGAAAAGTCAATCAGTAATAGATTTTTATCGTTGATAGACCAATATTCATAACACGGTATGTCACTGATAGATTTTGACAGATGTTACTATTTTTGCATTTTTTTTAAAATGATGTTATACTTTCTATTATTTTGGATCTTATTGTTATATTTACAACTATCTCTAAAAGAAACAAAAATGATCATCCAAGAGTATTATTATCATCTAAACATGCTTAATTGCATAGTTTTAAGATGGTTTTAGGAAAAAAAAAAAAAAAAAAAACACTAACTATTTACACTTTAAAGAACTAAAACTCACATTTTTCGATGAAATGTAAATATTTTGGTCACTTTGTCAATTTTTTTTGCTTTTACTCATTAATCGCATTGGATTTAAGTAATTGTTTGATCGCATAACTCACACCAACATAGAATACACATAGAAATGATGAAAACGATTAGTGATTTTGGAAGAACAAATAAACAGTAAGGAAAAGTGATCATTTAAAAACAGCATTCCACAAATTGAAATTTCTTAACTTTACCTAAAATTAAAAATGGGGTTTCTAATAAATTAAAGAATTATAGTTTAACTATTAATTAACAATTAAAGAATTTTAAAAGGAATTCTTTATCTTATCTTTTAATTGTCAAGAAAATCACATATTGCTTGGAAGGAAAAAAAAATTAGATTTTAGTTTTCTTTTTTCTTTTTTGCAAATTTTGAATCTTATTTATTAATTTATTTTAGGACTATTTTGAAATTTATCATCTAAATTACTATCGGTCGGTATGTGATATTATGTTATATTTATAAAAAAAATTTAAAATTTTATCATTTAAAATAATTTTTCTTATTTTCATTTTTATATTTAGATTTGAAAATTTTGTCGGTTGAACCATTTATAATACATTCATGTGTTTATTTATTCTAAACTTTGATTCTAATCGATGGTAGTTGTCGTTATCAACCTAAAATATTGTTAACATATGTATAACAAAATTTAGATCCAATATTTCGAGTGTAAGAGAAGTTCATTTGAGTCTATCACATACAGGTAGATTTTGTTATATTTTTATTTTTATTTTGAGAAAAAGAGAGAGACATCTTTTTTTGTGACTATAAATGCATCTTTTATGTGCATATTTAATGTAATATATTAATGAAATGGTGGTGCTTTCACACCATTAATGAATTGTTTTTGAAAGGAAGTTAATATAATGAATAAAGTTAACATCATCTCATTGATTGTTCTCAACTAAAAATGAGGTGTAACCATAAATGAACTTCCCATAGCTAAGATAAAATTTGCTTTGTTTAAATTAAATGGTCCATACCATATGCCTTTGTTTACATCTACTATACTCTCTCTTCAATCCTATCTTCTCTTATGCCTTCCTTTCCACTACTTCTTACATATTTTATACACTTTTTCAAACCATATATTAAATCCTTTTTTTTTTTTTCGCATTTTAAATGCCTATATATATATATATATATATGGTACACGTATTAAATTTTGATGTAAATGGTGTTAGTTCATTTGTTAGAATGATCATATGACTTATAATACATGTATTTCAAGTCGTGAAATAATACCATTATAAGAAAATTAATTCACTTTTAGAGAAACGAAAATAATAATAAGAACACTTTTTTGTTTTCTTCTCTTTAGTTTCATTCCTTTTAATTTAAAAGAATAATAATAATTCTTTAAGTGACATAGTGATACATCATTAAAATTTGTCGTTCATCTGTTTGTGTTTGGAATGCAAAGTTATTTTGTCTTGTTGCGAATTTTACCTAAATAATCTACTTTTTTTCGTGACGTTGTTTTTCAAAATATGTTTATTCAAGAATTCCACCCTTTTCTAGTAATTTAATCAATTATTGCTTTTGTACAAAAAAAAAAAAAAACATAGATGATTTATTTTATCTACTTTGCACTCCTATACACTTCTACTGTTGCAAAATAAAACTAACCCTAATTAATGTGTGTACCTATTATATTGTACATAATACAATATGAAATTAAATACTATATGTAGTAAGAATTACACTTTTTTTGTGGTAGAATCACTCCAACTTGAGATGAGATCGGGTTATGGTAATGAATAGTCAAATAATTTTAGCTAGGACCCAAAGATATTGAGGGTATCGTAAAACGGAAGAGAATTCAAACATCTAATTATTCTTTTATTAGTGAAATATGTTTAACCACTAGACTAGATCAAGTTGTGATATTGAATATACTTAATTATATTTCTTTTGCTTCTTTTATTCAATAATATATAAAGTAGAAATTTGAACATATGACTTCTAATGCATATTTTATCTTAATTGAACTATGTTTAGCTCTTCGTAGATTTATTAAATAGAAATGTATATTTTGTAAAAGTAACCTTCCTTTAATAGTCGCCAAAACAAGTTCATTAATCAAATTATCCTAATAATTAACTCTCATTACTATATGTTGGTCTTTAATAGATGCAAATGATATCGATAGATTATTTAATCTTTCTCTTTTCCGATTGTTTAGTTATAGTTTTAAAGATACACTTACAAAATTAGTTTTTCGAAAACTATATTTTAGTTTTCAAAACTTCAAAAACTACTCTTTAGAGCTTTCAAAATTTTATAAATTGCTTTCATTTAAGGGCTTAAAAACTAAAATTTTAAAACTAAAAATCAAACGGTTAAGAAACAAGACACGAACACGAAAGAAAAAATGTTAATTAAATCTTTTAATTAACTCTACCTGCTCACTAATTATTACAAAATCTACATATAAAATCTTAATTAATACTATGTTAAACAACTGGAAGTCCTGCCCACCTACTTGTCATCAATATGGGGAGCTAATGAACATTAAATTACTTTAATTTGATTAATAGCTCCTCATATTAGGGATCTTAATCTCATAAATTCATAATAACCCAATCCTCTACACAAATGTGAATACATGAATTTCAGGGTTTAGAACTATTATTGACAATTATGTGATGTGTTCACATTATAAAATGTCGTAGTCGTAAACCATAAGTACGTAGGTAATTAGAAACTACATATATATATATATATATACAAACACATCTTTTTCCAACTGATCAATCATAATTGAAGTAAGTAATCGAACTATTGATCTTTAATATGATAATTGTTTTTGTTTTTTATCTATTGGGATATGCTAAAATCAACATGTAAATGTTGATAAACTTTGAGAGAAATTTTTTTTTAATCACCACGTAATAGAACGATAAATGTATGAATGTTGAATAGCATGTAAGTGATAAAATAACAATGTGTATATAGTAGTAGCGTTTTCTCAAAAATAATTTTTTTAAAAAAACTATTTACAATTCATAAAAAAAAAATACTAAGAGATAAAAATCAATTATACTTTTTTTTTTTTGTAATGAAGAGTAAATATTTTATCTATTTTTCTATTTTTTGAAATTTTTTTATAGAGTTAATGAGGATATAAAATTAATAGGAAAAAAGTGAATAAATAATTACGACTAAAATGAAATAAAGAGTCTGATTGTATTTGTTGGCATAAAATGTGAATAATATATTTATAAAAGTATATGATAAAAATACACGTGAAGCTTTGTTGTTTTCCCCAACGTAATAAAAAGGTAGAAATATGAATCACATGAAAGCCTTTTCTTTTCGAACTTTTAGCTAATATTGGTGGAGACAGAAATTCAAACATGAAAGACTTTTTCAAAAAAAAAAAAAAAAAAAAAAGTTTTTTGGAAAATTATTTCATATCGAAAATAATTATAAAATAGAGTAAAAATGAAGGATCTATCCATAACATTCGGGTATCTATCATTATTTATCACGTATATATTTTGAAGTTTTGTTATATTTTATAATCATTTTAGTTTATTTCACTCTATTTAAAATAATGAAGTTTTTTCTTAAAAGTAATAAATTTAGAAGAAGAAAAACTACTTTTTGGCACTTGATTTTGACATTTTTAATAATGAAATTGGTATCAATTTATTAGTATGAAAGATGCATGAGCTTCATCTACGTTAGGTTTTTTAGCATAGACTGAAAATTACGTGAATAAATATCTAAAATCATTAATTGTGTAGTTAAGTGTCGTTACTCAATTCTTTTTAAAAATACCATTAATTGCTGTTAAAATTTAACTCTATGATTCTTTATTAAAAGTAAATGAAATGTTTTACTTTTAAAACATTAAAATTGTATCAATTTTGATGGGTAAAGCTCCATTTAATAAGAATATGATTTAAATTCTATTTTAGTTAGAGATTTATTTCTCTAACTTTTACTTTTTCAACTTTCATTCTTTTTTCTCACTAGTTCACAAACTTTTTTTACAAGGCCTATTTAGTCCCTTGAATTTGTATAAATCATTTCATTTCAATCTTTGTTATGCTTAAACCTTATTTGAACCAAATAACAAAAACATGGATGCAAAACATTCTAAAAAACTATTTAAGACGATAATCAACATCATTACTACAATTGATATTATTTAAAAATCTTTAATCAACTACAATAAACATTACCCAAAACCCATCCCTCTCGATTTGCTATCCTCCAAATTTTATTATTTCATTTTTCATTTTTCATTTGCTACAATATTTACTATTTCCTTCTAAAAACTAAAACAGTTTACACCTCAAACACATAATATTATAACTTAAACTAACATGATTCACAAATACAAACTATAATAATATAATAATACATGACTATAATAACTCACTATGACTTCAAACATCCTTAAAGATTATAACTTTTTACCCCTAGACTCGTTCACATAAAAACTAATGTTCTGTGCCAGATAATTTGGGAACCCAGCAGACTTTTCTAATTTTCAAATGAAATTGCTGCGATATACTCAGAAGTCTCAAGTTTTCTGTCCCTATCCAAAGGGCAAATTGTGTAAAGTCCACAACCGTGGGGGTTGCTAAACAATGCCTATAAAACTTCTAAGGTCAGGGTGGAGAGCAGGAAAGATCTATTAGCAAATGATACTTTCACCCATGAGAATGACTAACTTATTCAATAAATATATGATTAATATTTTCCATTGGATACTGGAGCAAGGAACAGAGATCGTTTAGTATGGGAGTTGTTTAGTCGTAGAATCTATGATGTAAATGACTAACAAGTTGAAATTGATGTCTAAAAACTCCTTGAATCAATACAAGGAGTGGACTTCAACTCCACACCCTCAATTACTCTAGTTGAGCCAAACACGTCCTTATTAAGATTATCGATAAGAACGGCAAAACTTACCACAAAATGGCTAGATACTTAGAAGTGCCTACCCTATACTTCTATTGGCACTTTATGAGGTATGGATTGTAGTTCATAATATTACACCATTTTTCTTCGCATTTTAAGCCCTTATTCCACACCCTTTTTTACTTCGGAATAAGGGATGTTTATCTAATATAGATGCGATTATGCCTGATGTACAACTCTATTTTATGATACTTGTGCCTTGAAAAATTGTAGCTGCAAAACAAAGCTTTGGTAGGTGTAACACATATATAGAACAGTTGATAACTGGTTGGAACATTGAGAAAAATAACACTTATTTGATTAAAACAATCTGCAGTGAAAAGCAATGTATAACAAAAAGGGGAAATTACCTCTACCTCGTCTACATTCTCTGAGCTTCTTCATATATAGAACGAAAAAGTACCGACGATAAGTATCTCTCACCATAACTAGGAAAAATAACCTACAAGCATGAATACAATCATAGTATAAGTAGAGTGAATATTTTGATCAAACATGTTCAGTTTTCTTGCCCTTTTGAAGGCTAACATTGCACAGTCCTTTTCTTTTCCTTTTTTATTTCAAAAGATTGTCTTTAGAAGTCGAATACATGAGGTCTTGTTTATAAACTATTTGGGATTTGATTTTTTGTTTTTAAAAATTAAGCTTCCAGATACTACTTTCACATATAAGCTTTTTTATTTTTTGGGTAATCCACTTTCCACTAATGTTTTCAAAAAAATCAAGTCAAAATTTGAATACTAAAAGGAACGTTTTCAAAAAGTTGTGTTTGTTTTTAAAACTTGACTAAGAATTCAAATGTTACTTTAAGGGATGTGAAACCATACTATGGAATATAACAGAAAAGAAAACACGTGCACATTTTAAAAACAGGAAGGTAAAAATAAAGTTGTTACCAAGCAAGGCTTAAATTTGAATAATTCCCCACTAAAAGTTAAAATTTTGGGGAAAAAAATAATAACAATAATCAGTGAGAGGAATAATAACGAGTGCAAACATTGAGAAGATTGAAAATTGGAAGTTGTAAACTAGATCATGGAAAAGAACAGAATGTTTGTTGCTGAAGAAGCCAGAAAAAGAAACAGAAATAAAAAATAGAAGAGAGGAAGGGAAAAGATGATAATAAGTTTTCCAAATAAAATAAAATAAAATACATGATTTCCAATGGAGAAACAATAGACAACAATACACATGACTTTTCAACGGAGAAAATGGAAACATACCACAATAAGTTTCCCCGCGTTTTCAGGCCTTCTTGCCAAACTTATCGCTGCCACTGCAGCAGCTCCTGATGAAATGCCAACCTACCAAGAGGAAAAAATATTTCAATTACTAAAAGTCTAAAACAACACTTTCACCTGATGGAGGTGACACTATACAATCTCAACGAAAACTATCGAAACAAAGAGACCACCAGATCTCAAGGGAAATATGAAGGATTAACCACATGAACTTCAAATTTTCACACGAGATATTGATGGAGAAGTGAATAGAAGTAGAAACACATGGAACTTTGCCACTCAAAATAACATTCAGAACATAAATAATTACCAGTAGGCCTTCCTCCAATGCTAATCTCCTGGCCATTTCTATAGCTTCATCATTGGTTACCTACATTTATCTCATTAGCAAGTTATTTACGAGCAGTTGATAACTGGTTGAGGCCACCATAAATAAATAAATTGCAAATTACAATATTACAGTTATTAACAGTTTAAAATATCCCAGGTATAAGTATGGTCTTCTAGACTATAATAAATAATAATATGCAAAAATCTGAACCAAATAACATATATAGATTAAACAAATAATGCTACTATGCTAGTATAAAACCCATCGGCATGACTACAATCAGAAACAGTATAGACATCTAACACGTAGAAAGAAAAGAAAAAGATGAGGGAATTCCATCACATTCACATGGAATACAATCGATATATTAAGTATTGATTTGGAACATATATAAGCCATCTTAAATTATTCAATTCTATAGTAAACCAAAGAAAAAAATTATAAACATAAAATGAATATTCCACTATTGGCATAGCATATTACCTCTTACCTTTGAAAGGAAGTAATTACCTTGATCACCTCATCAAGCAACTTGATATCCAGAATAGGGGGCACATAACCTGTGCCAATCGTCAGTAATGTTAATGCCTGAGTGATCAACAATTAAACCTTATTTGAACCAAAAACTAGAGATCATTTTCCAACTATATACAAAGATAACTACAATGCAACTCACCGGCATTTTCTCCAGAGATTATACTTCTTTCTGCAGGTTCTACACCAACTATCTAAGTTAATAAAACACTTAGTCAGAACATTAAACACGATGACTAGTAAGTTAAAAACTTGAATTTATGCTTAAACTTGACTAATATACTAAGAACTTGAATAATCAAGAGGAAATCTACAAATTCAGCTCCTTTTGGTTGAACTGGAATCAATTAAGTTGAATGATATTGAAAATTCGAGAGGCTAGAAAATTAATCCTTTGAATACTTTCGAATCTCTCTCCAGGCTGCTCTCATAATCTTGTCCTTTGCACAAAAGTGGAATTCACAGAAATTTGGAAAACCAACAGTTCAAACAGATGACATTCTTATCTGGCAATTTGGAAAACCAAAAGTACAGTTGTCTTTTTTTCTATCGAAGTATCATTTATTATTCTCTTTACCCATTCTTTCATATAGATACTAAGAATAGGGGCTATAGAGCATAAACCAAATAATCTAACATACAGAAAATATGTGACAAGAATTGATGTTCCTTGAAATAATAAAATCATTTGATGACCTATTTTCAAATAATAAAATCATTTGATGACCTATTTTCAAATAATAACTTTGTATAATAAGGATTTCCATTTATGCATCAGCAATTATTGCATAGTGTATATGTTCAACCCTTTTATGAGAAATAGGAAAAATTTTAAGAATTTTGTTATTAAGTTCGTTGGCCAATTTGCTCATCCATTTTTTCCCATTTCCCCCCTTTTTTCCAATTTTTATTCAGTGCATAACTCCATGACTACTAGTCGTTTACTATTCTTTTACAAAGAATTTACCAAGGAAAACAACAATTCTGATAGTCCAAACCTGAATTGTTTCTTTTCTCATATTTAGGTATCGACCAGTGCCAGTAATGGTACCACCAGTTCCAATTCCAGCAACTAAAATGTCAACACTACCCATGGTATCCTCCCATATCTCAGGTCCTGTAGTTTCAAAATGTACCTGTAATCCATGCCGTACATTATATGATCATCATCACTTTCAATGTGATTGTATAAAATGGAGGAAATAATGAAGATTGAATAAGAATTAAAAAATATAGAGCCATTTAGGCTGCATATAGCATGTGTTGACAACTAAATAAAGAGGAAACAGAAATAACCTTCGTATTAGCACTATTATCAAACTGTTGAAGCATGTAGGCGTTGGGAGTACTAATTAGAATTTCTTCAGCTTTGGCAATAGCCCCTTGGAGGCCTTTCTCTGGGTCTGTCAAAACAATTTCTGCACCAAAAGCACGTAGTAGGACCCTCCTTTCAACATTTATGGATGCAGGCATGGTGGCTACAAGTTTGTACCCTTTTGCTGCAGCAACGAAAGCTATGCCAAGTCCCGTATTCCCAGTTGTTGGTTCAACTAATATGGTCTACTCATTACAAGAATGTATCAAGGTCGTGCATTTTATTTTCAAAAACAAAACAAATACTTCTAGATAAATGAAATTATATTAAAGATGGTTGGATAAAACATCTCAAAAGCCGAGTGGCCACGTTCTTAATAGTAGAAATAAGATATGCTCCAACTTAAAATATTTTGCTCCTGAATTTTAAACAACAGAGCCTTTTCCACGTACAATTTACCTTATCTGGAGAAATCACACCACTCTCCTCGGCACTAGATATCATACTGTAACCAATTCTGAGGAGGCAATAAGGTAATAGACATTAACTGACTGGTTACTAGTAATATTTATGTATATATATATGCCTCTCACTAAGATGAAAAGAAATATGTTGAAAAGGATACATAATATAATCCCTAATTCTGTAGTAGATCTCCAACGCATTTTGAAGGTTGCCAATGTAGCCAAAATCTGAATTCTAATTAATTTTGAAAAGCATTTAGTATACAATTGACTTGAATGTAAACCAATGTAAAAATAAAAATTAGGCTGAAAGTAGGAAGTTAGAAACCGAGACTGCAAATATCAGTCACCACTACAAAATGCCCAGTAAAAATGGCTCAAAAGCCCAAGTTTTGTAATCTCTTTCAAATCTGCTATTTTTTTTGTAATTGGATTGTAGTTTGTTGATTGTTCCTCACATCCTCTATAAACAGAAGCTTTGAGCTTTCATTTTAGAAAATTTCGGAATTACTTTAATCCTAACTAAGTTTTCTTGAAGAGTAGATAAGCTACATAAGTTGTTTGATGTTTCAATAATAATTTTCCTAGATACCACTCAGAATATAGCTGCAAACCAGCGCAATAATTCTAACGATTAGTGTACAAAGACGGAATAAAAAAACCCACCTTCACCAAGTAAAAGCGTACCTGTCTTTGACACTTCGGCATGGTTGCATTGATTCGAGTTTTGCAGCAACATTTCCCACACAACCTTCTGTTACTTTGTTGAGATATACCATGGGTGTACTTCCAATCAACTAATTACAATCAAAAAAACCATCCAAATCAGTAAATTTTCACCTTAAAATTAAACTTGAATACATCCAAATTTCATTTTCCTTTTTAAAAAAATACATCCAACATAATTAATTCCCATTTAGCGATAACAACCCCCAAAAGTCCTCGTCATTATCCCTTCCCAATGGTTAAAACCTACACCGTACTTGTCGTAATTCGACTAACAAAATAAACCACATAGAGTGAGAGAATATTCAAGAACCTGAGTCACATCATCGGCAATGTTGACGGTGTCGAGGCCTTCCCATGTCGTATTGGCGGAGACAGCTGTCGCGAGCACTGGTCTCTGTGCTACAGCAGAGAAGCTCTGAAACATAAGATTGATTGGCGACGCCACCGACTGACACTTTGGGGAAAAAGCAAAGGGAAGAGGAAATGGAAGCGAAGGGAATGGCGATAGAAAGGAAGAAACCGCCATTGCTAAGGGGGTAAGGTTTTTGAGGGGTTTAAGTATAGCAAAGCTCAATTTTAGTATGGATAGATATATCCATCAAATATGGATACCCAACATATTATTTAAATTAATAATTTGGGTGATTTTACTTTTGAGTAATAATTTCGTTAGAAATCCAAACAAAAAATTGTAAAAAAAAATTATTTTTTTATAGAAAATATATTTTTTTTAAAATGGAACATTTCGTAAAAAAAAAATAGAGTGCAATAAATTTTGTTTTTTTATTATTTTGTTCGGTAAATAATTCATCAATTTTTTCTATTTTTTAAAAAATTTCTATTTTATACTCATGATATTAATAAAATATATATCATGTTAATGGGTTCTTTTTTAAATACATATTGATGAGTATTTATAAGTATACATAATAGATTGAATTAATTTATACAAAATATATTGAATTAATTTATAAAGAAATTAGTAGAAATTTTAGAAATAGTAATCGTAAGTAAAAAATTTTACATATATCAAAGTTTATAACGTTAACCTTCTATCGTTGATCGACTTTTATGGTCTATTAGTGTATAGTTGATAGACTCTTCCAATATTTGCAATATTATTTACAGTGATAGACTCCTATCGCTACTAATAAACTTTGCTATATTTATAATTTTTTTAAATATTGTTATATATGTTAATACTTTAAATTTAATTACTATATATATATAACTATCCCTAGTTTTTACTCGTGAATAAAGAAGATTATTGTCAATAAAATATTTATAAATAAAGTAAAATTTTAGAATTTATCATAAAAAAACAATTTTTCCAAAGAAACCCAATTGCATTATTGGAATTGAAAGAAATATACGAGTTGACTGAAGCTAAAAACGCCAAAAAATTCAATAGACATCATAGAGTTTATTGATGTCTATTCTTGATAAATTTTGAAATTTTACTATTTTGTAGATATTTTTATTCATTTTGTCATATTTGAAATTAACCTTTTAATAAACTATGATATTTTAATTAATTAAAATAGTTAAAATATAGTTTTGAATAATGTACTTTAAAGTTCCTTTAAAAGTCTATATTTTAAAAGGTTCAATTTTAGTAAATATATTTTCAATTAAATCTTAAATTTAATCCTTTTGTTTTTTATTATCGATTTTTAAAAAGAAATACTGTCACCAGTTTATCTTTTGACCATACCTTATTGTTTTTATTTAGTCAATTTCAATCAAAGTTTATTTTGAAAGGACTATTTAAGATTTATTAAAACATAGGAAATAAAATTAAAGATCAACCAAAATTGAACAAATCTCAAACTATAGAATACAATATTGCGATTTAACCTATATAAATAAATATTCACTTGCATCACGAATATATTTCTCACTTCTCTCATGTTCATGTTTGAAGGGAGAAAAAAAAGGTACCATCTTTCATGTGTTTACGAGATACTTTTATCGTTGTTAAGAGCGAACATGAGTTTCTTATATCATTTTCAAAACTTATCACAAATGTCACGTTTGATCTAAACTAGTTCTTATTGTGAAGTTAGTTTCATGAAATTGAAACTAATAGTAACAAAAACTTTTTTCAAGAATTGTTGGTTTGATCTATCACCCATACAAAAAGTCAATCATGTGTGTTCAATTCATTCAAAAACAATGAAGGAAAAAAAAACCATTGCAAATGCAATTATTCCCATTTTAGTGGCCTCAACTATATGGAAAATCAATTGAGAAAACATCCATTATTAAAGTTAAAAATAATCCCTTCAACTTTGATGCTCATTGATACAATTAAAAATTTTATAACGAAAGTTTCCTTCTCAATTAAAATTATGGAAAGGTTGAAGATATGGCACCATGAATTAGAATTGAAACTGCATTTCAGGTGAATATCCAAGAACGTCAAGGTGCTCGCCCATGGCATTGTTCATCGGTGGCGGACCGCATCGTAAAATCTAAACACAGCAATTTAAAAATGTTAGATATAAAGTATTTGTCACAAGAGAGAATTTAATATAGAAGTTATTTCCATAAAAAAGTGTTACAGTTGATTATGAACTAATCTTGATATTATTAAATGTCACAACTTTAGTCTTTCAAATATTAAATGTACATTTGAGACCATAAACATCCTATAACTATTTTTAATGATCCAACTATTAACATGTGGAAACCAACATTTAACCTACTACGTGTGACTTCAAAGTCAACGAAAATATTCAATGTCAAACTATTGAACATTATAAGAGTCCATAAATAATTTATCCAAGGACAATGACTAAAATGGTTCTTTATGGGAAATTCAAAATCTAATACCATGTTTCAAAGGTCCCAGTCCGGGTTTAAACCTAAATTTTAATATTTAAACCTAAGTTTCTAATTAGGGAACATAGTAAACAAGTTAGAATATATATGGAAGAAAATACCTTAATGTCAGCAGCTGGCGCAGGGCAATGTGCTTTAATCATTTCCTTAGACACAAAGCCAACGCCGCCATCCCAAGCTTCAGGAGGCTATTTCCATTGTCAAAGATGAATTTAGCATCAGTTATAACTTTAGACCATCCACACAATTTCTGAAGTCAATAAACTTAGAGATAAACTATATCGTTCAATATATTTTTAAGGTTGTGTTTAGCTTAACTTTATAAGTGTTCATTTTTTAAAATGAGTCATATTGAGTGTTTCTTTTGAAACATTTTTAAAATTTATTTTCAAACGTTTCATCAAATTAGTTTAAATAAGAATGATTTTTTTTGGAAAAAACATTTTTTTTATCTAGTAAATCTAAACAGGCCTATAGTATCATTCCCCTCATTAGTTAAATCTCAATTGTTAGTTTGATTCACAAGACTCGGCATGTGTCTTATCAAGAAAGAAAATTAATATCATCCGGATTTAAAATTAATAGCTCGAACCATGGATTTGATTACTACTAAGTTTAGGAACTTGTAGCTGACCTGGTTCAACACATAGTAGATCTTGAAGCGATCAGGGTATCTTTTGGCAAGGAGATCCAATTCCTCCTGGAGATACATGAGATTAATTTAATTTAGTTACATTAAATAGAAGCCAATATTTGATACCATCACAAAAAAGCAAATAAATAAAATGAAAGAAGTGGATGAATTTCCAGTGGGAAGACTTCATCTCTAGATATATTTAGTATACCATATCCTTTCATGATTATGGTAATAACACAAGCACAGACAACAGCAACAACAAAGTATTGAAAATGGAAGGGTGATGCCAAAATAAATGAGAATAAAAAGCACAAGACATACAAAGTGAAAGAGAACATTACCTTCAACAGAATATCTTCTAGAGTAACATTGGCGTAAATAAGGTGAACCTTTGTCTTGTCGTCTGGGTTCTCTAATATAGCGCGAGAAACCTAAAACAACAGTGAAGATGAGAGAGCTTCCTATTGTTTTGAACTTTACAAGATACAATCACACAACACATATAGCCAAGATTTAGAAATTTAGGAATAACTTAGTCTATAGGAAAATTAGTTTCTTTCATATACTTGGTACATAGGTGTAATGCCAGAGCCTCCAGCAAGCATCCCAAATGCACTAACTTGACCAGGTTGGTACTTGAAACGTCCCTGAAATGATTAATAGAGTAAATAAATTTCTAAAATAGGCACCATTAGAAGCAACTCGATTCTGAAAAATGAACAAGTAATCGAAGAAAAATGGTGCTAACCTTCTCAACTAGAGTTGAGGATGTTAAGTTACTAAATTATAGAAAGGTATCTCTTTGTCTTATAGAGATGATAAAAGGGTATGCGGTGATAGTAAATTATAATCTTTCAAATTCTAAGTAATAAATGTTTAACATTCCCTTTTTAACTTCAATAACACCCAAATCCGGTACAAACTATAGAAACGTCCACTTCAAATGTCTCCCTTAGGATTTCTACGACTAAGTTTTATAAAAAGAGTTACGACTTCTTGTTCTTTTCTTTCGCAACAATTGGGATCCTGTAAATTTGTTTGTTTTTTTTTTCTCTTTTGCAGATCCCCAAGGTTGGCCTTTAACAAACCTCCCAACTTTTTCATTACTAGGATCATAAGTTTCAAGAACAATAAGATAATCCAGCCAACTAACACACAGCTAAATTGGTTAGGACATGTGCCCTTGACCAGAAGGTAAAAGACAAAAAGGTTCAAATTCCTCCACTCTACATGTTATTTAACTCTATAAGAAAAACTGTAATATAATAAGACATTCCAAAACTATCATCAGAATTTCTCTGTAAGGAAGACCTACCTTTGGTCCCTTTACAGCAAGAGATTCCCCGAGACGCATTTCTCGAAAATGATGTGACATCCTGCCTTGGGGATACATCTAACCCCATACACACATTTATATAAGTATGGGTATTGGATAATAAAAATTAATGCAACATCATCGACCTATAGAAAGGTTTGTATATGTACCTTTATGACTAGTTCAAAATATCCAACATCCGAATCCAAAGTAGTTGGGGTGTAAGATTTAATAACTTCTTCACCTTGGCTATCCTTCCCCCTGCTCATAGTGTTTTTAAAGAGAGAGGTCAGATGAACCAGTCATTAGGAGCATTAACTGAAACAATTGATACAATGACGGAAAATAAATATATTGGATGAAATGAAACCTGCAACTTAAATGTTGTCCAATAGGAAGACCAAGAATTGAATCAGTCTTGGGAAGTATAAAAGTGAACTTCGCCACATTGTGGCTCAGCTTAGTACGCTTCACAAGCTTAAACTCCTTAAACTTCTCAGGATCCAAGCAGGCTTTGGTTACAAACCACATAGCACATATGAGCCAACCAAATTTATTAAAGGTAAAATATATGCAACGCAGAGAAAGAATAAAGTTTAGATAGAAATTAAAAAGGAAAAAATGGTTCTTCAATTATTTGTAAATAAAAACATGACCAACCAGAAGAGGATCTCTATATAGAAGGTATACTGATAATTCAAAGTGCTGGTTGAGGATTTGAAAGACACACAAACTAAATATGAACCGCAGGAGTAAGGCAAATAGCTCTAAAGAACTAAGCCTAGTCAAGCTGTTTTCTGCCACAAAAGTTACCAACGTAGGTCCTATAATTTATCTAAAGTGCGAACAGTAGAATGTGCAATATCAAGTGTTGACGACTATCCTTAAAGCATCCTGTCTCAAACATCCCGTAAATTTGTAGTCGAAAGTAATCTTCGAAAAGAAAAGATCAAATATATATATATATATACCTATTTATCTTCATACTTCTCATTTTTAGCCTCTTTTGCAGGCTTCTTCAAAATTGGAACGGTACTCAAATTCCATATCCTTAAAGAGTCAACTAATTCTTTTAAAAGGGAAGAAAATATGAGCTGCTAAAGCCTACCTCTGTTCTTTGCAATGGGGGCTGCTTATTAGATAACACTGTAGGTATAAATCCTACCACAAGAGACAGAGCAAGCAAAGAACAATACCTTCTTGTAAATGAATATTTCCCAGTTCCCACAACATCTACCATTTCATATTAACCATGAGCTCAACACAGAAGAAGACAGCTCAATCAGCTCAGCTAGTTTGAAAGTCAAACACATCTAAAAGCGTAGCTAACCACTTGATCTTTTCCAAGAATGCTACCACTCCTATTCTATACTAAACTTCCAAAATAGACTTCAACAACCACCAAATCAAACCATTCAATCATTTTTCTACTGAAACAAATAACTAGCATTAGAGTAGAAACAGCAACTGAGAAAACCCAACACTTCAATTAGCAAGATGTACCCCCACGTCCAAAAAAACAACATGAAACAGTGAATCAGTCCAAAAACTAGATTAATCTACACCCAAATCATCAAAACTTCAAATCAAAGAGTTCAACAAAACACCCAACAAATGGATAAATCCCAAAAAAATTCATTTACAATAACCAAATCAGAAATGGGGAAGAAACCTCTGGATGTGGGTTTTCTGGAGGAAAACAGGAAAACAGCACCAACAACAATGGCAACCAACGCCGCTGCTAAACCAATGAGAACCTGAGAATCAAGTGCCTGTAAAACCTCCATTATGCGATTGATTACACAATGGAGGAAGAGAAAGACTAGCGAGAAATTGAAGGATCTTGAAGAAGAAAAATGGGTTGGTATGAAGGAAGAGAAATGGGTTGGTATGAAGGAAGAAAAATGGTGTGGTTAATGAATTTAGTCTTCAAGTAAAGGCTGTTTCGTCAGCTTTCGCTACCAATGGAGATTCTGGAAAAAGTCAAAGAAATTGGACGAATTAAAATATTCGGTATTTGCCGTTGGTTAGTGACGTTGAAAATATTGGAATTTTTAAAAAATTTAAATGTAATTGGAAAATATCGAAATTAATTTTGTAGATCTCAAAAAGTATATAAAAAAAATATATAAATATATGGGAGTGAATGGTCGTGGAAGAAACATAAATAAATAAATAAAGGAATGCATCGCCTCAAAATTATGGGAGTTTTTTTTTTATAATTTTTTTTGTTATATTTGGAAACTTGTTTTTATTATAGTAACCTAAAGTTTGTCTTTTATTTAAAAAACATATTGATGTTCTAATTGTCTCAAAGCTATTAGAATTTTCAAGAATTTCGAACAAAAATCGAGATTGAATGGGTGTGTAGCCAATGTGACCTAAACAATGTAAAGATTCATAGTTTTGTTCTAAACCAACGTCATGCTATTTTAGATTTCAATTTTCGATGTCTTAAATTGATTTGTAATTCAATAATAGTTTTGAAACATTTATTAAAAGTTAAGTACAAATGGTGTTGAATATAGAAATATAAACTTTAAAACAAGAGATTTAATAAAAACATAGTTATGTTTAGTTGTATTTTATATTTTATGTGTTTGATAAAAGATTTGAAAAATTAAATTTCTATTTAAACCGACGTTTTTTGATCATATATATTTATAAGTAATAAGTAAATAGTATATATTAGGTGAAATATGAACTAATAAATGGCACAACTACAATACTATTATATGAACTAAACAATTTATGAACTTGGTTGTTGGTTCATGCTAAAATCTTATATAATTGCTATCTTGTAATATCATATAATTTATTATATGTTGGTACATATTTAATTTGAGCTCATTAAATGAAATATTAAATTTGTTAATATTTTTATCTTTCTTTAATATACTCTTGTATTTTAAAATTATAAATTCAACATCTGAATACACTCAAAACCTTTGAAAAAATTGTTTTTAAAATTTACAGTATGTGTATTACATGTAAAAAGTTATCGTTTAAAAATTAGGAAAAAATACTTAAGTTTTAGGTATAATTTCTAACCTTATTGTTCCGAAGATTTCAATAAATACTTAATTTTAGTCCTTAAAGCAACGGAGTCATTACTGATCTAACGGAAGGCTGATTAAGATGATGTGAATTTAGTTTTAAACGTGGCTATTTTAATATTGATAGGTCAAAGAATAAAAATAAAAGAAAACCAAAAGTAGGTTCATCTTCTTAGCCCTCTCATGGTTGATTTTCCGACGATGACAAACGATGCCATCAAATCTCTGACTGCCAAATCCTTTTTATCTCCATCCGCATTGATTGCTCGTTCTTCCGCTTCCTCTACCACCACCATTTGTTACATCCAAAGGATTTAGTTCAATGTCTGAGAAATCACTATTTAAAATCCCTATTTGTGGGGTCAATAATGGTTACACTCACGGATATTAAACAAATAAAAAAAGATCTTCCTTGAGATTTCAATAATGTTTAATTTTAGACCTCGTAGTAAGGAAACTGTCATGGAAGACTAACTAATGTAGCCATTTTAATATTGATAAAACCAGAAGCATTCTTTTTAAAAAAAAATAAAAATAAAAGAAAACCAAAAAGTTCGATTCATCATCTTAACTCACTCATCGGTGAAGAAGTCGTAGCTTTCCCACCTTTGCTCTCTTTGATCGGCTTCTTGTCATTCTTCGGACATTGAATCAAATCCTTTTGGATGTACAGCTTGAAGAAAGGATTAAACATTGAGTATTACATAACTATTTTTAGTCCAAATAACTGTTACTTGGACTAAAATAGTTTACACTCCAAACAATAATACTATTTAAATCACTATTTGTTATATAAATACTTATTTGGATTAAAATAGTTTATACTCCAAACATACTACTACATAACTCAGCTCCGAAAGCTCCCATGAACTAAAGCTAAAACTTTGTTTGAAACCAAAACACACAATCTAAAACAATCTGTAGGACAAAGAAAAGGCATGGCTAAATGTCTTTTTGCCATTACGAAGTTCAGGACGGGTTCAGTAGCCACAGATGCAATCATGCAAACTTTAGAAAAGAACTGATAAAGCAAGGTTGACTACCAATCTTCAAAATACCCAAAGTTCAGGTAAGGTTTCTTTTCTTTTTATGCATAATAGGTTTGAGAGCTTTCAATAAATGACTAGACAAGGCAGACCACAATGGACTTTTTCCTATATCTCTAACTAACATTAGAGTTTCAAGTTTCAACAACCCAATATATTTAAAAAATAGGAAAATAAATTTTATATAATGTGCGGTCTCCAGACATGGTTTTATTAGACAACTCTAGTGACTGATAGTTGGTTTCACCCTTGGTTCCTTCCCAATGTGGACTTCTGATCCTTCATTATGGAAACCAATAGCCATAGAAAGAACAATGAGGACGCACAGAAGTCAATTATATCTTCAATTCACCCTTGATTCCCTAATTAGCAATCAATTCAATTTATAGATCACAAGGCAATATTACCAGTTGTTGAACTGAGGGAAAATAACTCCTGAATTATGATTCAGCTTCATCATCTGAGAGTAAGAACTCCTGTATTTTCTTCCTGCAATTAATAACATAACTAATTAACGGGGATATTTTCAAAAAGCATTACTTAATAAGTTCAACATAGTAATATCTGAGGCAGACTTCATGCTAGTATACACTTTAAGCACATTACTATTTACAACATAAAACAACAATATTTCGATAACTTCATCGAGTCCACCTAACGTGACTCAAATAGACATTTTTTGAATCATGTAAACCACAGGCTGAAGTCGTTTAATTTTCCTTATATTTTACGTTTGATTTCTTTGATGTGCTTCGGTCCAGAATCGAAGGGAAACCTCTTTTAGAAAGATGATATACAACAGAGATTTAGATTACAATATTCAGTTACCATAAAATTGAACTATGTAGTACCGACAGTAATACAAGACTTAATCTCACTCTCACCTTAGCGAATTGGAATTGCCAAGGCAGCCATGTGTGGCTCGAGCAACCATAGAGGTTGGCAAGAGTGAAAGAAACAGTTCTTGAGACGAAGAATCCTTGGGAAGAATCTGAAATTGACAACTTGAACAACAAGCACCCGAAATACTTGAACTTGCATGGCGAGTTTGCACATCTGACGTGTTAAGTGGCCCATTACAGACTGCACAAAATGACTCCGAAGATAAAGAGTTAACATGCTTAAAGTTATTTCTCTGTTGACGCCTTTTCGTGGCCAAAGGAACATTATTACTTTCGTTCAAATCTGGTATTCTGCTAAAATTGAATGGAGTAAGCTTGCCAGCAGTTCTCACAATCGTAGACTCACGGGAAGGATTTTCTACCTATAAAGGCAAGTAGAAAAAGAAAAAAAATCTTCGGTCAAGTTCTGAAAAACATTCCTGGGTAGGACAAGTAGCCTACAACTTGAATGAACAATCTCTTTCTTACTCGGAAACAATCACGCAAAATAGAAGGTAAAATTGTTTCCATACTTTGCGTGATTGTTTCCATACTCAACCAAAACATGCTTCAAGAAGTTGCTCTCCAGCCAAAATGAATAAAACTGCACATTTTTCTAAATGAACTTCCTACTTGTACCTGCAAAAGAGCCACAAATGAGGAGACCAGGTCATTGATGCCAGAACTGGACTTTTTGGTCAGTTCTACTGTCTTTAGACTGCCCTGCCAAGAAACAGCTCCCATCATCAATTAGATTCAGTCGAAGTGAACATATTAAAGATGCAACAGCAAGTAAATTTAACGACAGTAAAGTACTAAACAGGACAAAGTTAACCAAGAATGGAGGACAAAATTAACAAACCCATCAACGGAGCAAAGCATGTTGAGCTCTTGCGCAAGACAGTCAAGTAGAGGAAGTACAACTGGAACCTCCCACCTTGCATCAATATACTGTACATCTGCCGGCAAGGAATACCCTTGGCCCTGCTTGAATTAATAGTGTAGTCAAAATTAGTGCATGGACCTAACTCAAACGGAAAGATTTTCAAGTAGAAAAAGATAAGCAGCTTGTAATAAGTAGTAGTGAAATCTCAAACAACAAGATAATTCATCATAAGATTCCATAGCTACCCTAGCTATTTTTTACGTCTTAATAGAGGTGTCTTCTGAAAGATAATGATCCCCCCCTTTCTCCCCTTAAAGCATCCCAGTTTTCCCCGCAGAGAGTAGTTCCACTCTTGACTTTGTCTGAACGATAAATAAAAGTGTGCATGGCAAGCTCTTAGTTAATAATCCGATAAAAATGATATTATTGTGGACAAATTGTAAGAATCACCTTTGAACCATGGTGGTAACTGGAATTATATCCTCAAGTTTTCAATGGTAAATATTAAGGCCCCCACAAACTTACAATAGTTACAAAAATTTGACCCTCGAATGCTAAAAATCAAACCCTCAAACTTAAGCATTTGTTACAATTTCTACAACTATGTGAGTTTGAGGGTTCAATTTTTACGGGATTTTTTAGCATGGAAACAGATTTTTGTATAAGCAACGTGTTTGCTTGCCATATTACTGGATCTTATTTACATAATATCCTCAAGATCTAAGATTGAAGCATAGACCAATTGTTCTGTTCTATCTCAAATAACAGAGTTCTCGTATCCATGGACCCTTAACAGTCAATGCATCAACCTTATAACCTTCCTTCTGGTCATTCATTATCATGACTCTAAAATTTCTAGTGACTCTTAAAATACAAATGAATATTAGAGGGGGGGGGAGGGGGGCAAACGAAGGAAAACCTTAACGGTAGACGAAATCACATGGCATGCAATCCTTGAAGTACATGTTCCAACTAGAAGTCTGTTGTACCCATTTTCAGCTGCAATCTGCACAACAAACAACAGGCTGAGAATTTCCCCCTCTTTCACTGCAAGCTAAATGAAGGAACAATTGAGGGGCAAACTTTTTGCAAGGATAACATCCGCAAATATGAGATAAGGTCTTCTTTTCCTGTGACGTCATTGACTGCATCTAACAGTTTCTTCAACTTCTCCCTTCCATCACTCAAATTTGAAGAGTATACACTCTCAATTTGAACAATATGCAAATTTTTTCTTGGTTGACATAGACTTGACACAACCGATTGGATGGTTTGAATTGTTTTGTCTATCTCGTCCGAAGGAATAGAACAAGCAGCAGTTTCATTGATATAAGCAACTCCAACACCAAAAACTTGCAATGATCTATCCCTACTTGCTTCAAAATTATTGTGTGCTTTTACTTGCATTTCATGAACAAACTGCAAAGCCACCCTGGAAGTGATTGGGAAAGGAGGTTAAGTCGATCACGAATAACATTAAAACATTACAAACTCATTGGCACTATGGATTCTAACACAAAATTCAGCCGTAAAATCTATTCTGCCCACTAGCAACGTCCAAATATCCATCCATCCATACATACATACATATAGATATATATATATATATATATATATATAAGAGAAAATACCTGGAACAAGGGCCTCCAGAGAACGCAACAAGCACTTTATCAGAAGGAGAGATCATGGCATTGGAGGTTACAGCCTGCCGGAACTTAGCAAACAAGTTGCTCCGAAAGCAATCACTGCAAAAACGTCCATCGTCTCCTGCTCCGGAGGTAGACATACGTTCCTTGGACTTGCATTTAAAGCAGAGATTCGTATTACTATTGTCGTCGTTCGTGATAACTCGACGAGCCTCCAAGGCAGCTGCTGTATCGGGCCTGCTTGAAGGAGGTGAATCTCGTTCGATTGTATGTTCATCATGTTGATTTCTGTAGCAGTTGGACTGGCAGGCTGAGGAATTACATGCCATGAATGGTAGAGATTAAAACGCCTCAAGATTCAGAGCGACAAATCTTCTTCGTCCCAAGCTTTCAAATTGTGTACACTCTACACGCTTCCCACCAGGGTTTTATGTTTCCTTTTTGTTTATATCTATATATATATATTGGCTATTTTCAACTCTAATGAAATCAAATAGAAATATCTACATAAATAATTGTTATATTCTAACATTTACAATAATTTCTCTTTATTTAATAAATATTAATTTTATAAAAAAAACTGATTATATAATTATTAAAAATATTTTTTAGACAACAATGTTAAGTATACTTTCATGATTCATAAAATGAATGTTACCATCACTAAGACTTTCTTTTACTTTAAAATTTAATGAAAGTACGATTCTAAATTTGAATATTTAAAAAGTTAAAATCTAAGATTAAATAAATTTTTAGTACAGTAGTATTTTTAATTTGTTATCGATGAACATTTTTAAATATAACAAAATAAACTAAAATATTTATCAAATTTAATTAATTATACAACAAAATTATGAATTCTATTAATAACAGTGATAAAATTGTATTGGTGTCTTGATATCTATCGCGGATAGAATATAGAAATTCATTATACTTTATAAATATTTTAATTGTTTCAACGTTTATGATAACTTTTTTTTATTTTTATATTTATGGATAATTTATAGGTGTATTTGATGATTGGATTAAATTATAATTTTCGAAAAAATTCTTGAGCTTGAGATATAAGTATGTGGGTGAATTTTTGTTAGTGCATACGTGGATTGAACTTAAATGACATCAAAATTTTGAAAAAAAAAATTATCCGTATATATCAACAAAAAAAACTCGTTTCTCTCTTGATTTTCAACGTTTTAATTTGTGTATTTAAATATTCTGTACTTGTTTAAATATTTTTTTAGTACAATAGTCTGTGTGATGAAAAAGTGAATTCAAAACCAAGACTGTTGTCATACTGCTAACTTTGTTAATTTAGTAAAATACAAGTTAGTACTTTGTAGTGTTTTTTAAAAAGACCTATATAGTATAAACTTTCCATTTAATAATGTTATTTATACTCTAGTTTTAATAGATTGATAATGGTTGTGAAATATTGAACTTCCATTAAATTGATATGGCGGGAGTCTTAAAGATGTGTCCAAATGGACTTAGCTTCGATGATAATTGAGATGATATTTCATTCCAAAGGTGGAAGATGTGATATTATCACAATTGTTATATTAAAAAAAATTAAAGTATGTAATCTCTAGTGTATGTATTGTTCTTTTTTTATATGTCTTTGTTTAGGTCGACTCTTAGTTTGTTAATCTTTTTAGATCATTAGTTTTTGATTTGTAGATTATTTTGGACTATCAATGTTTTGTTTATTGTTGTTATTTTCAGTAGTTCATTGATCTATGTAGGCATTGGCCCATTGATCATGTCAATTGAAGTATTGTACATTTCAAACATCTTTTTTTGTCTTCGAAGTCCACAAATCTTCAAAAATATTTTATCATTGTCTTCAAATTACGTATTACGTACTTTTTTTTATTTGAGGAGGACTCAATCTTTCGAGAGATTAGAGAATTATCAACGAACTGTTTTTTTAGTTGAATATGTAAGTTGGTGGAATTGAATTTCAACTTTCTTTGTCAGTTATTTATATTGGTTTCTCTTAGTAATAATTTGTCTTTTGAATATCTACATAAGCGACATCTCTCTTATTTATAAATTTTTTCCATGAATATTAGAGGAAAATTCAAACCTTTAACCTCTTGATTAACAAATCATATTTCATGTCAAATGAATTATACTCTCATCCAGAATGTTATAGTTTTTAAACTTTAAGTGGAATGACAACTCCCTTTTATATATAAAGTTTACCAACAAGTACTACATACAACATAGGATCAATTGACTTTGGACTTAATTCGCTCTAGGCCTTAGCTTTGTTTTTTTGCATAACTCTTAAGGCAAACTTTCTCAAAAAAAAAGAAAAAAATGTTCCTTTTTTTTTTGTTAGTCTTAAGAACAAAAAAAACAAGAACAATAATAATCTTTTTAAAACAAAGGGTGAATGGAGCAAGGGTAATCACTAACAATCACATTGGTCACACATGACAATATTCTTTTAACTAGAATTTCAAATTGTCTAGGATAATCTAACAACTATAAGTTTGGTCACTTGTAGAACATAACAAGGAAAATATCGAGTTTGTGAGACACATTGTGTTATAGATAATTTTATACATAGGAAAAAAACTTATAGATAGTCATAAGAGGGTAAAACCAAAAAAATTGTCAAATCTCAAATCGACTCAATACAAGTCTAAAAGATGTCAACACGATTCAATTGACCTAAAGCACGAGCTAAGGCCAATTTGCTCTACAATTACTATTATATATATTTTTTTAAAGAACTTGCTCCACAAGTTGGAGTTTACGTTCTACCAGCCCTTAATTCGCTTTACAAAGTATTAAAAAACAAGGTCTCACCCATAAGAGAACATTTAAAGTCATATATCCACATAGCTTACACCATAAACGTAATATCATTTGAAGATAATTTCTCACAAAAAGAGAGAAAAAATGTGACCATGAAAAAGCGAGCGAGTAGGACCCACACTCATATGACGTGGCAAGTAATATACCAAATAAATGGATAAAATAAAATAAAATGAAATTGAGAAACAAAGGCTCGTCGGCCATTGCCAATCTTCATTGCTCAACACATTTTTCAGCCTCAATTGCCAAATCCTTCTGTTCTTCCTCTCTCTGCCTAGATAGAAGAGAGAGCCGGCCGGAGTAGAGCAGCCATGGAAATGGTAATGAGCTTCAACAGTTCTTCTTCAATCTCTTCCCCGCTGCTTTACCCCAAACTCAAACTTGGAAGAACCTTCACTCCTCTAATTCACCACCTTGATTGTCTGAGTTCCTCCTCCAGGACCTCAGTTTCATTGCCCAAACAAGCTCTGAAATTTCGCTCTAAAACCCCAGTTCGAAGTCCGGTCAAATGCTCTGTCTCTCAGACCACAGAAGCTCGCACTGGTACCTCTCTCTCTCTCGCTGCGTTTGTTTTCTTTGTTCATTTATCGGCTTGTTACAGTTTGGCGCGGTTTTTCCATCGTTTCTTAGCACTTGAGTCTTGGAAAGATGGATGAGGAGAAGAGAGGAAATTACTCTTCAATTCTTGACCTCTGTAATTTTTGCACTTCGAGCTATCTTTTGGTCGGTTGGAGTCGTAAAGATTTTAGGAGTTAGGAAATTTGTATCGAAAATTAGTACATAAAAATTTGAAGCTCTGTTAATGGACGTTTTTCCTTGTTTATGGAATTTTGCGTTAGGTGATTTTTTGGCTGTTTAAACTTTAAATCTAATATTAGTTTTCAACCCCAATCCATAATTTATTGCTGACCTTTCCTTTGGAATTTTTAATTGTGGGCTGATGTTTTGCCTTAGCAAAGAGCCAACTGATGAGGAGACAAGATATAAGGAACATAGCAATAGTGGCTCATGTAGACCATGGAAAGACAACTTTGGTTGATGCTATGTTGAAGCAAGCAAAGGTAATACCACAAGATAATCATTTCTAATGTTTATTTGAAGGTTTATGTATCGTTTCTTCATTCTGTTATATTATGATTACGACTACATCATTCCAAATCGTTAATACTGTTTGATGCCACGTAATGCAATGATTATGTAGAATAAGCCTAACTGTGTTGTACATGCTGGGTGTGTCCATCTATTTATTTATTATTGCAGTCGTTTGATGTATTATTAGAGTTAGAAATGACGATGAAGGACGTCAGAAATTGCTTCAATAAGTTTGTGAATATTCTCCTTCATTCTTCGCTGGTAGGCCAACCTTTCAAAAATACATGGAGAAATGGTTTGGGTTGATTTGATCAAAGCTTTGTCATGGGGCATTGGGCTAGGAAGGATGACTAAAATTTCAACAAGTCCCTCCCATTGAGCAGATTCTATGATCAAGTTTTTGGATTGGATCTTGGGGGATATAGATGTTTTTTTTTTCACTTATTATAGGTATATCGTGATGATTTTGACGATTCCGAAGGGCCTGTAATTTAATCGTTAAAAACAGTCAGTAATACTTGGCAAGATTCGTTGAAATTAGTAACCTCTAACCTAATGTGTATTTCATATTTTCAACTGTAGGTATTTCGTGACAACCAAGTTGTGAAAGAAAGAATAATGGACTCAAATGACTTGGAGCGTGAAAGAGGAATTACAATATTGAGCAAAAATACATCTATCACATATAAGGATACAAAGATTAATATAATTGATACTCCAGGTCACTCTGACTTTGGTGGTGAAGTTGAACGCATTCTCAATATGGTGGAAGGGATCCTTCTAGTGGTATTCTTCAACAAATGCTACCTATTTGAAATCTTTGGTTCTTTCTTGAAATTCATATTTTGGATGTTTAGAGAACTTTGTTTTTATTCCTCTTTTTGGGTGGATGGGGGATGATATGGTTGTTGCAAGCTTTGTGAGTATCAAACTCTTTAACTAGTGTATTTTTACTTTGGTTTATTTGGTAAAATAACATATTGGGATTTAGGACTTGAGGTTGATAAATAGTTTTATACATTTCTAATCCTTCAAAGATTGAAGGTTCAACGCTTGAAGGTTTAAAAATAGATCATAATGGTTTATGCCGTTAGTTACCTATGGAAATTGAGAGGTGATTTTAATTAAATTAGTTATTTTTGTATGAACGTGGCAATTCTTGGTGTTGTGTGGATTTCTCGTCACTTTTGACTAACCTACTAGACAAAAGAAGTCACCTGAGAGGCTTATCTCCCTCTAGTTTTGTATCTACTCAAATTCTTTTGATGGTGTCAAGTCAGTGGAGAGTTGAAGTGAGTTAAGATAGTAAGGTTGCATGTATTTTGGTTCTAGGGAGAGAGGAGGATTGAGCAGAGGGTGGGAGCGGGGGGATTTGATTGAGACAGGGGATAGGTAAACAATTGTTAAATGTTTAACTAATTTCTAATCTGTCAACTTGCCACCATATTGATACTAGCCATTATATATTTGATAGCTTTTTGCAGCTTCATCATAGAAAGGATTATAAGATGAGTAAAGAATTTGCCTCTAGATGCCCTGTTTTAATTTTTTTTTCCTCTTGCCCAAAAGTTGACTAAATGATGTCTTCTTGACAATAATATATTTTCAAACATGTTTCCAATTTTGAACTCCTTGTCCTATCGTGTCTTTTTCTATGTATTTTATCTAGGTAGATTCTGTTGAGGGTCCAATGCCACAAACAAGATTTGTGCTTAAGAAGGCTCTTGAATTTGGGCACGCTGTTGTTGTCGTGGTCAACAAGATTGATAGACCTTCAGCTCGTCCAGATTATGTCATCAATTCAACTTTTGAGCTCTTCATTGAACTGAATGCATCAGATGAGCAGGTAATAGTATTTGAAAGTCATGGGCAATGACCTTATACCTATGTCCATACTTGAAAGAATACTACAAGTTACAGGCTAACAACCAATCTTTTGAAATTAACAACATCATTAACGGCAAACTTTATATATTCAAGCAGCAAGGATAATGTTCATCTGAACCTAAGAGTAAATAATCCTTGATTTATAAAAGTATTCTTTGTTTGTTTACAAACTTTATAATATTGGACCAGCGGAGGTTTTTAAGAATCATCAATGGAAGACCTAAGTGATTCACCCAGTAGTGGGGAAATGCACACTATCTGACGAATATATGAATGTTGGTTGAATGCTTCATTTCATTATTTCTGATAATGTAAGCAACAATCTTTTTTCATTCCAACTTTTGTTTTGGTTCAGTGTGACTTCCAAGCGATTTATGCTAGTGGCATTCAAGGTAAGGCTGGATTATCCCCTGAAAAATTGGCAGAAGATCTTGGACCACTTTTTGAGTCCATAATCAGATGCATCCCTGGACCAAAAATTGACAAAGATGGTGCATTGCAAATGCTTGTAAGTGATCTTTCTTTTCATTACTTTTGTTTACCTTCAATAATTTAATTGGTTTGTGCTGTGAAGAATCGTGGGAATTTTATTTCATTTGTACTTCTTTCTTACGGATAATGAAAGAACTTTCCGGACTTAGTTTTTTAAAATGACTCTATTCCTAAATAAGAAAAATAATTTCTGAATCTTCTTATTGTTTGATGTAAGAAAAAAAAAACTATTCCATGTTGTTGGTTTTTGAAATATTTAACTTCTATTAATCCAAGTTTCACGCTTGTCATAAAAATCTTTATTTAAGTCACTGGCATTGTATCCTCTCTCTCACTCTCTATTTCCCCCTCCTCTCCTCCCCAACTCTTAATCCATCCAGTTTCCACCAAAGAGCTTATACTTTATGTTGAGTCCATTGAATGCAATTTTTGACATTTTGTGCCTTAAGCTCACGTTTCTTTTTGTGACTATGCACTCATGTGACATTCTTAAAGATGGAACATGAATGATATATACTGGCATCTCAGTTCTCCAAATTTGACAAATCTTAGTTTAACTCTTTTGACTTGCACTTTTTATTCTCCTAAAATATGTCTCAATTTTAATGTGAACTTCTTATCCTAGGCTACAAATATTGAATATGATGAGCACAAAGGAAGAATAGCAATTGGCCGACTGCATGCTGGAGAACTCCAAAAAGGAATGGATGTGAAGGTTAGTACACTTTGCAGGTTGAACTAGACTTACAAGCATTTTGCTTTCTATAGGGTTCCTTTTCCATTTCATAGTATAGGTTTCTGAAGCAACATGTTTTTTATGCTATTATTGTGAATATATGGTTAGAAACAAATAGAAGAAATTTTAAGGATGTGTAGGTCTTTTGGGACGAGATAAGGATTTGTCCATTTTGTCTAATATTCTTTGGCTCGTGTTTGGGCTATCTTGTCTCCTCCTTTCCTTTTGTGTTTCTCTCTATAAATGAAGGTTTAATTTCTTACCTTCTTTTTTTTTTCTTTAGGTATGCACAACAGAAGATGCTTGTAGATTTGCAAGGATTAGTGAGCTTTTTGTATACGAGAAATTCAGTAGGGTCCCTGTAGAGAAGGTGCAAGCTGGTGATATATGTGCGGTTTGTGGAGTTGATGATATTCAGGTAAAAGTAAATTAAGATTTTGCAAAACTTTTGTTGTAGTGAAATTTGTTATTGTTTTCATTATCTTTATTGTGGATTATCCTGTGTTCAGATTGGTGAGACAATTGCTGACAAACAATATGGCAAACCATTACCAGCTATTAAGGTGGAGGAACCAACAGTAAAGATGGCTTTCGCAATCAACACTTCTCCATTTGTTGGCCGTGAGGTATGTCTAAATGAAACTACCAGAAGTCCTAAATTGCCGTTTCTTTTAATAAATATGTATATCTATATATTTGTGAAGAAGCTAATGTCATTGAATAAATGAAGTTACAATATGGAGGGGGATGAAAAGCGGAGCCTCACACTAAGGGAGATTGCATAAAGTTCTTCCAAGTGGCACAAAGAGAAACTTACACTATAATTCTCATCCCAAAAATAAATAAATAAATGGCATATGCTAAGGAATATTGTCGCGGTATAGTTGGAAACATTATTAGGGTCTTAAGGATATATTAGTCATTAAGTAAGAGCTAGTGGGAGTTGGTTACAAATAGAGAGAGAGTGAGGTTCCAAGAGAGTGGTTCTAAAGACGGACGAGTAATTTCTTTGCAGTAAAGGTGGTAGGAAGTTTAGAACCAATCTACACATCTTTCTAGGAGCTAGTATTCATGTCAATCCCAATTGAACATTTGATCGTAGATATCTTTGAGAGCGTACAGAGCATGAGAAGGTCCTCTAGAGTGTAGAGATATAGTAGTACTTAGCCAATATCTGTCTTCAAGATCTCACTTTTGTTTTGTAATGACCTTCCACTAAACCCTCTTTTTCTGAACAAAATCTCCAAATTTACATTTGAAGAAGAAAGTTATTTCTAGGAAAGAAAGGTGCCTATTCCATGACCACCACAATCAATGGAATTAAATCAATTAACTACCTCTTTTGAGCAACTTCTGAATGAAAATCCTTTAAAATTTCTCAATCAATTTGCTACCTCTGTAGGCATAGCAAAGAAAGATGCAATAAGTTGGAGAGTAGCCTGGATGAGAATAGGTTTACCAACCTTGGAAAGGAAGAGTTCTTCCATTTTTTATGCTTATTGTCAATGCTAAAAATGATGGAAACCTAAAGGCTCGTTGTCAAATCTCTCCAACATGGAGGATAGAATCATTAGGAACTTCCTCTCTGAAGGAGCTAAGTCTAATGGAAACCACCACTAAAGTAGGATGGAACCTAGGAGGTACCTTGGAGTTGGAAAACCTAATGAAAACTAAATGAGGCTCTCATTATCAAATGGTAATGGAGGGAAAGTCATTCAAAGAGGCCGTCACAATTTGGTTGCCTCACAATAATAGTTGAATGTAAATTGAAATTCTTCACGTCCTCAATTTGTGGTACTTTACAATTCCTCTTATACATCCTATGCTGCAAAATTGTAAGCCACATTGGGTAACCTCTTCGAATATTTTAGAGCGTCTGTCTTTATTACCATGTTAGCGAGGTTGGATGGAAATGTTACCCACTCTATTTGTGCTCCTTTTGTTTTTTGGCATAGATTGAGAGTCCTGTTTATTATCAAAACAAAATGTCCGCCTCTTTGGAGTACATATGCTGCATATAGATCAGCAGTTGAAGGATTTAAAAAACCTCATGTCTGACTACATTACAACTTGATGAAAAATGTAAGGATTAACATGTGTTGTTAATTTGACTTACAGGGCAAGTATGTAACTAGTAGAAACTTAAGGGATCGGCTCTACCGGGAGCTTGAGCGTAATTTAGCAATGAAAGTTGAAGATGGTGAAACAGCAGATACGTTCATTGTTAGTGGTCGGGGTACTTTGCATATCACAATACTTATAGAGAACATGTAAGAATTTCTTATTAAGGATGGTCCTCCACCGTTCCCAGTATACATCCTCTAATGAGTCAATGACTAATGAGTTTATTCACTTTAGGCGGAGGGAAGGATATGAATTTATGGTGGGACCTCCTAGAGTTATCACCAAAAAGGTGCATGACAAATTGGTGGAACCATATGAGGTGAGTTTCTGATTGTTATATGATGCAATTCACTGTTAATTTCTTAAGTTATAAGTCTTATAGATTTTATAGGCTGTAAAATTAGTTGTAAATAGAATACTTTCTTTTAAGAACAGTTTTCAAGTTTTTTAGAATACATAGGCTTATTTTTCCTAATGAGAAATCTAAGATTAGGATTTCAAAATACTAAGGACTTTTAATATGTCTAGGATTATTATTAATCTATATCGAATCCAAAAACTGAAATCTAGCAATATCATAATAATATACACTAAAAACTTATCTTTGGCTTTTTATTGTAATCCTGCGTTGGACACATTTGACTAGAAGATAGGAAAAAAATAAATGTCCATTATGAAGTTCGTTAAGAGTGAATCTAAAAGTTAGATTGTTGAAGCATTTACTTTTATTTTAATACAATTTCCATATGAAGCTTTGTTTTGCATATAGTCTGCTTACATGCAAGTAATTCGAATTTTGAAAAGTATAGCTAGTCTAACATTTGAATGACTTATTCAGTGGCATTCATAATCATAATAAGTTAAAATTTCCCTACAGATTGCCACTGTGGAGGTACCAGAAGAACACATGGGAGCAGTCGTAGAACTGTTGGGCAAGAGGCGTGGACAAATGTTTGATATGCAGGGAGTTGGGTATGTAGACCTCTCTTTGCTTTCCTATTCCCCAACCAAAATATTTGTCATGCTGGATGTCAATGATTAATATTTTCAACAATATATTTCATAGGTGTTGATCAGAGAACTAGTGGCTTGACTAATGTAATCCTTAAGTTTGAGCACATAAACAAGTCATCTCCTTTCTAAAACTCTTTCTAGGAGATGCTTAGTATCCCAAATTTAATAAGGACGATGGCATGGTGTTGCTGTTGCAGCGACTTACTAATCCACGTGTATATTTACATTGTCGTGTATTGACTATGTATATACTATGCTAAAGGATATTTTATTAAAATTCTTTATATTATTCATGAATCAAGTACATTTCTAAGGGCAGTCTTCTATCTATAATGACGAAGGGTAAGTGGATTTTCCTTTTATCACTAAGATGAATTCTTCTAATTTTTATCAATTTTTATCTCCAGGTCAGAAGGCACAACTTTTTTGAGATATAAGATTCCAACTAGGGGTCTTCTTGGATTGAGAAATGCAATTTTAACAGCTTCACGTGGTACAGCAATCCTCAACACAATATTTGATTGCTACGGACCCTGGGCTGGTGACATTCACACTCGTGATCAGGGTTCACTGGTAATCTAATTATCCAATTGCTTGAAATATTTTGATGGGGGACTTTAATTATTGCTTGAAATATTTGGGGAGTACTTTAGAGACAACAATACAACCAACACAAACATTTAGAGAGAACAATACAATTTTAACCTTTGAATATAATTTGTTCAGGATATGTAATTGAAAATGGAATACTATCACTCAATCATATTTTTGTCTTTTGAATTTATAGTTCAGGATATGTAATTGAAAATGCACGTATTATTCTACTGACTCGTCGAAAAAATCTAATTTAATGCCTCATGAAGCTGCTACAAATGATTTTTCAGGTTGCTTTTGAGGAAGGCACAACTTCTTCTTATGCCCTTGCTAGTTCACAGGAGAGAGGGCAAATGTTTGTCAGTCCTGGCGTAGATGTTTACAAGGGTCAAATTGTTGGAATTCATCAACGCCCTGGGGACTTAGCCCTTAACGTGTGCAAGAAAAAAGCTGCAACAAATGTACGCTCCAACAAAGAACAAACAGGTAAGGACTGTTGTGATATATATATATAATTATATTTATATCATATGTCCTTTATTGTACTTGTACATAATCTCTAGGGTTTAGTTTATTCTCTATATAAATATGTAACATTCCTTTGACTCAATATAATAAAAAAATATACTTATATGAATTCTAGATTACATGGTATCAGAGCCATTAGGGTTTCGAATGGCCATTAGCTTCCTCCTCCATTAGGTTTAAGTTTAGGTTACCTTCCGCTAACCGTTTGTCGACACCGCCCATACCATAAGAAGCCCCACCTCCGTCCGCCCAAGTCTGTCTTCGCCGATCGCCGGAAAACACCGCGCGTGACCTTCACACGCCGTCGGAATCTCCTTGGTCTTCACCCACGGGCCGGCGCATGAAAGCGCGTGAGACGTCCGATTTGTCCTCCGTCTTCTGGGCTTGTCTCGAACCATTGTTTCCGGTCAGTCTGTACCATTGGGTCTATCAAATAGCATTCGGGTTCAACAAAAACTGAAGGTTACGCTATTAGTTTTGGGTCTTTTTCCAATTTTGCAGCTGTTTGGATTGATTCTCTTTGTTTGTGTGGACTACAATCAGTGTGACTTCAATATGGCCGACATAAAAAATTTGGTAGTCTCCAACGTTATTCCCTTAGCCTTTAAGATCACAGAACATAAGTTAAATGGATCTAATTATTACGATTGGCGTCGGACAATTTTATTTTATTTGAGAAGTACTGATATGGATGATCATATGACCGAAGATCCCCCAGAAGATGCAAAACAAAAGAAGGATTGGCTTCGTGATGATGCCCGTTTATATCTTCAGATCAAAAACTCAATTGAGAGTGAGATAATTGGATTGGTTGATCACTGTGAGTCGGTTAAAGAACTTCTGGAATTTTTAGAATTTCTATATTCAGGTAAATAGCAAGTGCATAGAATGTTTGAAGTTTGTATGCAATTTTTTCGTGCGGAACAGAAAGCTGAGTCTGTCATCAGCTACTTTATGCGGCTTAAGAAGATCACTGCCAAGCTTGGCTTGTTGTTACCTTTTAGTCCTGATGTTAAAGTTCAACAAGCTCAACGAGAGAAGATGGGTGTCATGATTTTTTTGAATGGACTCTTACCTGAATTTAGAATGGCAAAGACACAGATTCTCTCTGACTCTAAGATTCCATCATTAGATGATGCCTTCACTCGCATCCTTCGCATTGAAAGCTCTCCGACGGGTGTGTCTATTCCTCAACCCAGTAGTGCTCTCTTTAGCAAGAACAATAACCCTCGGGCACCTCAGAGGAATAGTACTGATCATCGAAAACCAGATTCTGTAGAGATTGTTTGTAACTACTGTCGTAAGCCAGGCCATATGAAACGTGATTGTCGGAAATTGTTATATAAGAATAGTCAACGATCTCAACATGCTCAGATAGCCTCCACATGTGATATACCAAAGGCGTCCGTTACTATTTCTGCAGATGAGTTTGCTAAGTTTCAGAATTACCAAGATTCATTACAAGCGTCATCTTCCTCTACTCCGGTTGCATCCACTGTTGCCCCAGGTAATACAAAGTGTCTTCTTACATCATCTACCAAATGGGTCATAGACTCTGGTGCCACAGCTCATATGCAGGTAATTCTCACTATTTTCTAGACCGTTGTCCCCTGCCCCTTTTCCATCTGTTACATTGGCCGATGGCTCCACATCTTCTGTTCTTGGCTCTGGCACTATTCACCTTACCCCATCATTTTCTCTCTCTTCTGTGTTACATTTGCCTAACTTATCCTTTAATTTAATTTCTACTAGTCAACTTACTCATGACCTAAATTGTGTTGTCATGTTCTTTTCTGGTTATTGCTTGTTTCAGGATCGTGTGACGAAGAAGATTATTGGTAGAGGATATGAGTCGGGAGGTCTTTGTCTCTTTGATCATCAAGTATCGCAAGCTGTGGCGTGTCCTGTCGTTCCCTCTCCATTTAAAGTCCATTGTCGTTTAGGTCATCCATCTTTGTTCGTGTTGAAGAAACTTTATCCAGAATTTAGGTCTTTGTCCTCTTTAAATTGTGATTCGTGTCAATTTGCTAAATTTCATCGTCTTAGTTCGAGTCCTCAAGTCGATAAACGAGCAATTGCTCCATTTGAGTTAGTTCATTCTGATATTTGGGGTCCGTGTCCAGTTGTATCTCAAACAGGATTTCGTTATTTTGTTACTTTTGTTGACGATCATTCTCGTCTAACTTGGTTATATTTAATGAAAAATCGTTCTGAGTTATTATCTCACTTCTGTGCCTTTCATACTGAAATAAAAAACCAGTTTAATGTCTCTATCAAAACTTTTCGTACTGATAATGCGGGTGAATACTGGCTCTTACTTGTGTGAACATGGCATTATTCATCAGTCTTCCTGTGCTGACACTCCATCTCAAAATGGTGTTGCATAACGAAAAAATAGGCATTTACTTGAAACTGCCCGTGCTTTATCGTTTCAAATGTATGTTCCAAAAACCTTTTGGGCGGATGCTGTCTCTACAGCTTGTTTTTTTATTAATAGAATGCCTTCCTCTGTTCTTAATGGTGAGATTCCCTACCGTGTTCTTTTTCCTACCAAGAATTTGTTTCCTATTGCTCCTAAGATATTTGGTTGTGTCTGTTTTGTTCGCGACGTTCGTCCTCATCATACTAAGTTAGATCCCAAATCCTTGAAGTGTATCTTCTTGGGTTATTCACGTGTTCAAAAGGGTTATCGTTGTTATTGTCCTACCCTTAAAAGGTATCTTGTTTCGCCTGATGTTGCATTTTTTTAGGATACACCCTTTACTTCATCACCATCAAGTTCGTGTCAGGGGGAGGGTGACAATTTTTTTTATATATGAGGTTACCTCTCCCACACCATCCTTGTCTATTGATGTTGCTCCTTCCCGCCCGTTGATTTCTCAAGTCTACTCCCGACGACCTCCACCACAACCTTCAGACTCATGTCCTCCATTAATGCTTCCTTCATCATGTGATCCGGGGCCAAGTGATGATCTTCCCATTGCTCTTCGCAAAGGTAAACGTAAGTGTACTTACCCCGTTTCTTCCTTTATTTCCTATCACCAGTTATCTCCCTCCACATATGCTTTTATTACGTCTCTTGAGTCCACATCTATTCCTAACTCGGTTCATGAAGCTTTATCTCATTCTGGCTGGCAAAATGCAATGATTGAGGAGATGACTGCTTTAGATGATAATGGTACTTGGGATTTGGTATCTCGTTCTGCAGGAAAGGTCATTGGTTGTAAATGGGTGTTTGCTGTCAAGATGAATCCTGATGGAACAGTGGCTCAATTGAAGGCTCGCCTTGTTGCCAAAGGTTATGCTCAAATCTATGGAACTGATTATTCGGATACATTCTCTCCAGTTGCCAAATTAACTTCCATTCGTCTATTTCTTTCCATGGCTGCTACCCATAAATGGCTTTTGCATCAACTTGACATTAAGAATGCTTTTCTTCACGGTGATCTTCAAAAGGAAGTTTATATGGAACAACCACCTGGGTTTGTTGCTCAGGGGTAGAGTGATAAAGTATGTCGCCTTCGAAAATCTCTGTATGGTTTAAAACAGAGTCCTCGTGCGTGGTTTGGTAAGTTTAGTCAAGCTCTTGTATGCTTTGGTATGAAGAAGAGTACATCTGATCATTCGGTTTTCTATCGCCGATCTAATAAGGGTATAGTTCTACTAGTTGTATATGTTGATGATATTGTTATTACTGGAAATGATGCATTGGGTATTTCGTCCCTCAAAACTTTTCTTCAGGGTCAGTTTTATACGAAAGATTTGGGCCAATTGAAATATTTTTTGGGCATTGAAGTGATGAGAAGCAAGAAAGGTATTTATTTGTCTCAACGAAATATGTACTTGATTTGTTGTCTGAGACAGGAAAATTAGGAGCCAAATCAAGTGGCACTCCGATGATGCCAAACCAGCAACTTGTTAAAGAAGGAGAATTATGTAAAGATCCTGAGAGATATAGGAAATTAGTTGGAAAGTTGAACTACTTAACAGTGACTCGACCAGACATTGCTTATTCTGTAACTGTTGTAAATCAATTCATGTCTTCTCCTACAGTGGATCATTGGGCTGCAGTAGAGCAGATTTTGTGTTATCTAAAAGCTGCTTCTGGACGTGGGATCTTATACAAAGATCATGGACATACGAGAGTTGAATGTTTTTCTGATGCTGATTGGGCGGGGTCTCGTGAGGATAGGAGATCAACTTCTGGATAATGTGTCTTTGTAGGTGGAAACTTAGTATCATGGAAGAGTAAGAAACAAAATGTTGTTTCTCGTTCGAGTGCTGAGTCAGAATATAGAGCTATGGCACAATCTGTGTGTGAAATAGTATGGATTCACCAACTATTATCTGAGATAGGCTTCAGTATTACCGTGCAAGCTAAAGTATGGTGTGATAATCAAGCTGCACTTCATATTGCATCTAATCCAGTATTTCATGAACGAACTAAGCATATTGAGGTGGATTGTCTCTTCATTCGTGAGAAAATCCAAGATGGGTTGGTGTCCATAGGATATGTGAAGACCGAAGAACAATTGGGAGATATTCTAACTAAAGCTTTAAATGGAGCAAGGATAAGCTATCTGTGCAACAAGCTGGGCATGATCGACATATTTGCTCCAGCTTGAGGGGGAGTGTTGTGATATATATATATATAATTATATTTATATCATATGACTTTTATTGTAATTGTACATAATCTCTAGGGTTTAGTTTATTCTCTATATAAATATGTAACATTCCTTTGACTCAATATAATAAAAAAATATACTTCTCTGAATTCTAGATTACGTAATTTTCTTTTCTTTCAGTGTTCCGCTTTGAGTTTTACTTCTCCTTTAGTTTCTTCGGTCCCTTAGAATGATCCTCAACTGCCACTATTACAAACTCTTCTCTTAGGGTACTATTTATCAAATGTTTTTGGTCAATTAGAAACATAAGTTTGATTACGTAATCAAGAATAATTCTTAAAGTTCTGAAGACCGGTTAAAAAGCACTTTATAATGCTTGTAGAAGAAGAAATGCTTCATTAGTATTCTTAAAGTGTTTATAGAGAACAAATAGGTTAAAATATTATGTAATTTCCCCCGATTGCCAGTTCAGAATTAGTGCTTTTTTAGTTTGGATGGGTTTTATATGTATTTCTGCCGTTATGTTTTTACTTTTCAGCCTTGCTTTTTTACTTTTCAGCCTTGCTTTTGTCTATCGTAGGTAGCTTCTGTAGTTATTTTGGTTGTTACTTTGGTCATTTCATGACCTTCGTATTGTTCTTGTACTTTGGTCTTTTCTTTGTATTTTTGATATGATGAGGGTGTTATGGAGGTGTCAACCTAGTTGAGATGTCCGGGTGCACCTACTGATCCTATCTCTCTATCTCTCCCTCATTTTTTGGCTTCCCCATTATTCTCATTGTATAGCTCTCATGTACATTGAGATTATTAATAATAAGGAAGCTTGTCTCCTTTTCAAAAAAAAATATTATCTTGCTCCCTATACTTTTTTGAGATGTATTCAATTTTAGTTCTTATACTTTCAAATATCCAAATATAGTTTATGTTCTTCCTATACATCTTAAAGTCAGTCTTCAATGTTAGTTTAAAGTTAATTGTTACTGAACCTCGTAAAAAAATAACAATAATTTTCATTTAAGAAAAGAAACCAATTAAATATGTTTTCAAATTTTACAAAGGAGAGACTAATGGAGACTAATTTGTTTATGGAAAAGTTAGCTATTGTAGGAGACTAAATCTGGACATTTGAGACTACGAAACTAAAAATAGAACAAGTCCCAACGTGCATGATACTTTAACTTATGAAATAGTACTAGAAGACATCATTCTGCATTCATTTTAGAAACTAAAAGATGAACCTTACACTCCATAAATTTGCCTTTTGCAGTGGTTTTGGATACCCCATTGGATTATAGTTTAGATGACTGCATCGAGTACATCCAAGAAGATGAACTGGTTGAAGTCACTCCCTCCAGCATCCGAATGTGCAAAAATGCAAAAATGGCAAAGAAAGCAAGGTAGATATCCAATACTGCAAAACTTCAACGTGCAAAAGACACGGTACGTCACCACCAAAGCCATTTTTCTTCAAATTCGTAAGCTTTAGTAGAGCTTCTTAGTCAATACTAAATTGTTTTAAGCATTATCAAAGCTTCCACCTACAATAGTTCGTAGTATTTGTACATAAGAGATGACAAGACACCAAAGTAGTATACCATCCAAATTCCAAAGTGGCGATTGATTGGTAGAAACTAGAAAGTGAACAAGCCTTCTTTTTCCCCTTAATAATGAATATAATTTAAATTTTGTTTTATTATTATTATTAATTTGGGGCAGGCTGTTGCTTGGAGGTTTCCTTAGCTCCAATCATATCAAATCAGTCTATGGTTTCTTTTGATATAATGCCTTGTTCATTTGCACGCAATGTTTTGTTTTGTTTGTTTTTGCATACTTTACAACATGAATATTAAAGTTAATTTGATAAATGATTGTTGATTATTAATGTAGTTCTTATGGTCTGTGGTTAGTGTTAGTTTAGTTCTATAGTTTCTGAAAATTTGAATTTGGTTTTGGCAATTTCCTTACATCTTACAAAGTCTTCATGGTGTGATCTAAGGTTTATAGTTTTTTTTTCTTTAAATCTTAACATGTCATTCAGGGTTTTGTCAAAAATAATAATAATATAAAGAAACAAACAAACTAATTACACTTCCTATAAAAAAAATAATTAAAAGAAAAATTTATTACACTTAAATTTTTCTATTTCGAGTAGATGTTTTGTCTATTTTGCTTCCACGTCTTTATTAGCTACATAACTTATTTCCTTTGAATGAGGTAGAAAAAAAAGGATTGAGTTTATTCCTAAGTGGTACATTTGACATTTTTAAAAGCTTATTATAAACCATTGAAGTTCACTGATTCAGAAACTAAATTAGACTTTCAAATAATTTTATCAGTTTAGTATTTATGTGGACTGTATTTTTTTTTCAAAAAATAAAAATTTCAAGTGAACTACATCTTTTAATTGGCATTTTCAAATACAACAAACGAATTAAAATAATGTCTTATTGAAAGACATTGATCAAAGTCTATTGATAAAGTTAGAATATTTGTTATATTTTGTGAATTTTTCACAATTTTGTTATTTTTAATAGTTTCTTTTCTCAATTTACGGGGATGATTTAAGACTGAGTGTGAGTGGTATATTGTTAGATTGCAAAGTAGCACCTAACACATTAGAAACTTTAGGGTACGATAATCAAGTTTTTTTAAAAAAACATATTCAATAAACACCACTAAACATTTAATTTAAAGGAAAAATATTATTTTCAAGCATTTAATTCAAAGGAAAAATACTTTTTAATGCAAAATTATCATATTTTGTTAAATTTAACATGTCTAGTTAAATTATAAAATTCGTACTTATGATCTAGAAATAGTTTCAATTGGATTATATGGTTTTAATATTTTCAATTTTGTTCCCTTTAATCAACTAATATATGTATGTATGTATATCTAAGATATATTTTTATTTCATTAATTGTATTAGTCTAACTGTGATAAGAAACTAGGATTAAGTAAGAAGAATAAAATAGGTAGGTCTTATGAGGTTTAATAAAAAATAAAATAAAATTTGGGTGGTGCAATCATTTATTGTATTGTTTCCTCTACATTTAATTAAAAGTCGTCATGTGGTAGTTTATATTTTTACATAGAGAACATGGAAATAGGTGCAACCTTGATTTTGATTAGAGCCATGCTTAAGCTCTAATTAAAATAGTTAAATTTGATTTTGATTAAAGCAGTAATACTTAATGTGTGCATCTAACTTCTAAATATTGCTCTGATCGAAATCTAATGGCTCAGATATGAATTACATATGAAAAGAAAGGAGGAAGAGAAGAAAATTGTAATATCCAACCATATATCTTTTACTATACAAAAAGATTACTAAGGACATGAATTATTCCTTACAAGTTCTCATAAAAACACACTTACAACTTACAAGCAAAACCAACCCAAGAAATCCAACTTTAATCTAACATATTTGATATTTGATATTTGGGAGAGATAATGTATTAATAATATATCTTTCCTTTGTTTCAAGAAAAAAAAATCTACTCTTTCTGGATGGGTTTTGTCCATCTCCTTAATTAATTACAAACCCATTGGGATTTTAAGATGATGAGTATGACAAAAGTGATTTTAACTGTTTTAGAATAGCTTTCGAATATGTTTCTTAGAAGAACGAGCGCTTAGCGGGTGGCCTTCCAACAGCTCTCATCAAGTTTGAAATTTCAATGACTTTGGCCACTTTTGTTCCTCTCTTTGCCTCTGCTGATGCTCTTCTTTCCTCTGCTTTTCTACGTGCTTTTGCTACTTCATTCTCCATCTTTTCTAATGCTTTTGCTCTCTTCTCTTCCAACTTCCTCTGCCATATATATTCAAACTATTCTTAGTGCTTCATCCAATATTCACACACACACACATAATGTGTGCTGCTTTTTCACCCACCATATAATATAACGATGAAAATAATAATGTTTTATACTAAATTATAAATTTTGTTTCTATCCTACGAAACAAGTTTGAATTTAGTCCTTATAACTTTAAGTTAGAACTTAATCCTTATTTGTAAATAGTTCCTATTTATGAAAGATTTTATCAAACCATAAACACTTAATACTAACTTTTTCAAGACTATAAGGATTTAACCTACTTCCATCTTTACTCTCGACCTTTGTATTTTTGGCCCTAAAATTTTTATTTGAGAGGTGGAATTCTCTCTTCGTTACAAAACTTTCTATAATACAAGTAACAACTTAGTTCATGGACTTCCGTTTATAAAAATAGACTATGTGTAGCAATTTTTCTTTTGGAAAAAATAAGTGTGTGAATTTTGTCATTGAACAAATGTATAACATTAACCTTTAATTTTTGTATATAATTTAAGGAGGATTTTAAAAAATAGCAAAATATTAAAATTATTTATAAAATATAACAAAATTCATTAAACTCTACAGCACATTTGATTTTATTTTTTATTTTTTGCTAGTATAGTGTTTTGTATTATTTATAACAATTTGCCGTAATTTTTAATCTCTAATTTGAAAAATCTTATCAAAATTAAGTTTACTTTTGGTAGTTTATTTACCCACTTGATTCGTAAATCAGTTTAGGATCTACACATGTAAGAAATTCTATTTAGTTTTTATAATATTCTGTCAAGAACCATATAGCAATTTGCAAACCTTTATTTGTTTTTTTTTTTAATTTTATTTTTGAAAGCAAACCTTTATTTCAATTAATTGAAGTTTGTGACATTAATATATATATTCTTTGAGGTTGTGACATTAATATTTTAAGAATATGCTTCACAAACATTTATTTCTAACAAAAAAAAATTTGGGTGCATCCATTTTATATCCTTCCAATCTCTCCCCTACATAATGAAAATTTCTTTTTTCTAAAATTTAGTAATTTTATTTTTGCGTGTTGGGGCATTGAGAAATCTAATAATTGCTCTGTTTTTTAATCTAAAAAAACTTTTAATGGGTATTTCCTTTGTTTGTTTGTTTATTGAGGAAGAAAACAAACCATATTTGAAGCTTCATCATCAGTTAAATTTCTATTGAATCAAACAAAGAAAGGAAGTTGATTTTGAAGTGTTAACAAATTAGAATGAAATAAATAGAAAAATTTTGTTCAAAACTGTTCAAGATTCAAAAAGCTTTCACATGTTTAATCCAAAACTAAGCATTATGAATTTAATCTTTTTTGTTTTTTTTTTTGTTAACCAAACTGACAAGTAAGTTTCACAAACAGTGTTCCAAGTGATGATCATAATTACGTACATGAAGAAAAAAAAGTAGTATATGGAAATCTAGAATAGGGGAAATTCATCAATCAATCAATGAATCAACTACATAGGATGCAACCTACCTAGGTAGGCATTTCATCAAACAGATTGCATGCACAAATTTGAAATTGGCATTATTTTCAAGTATTGATCACGTACCTCAATCTTCTTCATCCATGAAGATGCCTTCTGAACCTGCTCCCTTTCCCATCCACTAATCACAGCATCTTCTCTCTTGTACCGATTGTTAATCTTCGCAATCTTCGCGTTTTGCCATGCGCTAATCTTCGTTTCCACTTCCTCTTTCTTCACCATATGTAACGAAATCTCTCTAGTCGCCGCCGCACCGCCGTCGCGATTCTCCGTTCTCGAGATCGCCGACGATGTTGTTAGAGCATCGAACGGATGACCATCCGGTACAATCGCTAACGGGTTCGTTTCCACCTCTGGCGTAGTATCCTCTTCCTCTCCAATTCGGCTCAAGTTATTCGGAGCTTCGTTAATCGATCGATCATGACGATAACCGTCACCGATCTCCGCACCAGCAATAACCAGAGCATTGAACTCTCGACTCATGGAGGTGAAATTCTCGCTTGAGCTACTAGCTTCGCTTACAATTGAAGTCGATCTTTGACTCGTGGTTTCCCAATTAGCCTCTCCGCGGCGGTTCCGATTGGCGGTCACCGGCGGTGGCTGTGGAGAGGTCAGAGCGTGGATATCGCGGATTTGAACGTCTTCGTTGTCTTCTCCGGCATGGGCGGCGGTGGAAGTTGATGGTGGTGGCTGATCGTTGAACATGACGGAATTTGAAGAAATGTAAAGAGAGTGCGTTTAAAAGAGTAATGGGAAGTTGGGAAAGAAAGAGGGAAAAAAGAGAGAAAAGAGATAAAAAAAGGACCTTTTTGGGAATATAGTTTTTCCAAGGGGGGTTTTATAATTTGGGAAAATTGGAGAATTATCAGCCACAAAATGTACTACGTGGAATGGAAACACATTTCTTTAACAAAAATTATGTTTAATTACAAATTTAGTCTTTTCATTTTTCTTTTTAAAAAATAAAAATTAGAATTTAATCTTTTTAATTTAAATAATGTTTATAATTTATAATAAAAGTATAATTGCAATTTAGTCCTTATAAATATAATATAGATTTTTCTTACTCTATAAACTATTTATAATTATTTTACAAAATTAGAATGATTAAATTAACTTTCTCTAGTTCATAAAGACTAAATTGATGATCTAATTTTAAAAATAGGAAAATTCTAGTACTTGGGTTTTGGGTCTAATATTTATTTAGTTTTAGTTTGTAGGCTTTAAAATGTTATACATATGATCCATTTGGTCCTTTTTGAGTTTGATTTCAATGGATAATACGTTTCAAAATGTTGCAATTTTACTCTTTATATTTAAGTTTTGTTTTATTTTGGTCCCTAAATTACAATATTAACATTTTTATCTCAATATTTATTATGTTAATAAATTTAAAATAATTAGATAAATGAAAAATATTCTATGACTTTTAAAATTAAATTAAAATTTTACTTCTTAATTGCTTTAAATTAATTAATAAACATTGAAATTGATGTTTGAAAGTGATTATTTAATTTAAAAAATTGAGATTAAAAATTGATCAAATTAAAATAAAACTCAAATCTTCACTATTAACATTTTGATACTTAATGATTAAATTGAAACCAAAATCATAACTTAAGAACTAAAAATGTAACATTTTGAAACCTAAGAACCAAACTGAAACTAGCTCCAAAACCTATGAAAAAAAAAAAGTATTTTTTTCTAAAAAAATATTAAACCAAAATCATAACTTAATAAAATTGTATATTAAAGTTTTTCCAATTTTAGTCCATTAATTTTCAATAAAATTTTAAGTTTAGTCATTGGTGCTAGTTGAATATGGATTATCTTTTTCAAAAAGATTTTGCTATTTAGTGACATTTTCATTATAAATTTTAAAAAGTGTTATTATTCAACAAATTTTATTCAACAAATTTCATTAAGAATTAATTGTGAGTGCTAAATCTAAGATTTAAAAATAAAAGAATTAAAATTTAAAAAACTCCAAAGATTAAAGACGAAAGTACTATTTAACTCTAATTTTCAATACTTGTCTAGTCTCGATTATTACACATATATTTTGTAGCAGTGTTTCAGTTAAAAAAATACTAAAGAATGAAAAAATTTGTCACGCGACAATTGTTCGGGTTTGAAAAAAAAAACATTTGTAATAGTTGCTGTAGACATATATTTTTCCAAATTTATAACTATTTTTTGTTCCATCAAGAATTAACTTTTCCCTCCTTCCTTTCCATTATCTTGTAAATTAGGATTTGGGGTCTTTTTGTATGGTTCATCTAAACAATCTCCACTTATTTTGATGGCTTTTTAAAGGAAAAAGAATACAAATATATTTATTTGTTGTGTAATCTCTCTTTCCTAACTTTTGGCATAGATGTTGAATTAAAAGAGAAAGAGCTGAATTGTATATTTAATTTCTACAATTTAAAGAAAATTATAATTTAATTTATATCATACTGTAAAATCCTCATAATATTATTTATTGTCGAGATTATTTATCTCTATTTTCTAACTTTTATCATTTATCTCTATTTTCTAACTTTTATCAAACTATAAGAGCAATTATTTAATAAAATATTTGATTTCGTTGTAGTGAAGTGCCATACCTTAAAAAGTTCTAAGCTCAAAATTAAATTTGTCAAGTAATATTTAGTAAGCATATAGATTTTATTGTTGATAGATTAATTTGATAGACTTTATCACTAATAAATTATCATTATTAGTGATGTGGTCGAACTTACTTTTTATTAAAAAAGAAAAAACCACGAGTATATCGGAATCTAACTGGTAGGAACTAAAAATATTTTAATCTAAAAATTGAGATTATTATATTTTGTATATATTATCTTGATATATTTTCAAATATTTTCAAATATAGTAAAACGAACCAAAATATTTTAAAAATTATAGCAAAATATCATCGTCTATCTATTATTAACCACAATAGACTATTATTAGATATATATATATATCATAACAGACACATATAATAGTCTATCTTGATTTATTATAATCTATCATGAATAAATTGTAATATTTTGATATATTTTGTAATCATTTTCTCATCATTTAAAATAATTTTTATTTTTACATTTAATCTTGAGTATGTTGGGGTGCAACAAGAAGATATATAATGGATTTATAAATTTAAAAGAGATCAATAGATATTAACTCAATCACTATGATGTGACATTTTGTCATATAAAACACACAAACTTACAAACCTAAAATGCTCTCCACATAATTCAAGATGTGAACTAATTTTTGAAAGTATGTCTTTTTCCTTTTTCCCTTTTCCTTTTTCATTTGGTATGTATTGTAATTAAGTTATAGATAAAGGGCCTCCTTGAAAATTGCTATCATGTCTCGATTTTATCGCATTTAGCTAAATATATAATTTGTTTTTAGAACTTTTGAAAAAACAAAACTTCTTTTTATCTTTACAAAATGGTAGGGTTTCTAAATTAAATCTAATTATCAATTACTCCCAATTTAAAGAAGAAAAAATGTTCAAAGAAATAGAATTTTCAACGTTGTTGAATATTTTTAGAAATAAAAATTAAATATATATTTAGATTGATAAATGAATATTTTATATTTAAAAAAGTTTGAATTTTATTATATTTACTTTATAATTAATTAGAACTAAATCTCAATTAATTTATTTTTTATGGTGATATATAACCTAGAAAAATATTAAAATGTCAATAAAAATATTGACACGTTGAAATTTAATATCGCGACTATTTTTTAAAAAGCTCACATTCTAGCAAAAACAATGCATGTGTGGTGAAAAATTCAGTGGAAGTAATCTTCAATCAATAACAAGAAAAAAAAATCATGATTTGAATTGCCCAATTTGATGTTATTGAATTTAAATAATATGCTAAATTGGCCAAACGAAAATTAAAATCTAGTTTCTATAATTTGATAAAAACCACCATAATAATCCATATGGTTTAATAAAGTTATCATCAATAGTCATCATTATATAAATTATTTTTTAGAGTTCTGCTCAACTAAATTCTAACTGTAAGTCACTGAACTAATTAAATTCTAAATTTTTATAAATAATTGAGATTAAAGTTACAACTTAACATTAAAAACATATATTTATAAAAAAAAGACCGTTCAAAATATGACAAATTTTTTTAAATATTGAAAAATTATGTCGTATAAATTTATATTACAGAATTTGGGAGCTCTTCATCCTCCAAAACATACATGTTCCAATTGAGTTGAGCGTATTGTAGATATTATAATTGGACCAAGAAAAACTAACACAAAAAACGATAACTTGATTTAATATCTCGATAAATTTAGTATACAAATCCAAACTTTAAAAAAATAAAAGGACCAAACTTTAAGATAATATAATATACTTCGATTAAATCAGATTTAATTTTTCTTAATAATAATATCAAATTAAATTTCTTTTTTTTAGTGTCGGCTGCGATAAAGTGGAGCCCGCCAATAATTTTAAAGGTAGTGCCAATAAACCATTGATAGCTCACCACGTGTCATGTAAGAATGAAATTTAAAAAGAAATACGTGGCAGTTATTGATAGGACATGGCCCCAGAACGAAGGTTCCCTCCATGCAAAGGCTGATGTTAGATTACCACTAAGGGCCACGTGTACGGTGAAGAATGGATTTAGCTCGGTAACGTGATTGACACGGCACACGTGGCTTGGAATTTAAAATAATATTATGAATTATTATTTTATTTTATTTTATTTTTTCTTTTGTGAGGATAAAAAAGTAAATAGGAAGACGACAAAGATATAGTTAATTTATAGACTTGGACATTTGGTCATTACATGGAGATAATTCTTTTGTACGAATTAGAATGTGACACGTGTTAATTTGACTGAAATGGAAGTACGTAGCTATGAAGGTGAAACTTGACACGTGTACTTCACTAAGTGGTGAAGTGGATGGACACGTGTCCCAATGCTTTGGGAAATTAGGTTTTTGATAATGACTTCGTTGTTTTGAATATGATAAAAAGGAAAGTGCTTCGTTTGTTTGCAAGGAAAAGTTCTTGAACTTTGTGTTTAGGCTCGAATTTTTATAGAATGTCATCTGTCCAAGATTTTTTACTTGTTGATATATCAATTTTTCTTTAAAAAGGAGGGATCTAAATATATAATCTTCTGATGTTCAGTACACGTAAATGTTAGTTGAATTAAACTTTTGTTAGCGTGTCAATGTATCGAATTAAGATAACAAATTTTATTCAGGTAAGTGCATTCTCTTTCTTATTCTTCGCTTTATTTTAGTAGTTTTACTCTTTTTATTTTTATTTTACTATTTTTCAAGTTTTTTTCTCTTTAGTACAAGTTTTATAGTAATACATCAAGATTTGATTTCTTAGGTGATAAAAAACGTATGCAATTAGATTTAGTTAAACTCATTTCCCATGAATTATATCTTAATATATAGATTTAAAAAATATATGAGAGCAATGGTTATGGAGCGTTGGATGATAAGTTAGTGATCATTGATACTTTAATTCTTTTGTTGTACACAAAATCATACAACATTTTTGTATGCTCATGATGACATTGTGAATCTTTCTTAGCTCTGCACCTAAGCTTGCTACTCATGTTAATTGTTTGTGATTGACTCACGTTCAAATGTAGTTTCCATTGTGCTAATCTGTCTCTCAAAATTTGTTACCTACCACAAATGATAATCTTCAATTAAATAGTTAGTACATATGTTTGGTATGGAATTTAGGATATGTTTGGTATGGAATTTGGAAACAAAAGATTTTATGAAAATAGAGTTGTATTAATTACATGTTTTCAAGTATGTGTTTGATAGTAAATCAAAAAATTAGATTCTAATAAAATGTTTTTGATACTGTATTTATAAATAGTAAAATTTACTTACTAAATATTAAATTGTTTAAACTATTATGAACTAATTTGTGCATAAGTTTTATTACGTTAAAAAAGTGTATAATTTTTTTTTTTTACAATAGCATATATAATTTGAGAATTATTTTAAATGATTTTTTTTTTTAAACAATAGACACATATAATATAATCCATTATAGTCTATAATAGATTCTAATATTTTGCTATAATGGTCAATATCATTTAAAATAACTTTCTTAAAGTTTATAGCATACTATATTCCTAAATATTTATATCCATATTTGATATAATTTTGCTTTTTAAAATTTAAAATTCAAAATCTAAATACAATAAAAACATTAAAAAAAACATTGTTTTTAAAACTTACGCAGTTTGAATCATAGAATAGAAAAATAAATTTTAGAAACAAAATCTAGATTGCCTACGATCTATCACAAAATTTCATTTCTACAAAGGTTTAAACATGCAAAATATAGCCATATAAAGTCTTCAAATATTAGAATTTATGTTACTAAAGTTTGTATCTAAACCCTAGGTCATAAACACTTCAGAGTAGCATAGATAGGTTAGCCCCATCAAGGCAATCTTCTAAACACGTTGTCTCTAGTACATAAGCATTCTACAACTATTGATTGTTTCAATTTAACTATACATCATTTTTAAAATGAATAATTTGATCATAGAGCAACTTTTAAAGTTGCATTTGGAATTATGGAAGAAAAAAAAACATTAGATTTAAAGTGTTTCATGTATCCAACTATTAGAGCCTTGAATCCCAATAAATTCAGCTACATTCCTATTTCCCCGTTCCTTCCCATCTTAAAGAGGAAGGCTTGTTGAGTTCTTGAACCTGAGGGGATGTAAGTCGTTGGTTCTAGCTTTATGCAGTTGCAAGTGAGTTGCAACCAATGATCCAAATCCGAACCCGAACCCGAACCCGAACCGAGGACATTTTTTCTCTATTTGAAATTTACATTTATACACTTTTGTCATCCCAATTTGAGGACTATACATAGAGGCCTTTTATATACAGAACTTTATGGTAATTAATTTTCCTAACCTATATTTTTTTCTCAATGAAAATTGAAGAGGAAAAAGAAAATAACAGAACAGAAAAGAAAAACTCTGTAAAACGCAAATAAATATGAAAAAGAAAAGGAAAGGAAAGTTCCCTTCGAAATTACTGCCATCTTCTACCAGACTTGAGTCCCGTTACAGTTTTTTTAAGACCTGTGGACAAAGCATCAGCTTAATTGATGTTAAGTTTAAGGGCAGATAATAAACCAGAATTTCAATATTCCTAAAAACTATAGTCCCTAAATTTGCATAAGACACTGTTTCTTCTAAGTTAGAATCTTTGTCAAATCATTTGAAAGAAAAAAAATATTCGGGAACTTAGATACTTGTCCCAATTCCCACATGAATATCTAGTTATCAAATAAATAAGACAACTTTGATAAAAACTTTGTTTTTTTAAAAAAATTATACTTGTTTTCTCGGCACTTGAGCTAATCTAAAGCCCAAACCTTAGAGCATAAAGGGTTTTTGGTATTAAGTATATCTAAAAGTTTGAATTTGGGACTTACGAGTTACTAAGTTGAATGACCAAGAGACACCGAGCTCATCCCATTGGGGCCACCCCTTGAGGCTGTTTGAGTAAAGCTTTACGTCTTACTTAAGAACACTTTTGAATTCTAAACCAAAATTTGAAAACAAATGTAAGTTTTAAAAACTTTTTTTTAGTTTTCAAGTTTTAGCTTCGTCTATTAAAACAATTTTAAAAAGTAGGTAGTGAAGCAAGAAAACTATGTGTGTAAGTAGTTTTTATAAGTGAAGTTTTAAAGAAAAAAAAATAAACAAAATAGCTAAGCCTAGATAACGTGTTACATTAGGTTTTTATTAAATTCTTTTAAAGAAAAGTTAATGGTAAATATTGAAATAAACCAAGCAATATTCATGTAAGGGTAAAAGTTCAAGGGAGAATAGTACATGAACATGGACAAAAATTCTATCATATAACGACTTTTATTTCACTACTATTATTAAAATTAACTACTAACGGAATATAAATTATCTATATCAAGGGAAAAAAAAAAACATAAACTATCCTTTCCTCTAAAATAAGAGGAAGTTTATTTTCATTTCCTGAACAAAAAGAATGAGGGCAAAAAACTTGATAGAAAATATAAGAAATATTGAACTCTCACATACTTGGTGCAGATGATACCCTTGAAAGCTCCTTGGATCCTGGCAGTGTAGTTGATGCAGTTTGTGAATGTTTAGGCAAGGTCCTAGAAATAGTAGCTGTAGATCTGGGCCTGCAAAGCATGGAGTTAAGATGTTTAAGTAAAAAACTAAAACTAAAACCACCACCAAACTGATGGTAAAATAATTTTTTGTAAAATGAAATGTCTCGCTTTTCCAGTTCTCGAATGCTTTAGGATTCTTTGAAGTTTTGTAAATGAAACGAATCACTCTTAATATAGTTTAAAGTTCAAAGAAAAAGAACAAAAGAAACAATCAGCACACGAACTGTAAGCTAAGCTTTTGAAAGACAAAGCAACTCACTTTTCCAACCTCTCTGCTGGTTTTGTAGCTCGAGTGGAATTCTGACTTTCTGTAGTTGCATCATTTTCTGTTTCAACAGTAAGATCATCAACAACGTCCATTATTCTTTCTTCATAATCTGGATCTGCAAATCCTAATGTCTCAGCATCTTCAATAATATTCTGACCTATGTCTAGTCGTCGAATAGCTTCATTACGGTTCTTCACATCATCCATTGAGTGATGAGAGTCTGCTTCCGATTGTGCATCGCTATGGTCTGATGCATTGTCATGATCTAAACCATCTTTCTCCATAGCTCCACCTATGCTCTTCCCACTTGAAGGCTTCTGAACTCTTGGCACTACGCCATTCACATCTTTGTTTATAGTAGCTGTGCTGCGCTTCTCGGTGTTGATACTGTTGTACACATTGTTCTTGAGGTCTTTGAGTAGCTGTAGCCTATCAATCTCCTCATCCCTTTTGCTGATAGTATCTTTCAGAGATGCCACCTGAAACAAGACCACAGTTTTGATTTTTGTTATAAACGATTCCAATGCAAGTCAAGATGAGACATGCTCACCTGATCCATTAGCTCTCTAACATCCCTTCCTTCCTTGGTGCTCCGAGCTGCTCCTAACTCGACTCCAGAAACTCTCTCTGCAAACTTTAGTGTGCTCAAGGACTCAGAATATGAGTTCACATCAGGGTTAAGCTGTACAAACATAACCGTCTTTGCTTGACCACCTGCAACAGAGATTCCAAATTTTATATTAGAAGTTCTGTAGGCAAAATGAGTGTCCTTCCAATTTTATTGGATGTCCCCAAAGGAACCGCAAAATGTGTATCATATCTATATAAGTGAACAAATGAAACAAATGGTTGCTAGAAAATTGGTAAATAATACCAAGAGAGCTTTGAAGGACTTGAGTGAGCTTGCTATTTCTATATGGAACATGAGAGCTCTTTTGTGCTAGAGCAAAAATGACATCTCCAAGTGCGGACAATGATTTGTTTATATGTTGTGCTTCCTTGAGCCTATCTCCTGTAACTTCAGAACGGTCGACCCGCTCACTTCCAGCAAGATCTACCAAGTGAAGATTACCATGCAATGAGGAACCACCCTTCAAATCCGCCCCACGAACGTGTATAGTCACAATACTGTAGGTTTGCATGAAAGATAAGAAAGGAATAATATAAAGAAAAAAAATTGAGAGTATAATAAAGTATGCTAACCTATGTGACCGACTACTTCTTTCGTTCATGGCAGTGGCGCCAACTGCTCTGTTCTTCAGTCCAGTGTCCATTAGGTCTATAACATCTGAGGTTGAATTCACTGGAAGCAAGGTAGCATCAGGAACCGCAAGTCCAAATGGTTGGGAATGAGTCAAAATCCCTAGTGTGTGAGAGTTAAGATAAACAGGAGCAAAATAATGTTGAAAAAACAATCCTTATTTGGAATCAAGTAATAAACCAACAATCTTAAGAATGTGTCATATATCACAAAAAATCAGTGGTTCAAGTCAAGTACTTAAAATAAAAACGACTTGTATTTGGTGCTAACATTATACTGCATAGTTAAAAAGGATATTTCTTCTGGGAATTGCTTGAAAGTAGATCCCTCACTTGTTCATTATAAACTTCAACCATTTGCGCACCAACTTCATAAGAAATGGCACCACTTCTATTTTGAGAGATTTCGAAAAGGTCATTGAGCGCTCGATAATTAACTCCCCAGTTCTCCTTCGTAGCACCATTAGGACCAGTCTTAAAGGAAACAATGTGACAGATCTCATCAGCGGAAGCTCAAAAGAACTTGCTGTATTATTGAAACGAAGTAAAGGAAACATACCATCGTATATGTCTTTCCTGAACCAGTTTGGCCATAGGCAAATATGCATACATTATATCCATCAAGTACAGATCGTACCAGTGGTTGGATGTCAGAAAAAACCTCCCCTGCATTTAATAAAGACAACACAACAATTAATAGTTGCAATAATACCTCCGTCGCTCCAAAAGCAATGAAGACATTCTACACATACAAATACAAGATTGCATGATAAAATGAAAAGAAAGAGACCTTGGGTTGAAGTTGGGCTGTACACCTTGTTAAACTTAAATAACTTATGACCTTCTTTCCCAGGCTTGGTGGGGTTTGCTATGACCACTTCTCCATTTTCACCAATATATTCTATGGTCATCCGTTTGTCCTTCTGCCCAGTCAAAAACGGCCTTATTCTACAATACACTCTGATGTTTCCTGGTGGAAGGGAAAAGATTAAGTGATAGAAAAAAACATAAAAATGGTGATCAACAGTGAACACAGTGGAATTCAATACAAGAATTTCACCTTTTAAATCTTGTATCTCATTAAACAATTTTCTATTTTCAGTAAGCAGCACATGATAGTTTCCAGCTGCATGTGCTAATGATTTGAGTTTGAGTCCTGGAAAAAGCACAACTTCATCGTAAGAGCTCATTATTTTAAACATTATATGGTGCTAAAACTTTCTCACAGTCATCACTACCTAATTGGTTGACTTCGTTTGCATAGTCCATCTTCACTCTCAGAACCTCTTCTTTAACAGACTCTGAGGTGCATCTAACACCCTAAATAGTTCACAAAATAATCCTATTAGTCATAGTATCTCTTAAAATAACTAAAACATGAAAATTATATTCTAAGCGCACCTGTAGTAGATTGTATTGAAATTCTATCATATGCTTGTAGCTGTTTGCCTTTTCATTCCATTTTTTTTGCTTCAATTCAAAACTTGTTGAAAGTTCTTGCACTTCATTACTTGAATCTTCCAAGAGGTTCTCAAGTTCTTTTATTCTTTCCTCGAGCATTAATTGAGCAGATTTTGTTTCTGTTTCCACTTCCAAGCGGCGTAATTCATATGTCTTTGTAGTTGTTTCCAACTCATGCTTTAGCACCGCAATCTCAGTTTTACTTTCATCTCTTTCCTTGATCAGCCTAGTCACATCTTCATCTTTTTCCTTTTCAAATTGCAAGCATCGCAATTCATATGCATTCCTAGCTTCTTCTAACTGTTGCTTCAATGTTACGATTTTAACTTTGCTTTCATCTCGTTCTTTAATCAACCTAGTCATACCCTCATCATTTTCTGTTTCTAATTGCAAGCAACGCAATTCATATGTCTTCTTAGCTGCTTCCAACTCCTGCTTTAAGGATATAATCTCCACTCTACTTTCATCTCTTTCTTCAATTAACCTAGTCACATCCTCACCTTTTTTTGTTTCCACTTGCAAGCGACGCAATTCATATGTCTTCTTAGCTGCTTCCAACTCTTGCTTCAACATTGTGATCTCGGCTTTGCTCTCATCTCTTTCTTTAATCAACCGACTCATATCCTCCCCTTTTTCTGTGTCCACTTGCAAGCAATGCAATTCATACGTCTTCTTAGCTGTTTCCAGCTCTTGCTTCAACATTGTGATCTCGGCTTTGTTTTCGTCTCTTTCTTCAATCAACCTGCTCATATCCTCCCCCTTTTCTGTTTTTACTTGCAAGCAACGCAATTCATACATCTCTTTAGTTGTTTCCAACTCTTGTTTCAACATTGTGATTTTTTCTCTACTTTCATCTCTTTCTTTAATCAATCTAGCCACATCCTCGCCTATTTCAGTTTTTAATTGCAAACAACTTAATTCATATGTTTTCTTAGCTATTTCTAACTCTTGCTTCAACATTGTAATCTCTACTTTGCTATCGTCTCTTTCTTTCATCAACCTACTCACATCCTCACCTTTTTCCATTTCCACTTGCAAGCAACGCAATTCGTAAGTCTTCTTAGCAGTTTCCAATTCTTGCTTCAAGAGTACAATCTCTGCTTTGCATTCATCTCTTTCTTTAATCAACCTGCTCACGTTTTCATTGAGAGAATTTTTCTTTTCTTCCGCTTTAGTCTTCTCAGCTTGCTGCAATTTCAAAAGCCACCTGCTGGTGAGTGTTCACACAAGTACAAAACGCTCATAAAAGAATCTGGTTTGTTTCTCAAGTAGGATTTGTCGAAATACTTAGCAGAAAAAGCCAGATCGAATAAGAAATTATATGCTTTCAATATGGTCCAGAGGCAAACCTTTGTTTGTTGAAACTGGCTAAGAACACACTGAAGAACAATGAAACAACAGGAGACGATGTGAAAATCATGATAGTACCAAGTAAAAGATTTTAATCAGATGTACTGAATAATACCTGATTTTCTTCATTAATGTTTGACGCAAGTGCCTCCAGCACTCTTATTCGAGACTGGAATTTCTCTTCACGAGCCTTGAAAAGATTGTTTTGCTGGATAAAGAAAATCATGACATAGAATTCAAAAACATAATTCAAAGGGAAAAGAATCAGGCAAAAAAACGTGGGACATACAGTTCGAAGATGATCTGCTTGAGTAGAAATACGCCGCTCAATTTCTTGAACTACTTTTCTTAACAGGCAGGCCACACGCTACCAAAAAAACAAGTAGTGTCAGGGAGTGAACATTTAAGAAAAAAGTATAACCAACAAATATGCAAAGGGCTAAGTTCTTTTGAATGCAACACTATAAAGCATTTACATGGCCATACATGAGGAATTTCACCATTCTTTTTCTCCAGACTTTCATCAAGAATTCCGTTCACCACACTCAAAAGTGATTGTGTTGGAGCATTCTGCAATAAGAGATGCTGAAGATCAAAGTTAAATAAACAATATATGTCACAGAAAGACTATACACAATCTGAATAGGTGAAGCTTATTACACACAAAATAAGGGGGTAGGAGGTGGGGGACCAGAAGAACTTACGTCGAGACTATTTGATTTCATCATTTCTGAAATTTTTGCAGCCGGAATATCAGCATAACGACCTTGCTTTAGTTGAAATACTTCGTGAAACTTATGACCAACTTGGTGATTTGATCCTACTAATGATTCTGTTGTAAAAGAGATTGTCTATAAGACCTAAATGCCTGTACTAGATCAAATTTAGTAACTAGTGGTTGAACTAAGTCAAACATGACGTCTGTCGTCGGGTTATATTTTAATAGATCTTTCTGCATTTTTTACTTCAAATTAAATTCCTAGCTTTCTGTTGAATTTTCAAGGTTTCAAAATGATAAACAAGTAAAATCCATTTTAGCTGAATTCTTCGTTAGGAGGCCAACATAATTCTTCTACAGTTATACAGTTGATATTTGAAAAAGTCAAACCTGACATAATTGGACTACTCAGGGTACGAAGAAATTTGGACTCAAATAAGACTTTCCTCCTTTCTTCTCCCAACATAGGAGAAAAAGGTTCATGTAAGGATGTGTCAAAACGAATGTTTTCTGACTTAGCAGGTGAGTTACATCCCAAAGGTTTATCTCCCACTTCATTTGACATAAACCGTGCTCTAATTGACCATAAACAGTTGTAAACAGAGTCCATAGATCCCTGAAATTTAACAACACCTAAGAATGAGAGTGAGAACAAGAAAGAAAACAAATATACATATGAAATAGAGAACTATGTAATTATTTTGGTTCACGTCCAAATTGTATTTACACATAAACACATATTTAAAAGCATGTGCAATAGAAGTCTATGATGAACTCCAAGGATAAGCATATCAATGATTCAATAGTACAGCTATTCTGTGAAAACAAATTATGAGAGAACTTTCTAAATCTGGGCACATTACATCTTCAATGTCGGCACTGTCTAATTTTAGGATCCCCATGCTGGATATAGCGGCAAGGAACCTCGTGATCTTCTCCGCCCGTGAAGCCAAATTTGGGATAACATAACCTCCCTAGCGTCAGAAAACTGATACTCATAACAGTGAACGGTATGATATGACAAAAAGACTTGAAAAAAAACCAAAAGTTGTGGAACAAAGACAAAACTAGTTGAATAATACCTCCTTTGCAGAACCAGGTTTTTTTAGCTTGTTCAGAACTTGGGACAACACATTCGCATCCAACAAGCATGCTTTGAGATCCTCATCGGAAGCATTGATTGGCAAATTTAGACCAGGGAAAATACTCCTCAACCACTCAGCTAAAATCAGTATCTGCTTAGCTGCAGGCGAATGTTGTAAAAGAATTGAAAGTTTGTTTTGGTTTTCGATCAGAATTCAAATGCAGACTGTTGACAGAAAAAAGCCTCACCGTTCCTATCTACAGAGGGTCTTCCATTAACAGCTGAGTTTGAGATGCTGAGTCCAGCATAATCTCTGTTGTTCTGCTCTGATGTTGAATTCATGGTTGAAAACTGCTAGGGAGTGGCATCAAGAATATAGCTTAGCCACTAACTTACAAGAATAATATGCTCCTGTAGCAGGAAAAGAAATATTACCATGGTGCAGTGAAAAAATCTTGTGTCTTCTACTAATGAACAGAAAGGAAAGAATAAAGAACCATGAAAGAAATAAAATACCATAAAGAAACCATTAACATAATACCAGAAAAAACACTATACTTTGCATATATTTGAGTTCAAACATAAATTTAAACAGAATGAATTGAGATTCTAATTCTACATCATCCTACCATCAACCCCACAAATTAAATGTAGACTTGACATGTTTGCAGATGACAGAATATGGAAAAGAAAAAAAGGTGATCCAGCAACACTGCATCATCTTTAAAGAAACACATAAAAATTCTTCAATAAACTCCGCTTTCTTAAACAAGACATCACATATAGAGGCCGGGATTTGAACCTATGATCTCTTAGAGAAAAACAGGGATGCTTTATCCTATCTGAGTTTTTTCAAACACCATCTCTGCAATACTAAAAAAACCCACAATCCAGCCATAACCGAGTAAACATGCACTGTCATCTATTCTATAATCATCAAACACAAAACAAGAACACCCACAAATGGGTACCTGTTTTTGGAGCCAAAAAACCGGGAAATGGGCAGTAGAAGGCGAGAATTTGTCAGGAAACCCCCCCAGAAAGAAAAAAATGACGATGTCCATGTGCCTTCTTATAAAAGCGATTGAAAACGGAAATGGAATAATAAAAGAAAGAAAGTCGAAAAGGTCATAAGATTGAAGCCATGATGAAATTTCTTTGAAGATTAATGGGGTCAAGAACGTGTTGGGAAGGAGAATGAGATCAAAAGAGAGAGAAAGAGAAGAAGGGATAATGATGCTTATAGAAATAAGGAGAAAATTGGATGGTGGGTAATTAGTTTGGTGGTTGATCTTCCTCCAAGGAAGACGAAGAGGATTAGGAATGTTCCATGAAAGTAGGAGAGTAAGCTCCATCCTCCTCCCTCTCTCCATTTTGGTTTTTATGATTCTAAAATTTTCTCTCTTTCGTTGATGTATTGTTGTGTTTTTGCGCGGGTAGACCTTCCATTATTGCCGTTTTCAACTTGCTGACTTCTTCTTTTGGAACCGTTCGGTTGTGAGAATTACATATATACATATAATATAACATTCATAGTTCAATTGAAATGTTTGTATTATCAATTTAAGATTAGAATGTTGAATTTCTAATCAACAAATTTTCATGAATCTATTTTGAAAATATTTCAGTTTGGAAAAATTATTATAAATATCAAAGGGTAATATACAAATCATAGTAAAAATTTCATACTCGTCTAGATAAACTTTTATTAATCTTTATAGTTTATAAGTGTCTATCAATCTCATAAATATTTTTTTTTATTTTAAATCGTATTTTTTGTATTTACCTAAAATTAGGAAATTGAATTTCAATTAAAATAATTATTTTAAATGTGTTTGATGTTTTGGTAAGATGTGATTGATATTGTATTTATAGATTATAAAACTAGTTATAACTATAAATTTAGGGTCATTTTCAATTTATAGCAAAATGAATTAAAATTTTGTATTCTATCTCAATAGAATCTAAATTTTTTTTATTATATTTTATAAATATTTTCAATATTTTCACTTATTTTTCTTGAATTTAAATTATCGTTAATTTGTTTATAAACATGATTTAGTTAAAATTTCTTGTGTAATTATTATACTGTAATGTTATATCATTTATAATAATTTACCTAATACATAGTTTTATTTTTTAAAAAGATAATTGAATTTATAACTTAAAATACTATATTTATGAACTTTTCTTATTTTTTTTACCATGATAGATTTGAATACATAAAATATTGTTTTTCAAATTTAAACTATTTAGATCACATATAAAATCCAAAAACATATTTTAGAAATAAAAATATTAATTTCCAAGTGAATTTGAAAAAACATAATCTAACTGACAACCAAATGTACATTCAAATATGAGGTAATAACTTAAAGTAACCTAGAAAAGAAGTTGTATCATGTCAACAAATGGGAATGAAATCGATCATGATTAGAAATTGCACCGATTCATTTAATCCAATGACGGATTTACAAATTTTGTTGACGAGGATTTTATACTTCAATAAAAATAGTTTGAAAAAAAAGTATAAAAAGTAGGAACTCGGGTTAGATTACATTGGAGTTAGTATTAAATCAGTTCTTTTGATATGGTATATAAAATGCATTTAGTTGTAAGGAAATCGAACTTCTAACACACGTACTAAAATCATCTATAATTTCATCCATGCATTTAAGTGAATACCTTTGAAAGAAAATTATCATTAAAGTTCCACAATGTTCATTCTTAGTAAGGTTAGTTCATGGAGTTGGTTTGTTGTTTAAACAAAATAATTTTTACACTATTTTAAAAGGGCATACACTCCCCTAATACCCAATCTAAGGGCCAAACTTTTTCTTCTTCGTTTCAATTAGTTCATGGAGTTAGGTTTGTTGTTCAATTGTTAGCAAGAAATTAATTGCAACATATAAATGAATGTTTTTTTTTTTTAATTCAAAATTATTATTATTTAATTAAATCTAATCGGACTAAATTTAAGATTTATTAAGTGCGTTGAACTAATTTTAAGAAATATTAAAAGTATAGAGATTAAATTGATATTTTAAAAATTATTTTATATTAACATTCATTTCTTAAATTGTCACATCGTATTTTTTTTCTGATACAAGATTACAATTATTATTTAATATCATAATTTTCGCTGACTAAACTTAAGATTTACTGAGAGAAATTAAAATAGAATGAAACTCAATTTATAAATTACTAAAACAAAATTTTTTTTTTTGGAAGGTTATTTTAAATAACAAAACAGTTTTGAACATATTCATAAATAAAACAAAATATCTCAATCTATCTATGAAACATCACTATCGTGATACATATAAACACAATTAATAGTCAATCGTGGTCAATCATAAATAAACCGATAGAAAGTATATGTAGAAAGTATTGAAAATTAAATTATTTTATTTTATTTTATTTTTTAAAAAAAGTGGTATTCCAAACATTAAAAGAAAATAATTAAACAAAAGAAGATTTAAATCATAGAAAATTAATACTTTTGAGATTGAGAAACGTTCCTCCAACAATGAGTGTTGAATTATTTGATGCTAATTTTAATATTGAGAAGGCGGTTTGACTATACAACCAATGAACCAACTATGTTTATGAGAATGAGAAACAAATAAAAACTTAATTTTTTGTTTGTTTACTTTGTAGGCATTATCAACTTTATCCACCATATACTTAACTTGAACCATATTCTTTATATATTTATTTAGTGTGATTCATATACTTCATACAACGTATCTATAAAAGGATGGAAGTTGATAAATTTTTTAGTTCCATTTTACAATTTCATCGTAACTTTATTTAGTTTTGTTTTAGTAGCAATATTGTCATTCACGTATATTTAATGTTTTTTCCATTTCCATTATAATTTTTAATGTTTGTTTTACTAAAAATGATTATTTAAACTTTTCATCTCGTTGTCATAACTTTTTTCAAAATTCAAAAATTTTCATTCCAATTAATTATGTCAATTAAATTTGTTCAAATCCATTCATATTCCTCTCTCCCCATAATCTTATATCTCACAACTATTCACATTCCCCATCTCTTTCAACCTTTCAAATTCTTCCTTTTCAAATCTTTGTTATAAATATCTCATTATTTTTTTCATTCATGTTCACAAGTCACAACAAAATGCTAAGGGTGAAAAGAAATCAAATTATGCTTTTCTATTCTCTTCTAATTTTTTTCTTTTTTCTTTTTAATATTTTGTTATCTAATTTTTTTTTTAATATAAAAGTATGTTTGTGTTTATTCCTTCATATATAAGTTTATTTTTTAGTAGTTGGGAAAACTTGACCCACAAAAACTTCGTAGTTGACGTGTACATATGCCTATGTTTTTTATGCTTAAATCATGTAATATTAAGAATCTTTTTTTAATGTAACTATGAGAATCTTGCTCATGTTTTTTTTTTATTTAATTATTTTTATTAAAACTATTTTATTAATGAAATTGTTGAGTGACTTATACTTTGATTTTGTTAAAACAATGTAAATATTGTTGGAATTTATTAAGTATAAATAAAGGTAATAAAATGTGTAAAGCAAAAAATATTAAAGTCTTTCATTTAATTTTTTACCTACAAAATCATTAAAAAAAATTATGATTTCATATTTATATTTCATAATTTCAAAAGAAATATGATTTTGGTGGATTTTTTACCCTTTCAGTATAACTTTTTTAGTCTTGCTTTAGTGGTAATTTTATCATTCGCATAGGCTTAATGTTTGTAGTTATTTTCACATTCAACAAGATAGAAGTTATATTTTGTTAACTTTTCATCTTCTTTATTTTTTTTCTTTTAAAATTTTTTGATTCCACGAGTGATATTAGTTAATGCTCTATGTATGTTATTAGGGTCATAACGTAATTTTTCCATCTTCCATAATTGATATTACATAATACTATGTGTTATTATACAACTAACAACATTTTTATCTTCCACTTTATTTAGATATATATAGATTAGATGGTTAAATTTGTAACGTGTAAGCTCAAGATGTTAAGTCATTGAATTTGAATTGTGCAAACAAATCAAATTCAATTATACATTTAAAAGATGACAACATTGTCTCTTTATTAAATAAATTCATTTTCTACTCATTACGATGTGAATATAAAAATAATATAAATATGAAAATATTGAAATGACTGTTCTAATTTTATAAAGTTAAATTAAAACTTTAATTTTTTTCGTGTGTGATTTTCACGTGCATCGCACGTGTTGTTTACTGGTATTAAGAAAAATCAGCTATTAAATTAATTATATATTTTGCATTAGGTTTATCCATTTCATCGACAATACTCAATTTTGTTTTCATGTTAACAGTCTCACAAGCAAAAGATTAAACTTTTGATATTTGAGATTATAATCGATATTTTATTGACTAAGTTATGTTCAAATTAGCATATCAAACCGTAAAAGAAAAAACGAGCATATGGATCGTATACCAAGCAAAGAGTATGAACAAAACACTACATATCACATTAGTGCTATTCTATGTACTTATTGTTGTTGTTTTTGTTTTGTAAAAGTATTAGATTGCTAAGGAGATTTCATAGTCTAACATAAAGACAACTAAACATAAAAAAAAAAATGAACAACGAGGAAAAGAAAAAAAACAATCAACCAAAAAGATGTAAATGACACACGACTCAAGAAGAAAAGTTAAAAAGAGTACGTTTGAAATGTAAAAGAATTAAAAATATTTATAAATTTTCGTAAAAGTAATAATTTAGTTCATCAATTTGGTTAATAACAAATAAAGTGTATTTATTTTTTAGTTTATAGACTAGATCATTACAAATTAGAATTTAGGGATCAAAAGCGATTTTTTAACATATAAAATAGTATTGATATCAAACTTAAAATAAAAAAGAAAAATTATTTTAAAACAGAAAACTTATAAAAATATATGTAAATATATTAAAAATAGGAGAATTTTTAAAAATAGATTTTACAAAATATTTACAACCTATAGCAAATTCTATCACTAATAGTTATTGATATACTATAGTGATAGAAGACTATCAATAATAGAATCTAAAATTTTGTTATAACTTGTAAATATTTTAATTTATTTTGCTATTTTAAAAGATGATTCATATAAATATTTATGATAGTCCATGCTGTCAGTGGTGTATTGTAAATTGAAAATATATTTTATAAATATTTTAGGTTTATTTTCTTATATTTTTAAATGTAGCCGTAAAGAAGTAATTTCAAAATTTGCAATTATAGAAAATATTGTGGAAGGAAATCATCTAAGAATATTTTCCGGGTACCAAATTAGAACTCCGGCCCACCAATGTCCGCCCAATCCAAAACCCTAGATTTCTCAAAACCCTAGCTTCCCTTCCTTTACAAATCTCCTCCTCATATAAGTTCCTCATTCCGTCATCCATCGCAAATTCCTGTCCAACGCCTCACATTTCCTTCCTTTTTCCTCCCATTTACCTGAAAATGGCGGAGCGCGGCGGATTTGGACGAGGATTTGGCGGCAGAGGCCGTGGCGGAGGTGACCGCGGACGTGGAGGTCGCCGCCGAGCCGGTCGACGAGACGAAGAAGAGAAATGGGTTCCAGTCACTAAGCTAGGGCGCCTCGTGAAAGAGGGAAAGATCCAATCTTTGGAGCAGATCTATCTCCATTCTCTCCCCATTAAGGAACATCAGATCGTTGATACCCTTATTGGTCCTAGCCTCAAGGACGAGGTTATGAAGATTATGCCAGTCCAGAAGCAGACTCGTGCCGGACAGAGGACCCGTTTCAAGGCGTTCGTCGTCGTCGGCGATGGTAATGGCCATGTGGGTTTGGGAGTTAAGTGTAGTAAAGAAGTTGCAACAGCGATTCGTGGTTCGATTATTTTGGCTAAGTTGTCTGTGATTCCCGTGAGAAGAGGGTATTGGGGTAACAAGATTGGTAAGCCCCATACGGTGCCGTGTAAAGTTACTGGAAAATGTGGGTCCGTTACCGTCCGGATGGTTCCGGCGCCGCGAGGTGCTGGGATTGTGGCGGCTAGAGTGCCCAAGAAGGTCTTGCAGTTCGCGGGGATTGAGGATGTGTTTACATCTTCTAGAGGATCGACCAAAACTCTCGGAAACTTTGTTAAGGTTTGACATAACTTTAATGATTACTCTGTTCTCTTTAGTTTATATTTTTGCTTTGTTCTACTAATAGTATATTGGTTTCACTTTATCATTATGAATGGTATCAATTAGTTAATCACTAAATCTTTCTTAGCCTGTTCGTTTTGAAAGCTTGATCAGGATGGAATTGAGCCTTAGTGTAATTTTAAGTATTTGATTTGTTTTCAGTTCAGATAGTCTAATTTAATTCTGTAACATGTTTTCGAGTAGTTTTCACTGATTCAGAAGCATGCTAATTGAAGGAGTGGACCAAGTTTTGATGTAGCGTGTGCTGTTTTCTACCTCAAAAGTTGTCCAACATCACTGAAATGTTTCTATGGACTTGCATTATTATGCTATGTTGCATTCATTGTTACATTGTGTACAGCTCAAATATCCTGCTTTAAGATGATTAAAATTTATTGTCGGGAGAGTATAGATCAAAACAAAATTTAGAAGAAAAATGAGGTAGGGGCTTTATTATTTTTGGTCAAATTGCTAATATGTTCCTTATGGGTGGAAGAAAGTTAGAATTTCACCTATGATCTTAAAAGTTAGAATTTGGTCCCTTTGGTTCGATGAACCTTCATAGTTAGTCCTTATAGTTTGATAAATGGTCCCTATTGTAGGGACTGTGAATGAAGTTGGGGACTATTTTATCCTTAATCATTTGATGTTGGATTTCGAATTAGATGGGTTGTTAGATTTCAATTCCAGAAAGGGTCATTTGAAACCTTTTATAAAGTAACGTTGTCTGGCTGCATGTTGTTGCTCTTTAATTATCAACTATCACACCATGTTGTGCCATTGTTGGTTGCTCACAACAGTGAAGTTCTGTTCCAACTAAGAAAATCCTCCTTGATTTTGTGGCGTCAACTCATATTGATCTGTGGCTATTTTCTTGTTGTTAATAAGAGCTTTTTTTGTTTATCAAGTCGTATTTGATATCATGTGGGTCTAACTTCTTCCTCTTTATTGCCATTTCAGGCAACATTTGACTGTCTTCTGAAAACATACGGCTTCTTAACACCTGAATTTTGGAGGGAGACACGCTTCACAAAATCCCCATTCCAAGAACACACAGATTTGTTGGCGAAACCCACAGTGAAGGCATTGTTGTTGGAAGATCCTGACAGGGTTACTGCTTGAACTTGGTTAATATCTTCTTCCTTCTCTTTTTTCAATTATGGGAATATGTCGATGGTTTCTTGTATGAAAAATGTCCCATATCATTTGTTCTCTGGTTGAGCTGTGTTACTTCAAAGAACAGTAGTTTTGTTTTACCTTTTATTTTTTTCACAAATTTTGAATTTTGACTGTAATTTATTTACCACCTTTTGATGGCGAATAGATTTTTTTTTTTTTACTATTTTGTTTTTACTTGTTATTACAGTCTTCGCAGGAATTTCATTTTGTTGCCCACATATGGTTTTGTGAGTTTTGGTTGCCAACAACTGAGATTACATAAATTATGTGGTTGAAAATTAGGAATGGAGGTTATCATGTTTTAACCTATCGGTGCATTTATCTATGTTGAACTAAAATTAGGAAGGTGGATTATCATGTATTAACTATATATGTTAATTATGCCAAATATCCTTGAATTGTTGACCTTCAGGATGTATTGTATGTCAATCATGACTTTCGAATTTGTAGATCATGTTTACGTGTATTAAACTTTGATATATATATATTTCAAATGATATTTCTTAAATGACAAAATTTGATTTTACATGTTAACCACTGCCTTAATTTTCATCTCATTTTATTGGAAAATAACCTTTCCATGGGTAAATTTTTATAAAATAAACATTCTAAAGTTAGAGGTATAATTGAAACTTGCTCTAAATTCAAGATTAACTGTTTTTTTCTACCTAAACCAAAATTACAAGAAATAAATTTTAGTAAGGGTAAAGGAAATAGCATATACTAATTAAAAGAGTTTTTAGTAAGGGTAAAGGAAATAGCAAATACTAATTAATAAGAGTTTTGAATAATATTTACTACCGAAGTTATTATAGTTTTGCATAATTCAAACATTTTAAAATGTTTTCTTAAAAGAGAAGGGAAGTTTGTTGTAAAGAATGACTCACAAGTCATAGAGGTAAAGTAAACTTATTGATTAAGTTTGAGTCACCCTTTCATGACAATGACTTCCCAACCCCTCCTTCCTTTGCCCTTTTGTCTCTTTGGCCCTCCAAATCTTTCTCACTTCCAACACAACCAAACTCAATACTTCTCTTCTCCCAAAGGATGTCCCCAACCAATCCCTACCAATGTTCCATTGACCCCATAACTCAGAATATCCATACCATTTCAATGTTGAAAGGGAAAAACTATTAAAGTTACACTATATATAAATCTTTTTCTCGATTCAGTTACAATAATACTTTTCTAATAATTTAACTAGAATTAGTACATTCAATCTATAAGCTCATCTTTAAAAAATTTAGACTTTAGTAAGTTCAAGTATTCGAATCATCTCAAATCTTCGAAGGAAAAGAAATTAAATTGATATAAACAAGGAAAATAACTTAACTTAAGATATGATATTTTAATATGCATTGAATTTGGAGTTAGGAATGTTAATTGAAAATTGAAATAATTAGTTGGTGGACAAAAGCTAGAGAACCAAAAAACAATTCTAAAATATATAAAAAGTTGCATTTTGAGGCAAGTCCCACATGGATAGAGAACAACCATATAAGGTGTATATAATAAATATGCTAACCAACTTATTCATTCAAAAGATAATAATATTTAGATTTAAAATTATTTAGTCTTAAACTCATTTTAATCCTAATCTTTCAATCTATTTTTTTTTTTTGTATGTATAGTGAAAGAAGGTTAAATAGAATACTTAATTTTATAATTTTTGAAAATAATCCAGCATTTTAAATTTTGTTTCTTTATTTATTTTCTATGATCACATAATGCCAAATGATCATAAATGATTCTAATTAAGATGTCTTTTTAATAAATAAAAAAAGACAAAATAAAACCAAACTATTTCTTTTAAAGTAATATAATAAAAATTAAAACTAAAATGAAACCGTAGTTCTAAAATTAAATAGATATCATTCTCAACTTTAACTACACCATACAAAGACAATTTCACATTTTCTTTTTGTCAAATTACATATTAGCTTATGTAATTGAGACATAATAGCAAATTAGTCCCTATTTAGTTTATATATGGATAATATAATTTTAAAGAATTAATTGGTTTTTATATTCTTTTTTAATGATTCGAACTTATAACTTTTTTTTTACCTTTCATTAACAAAAATTAGTATATGTTTTTATAATTTAATTAAATCTCGTAAGTCAATCAAACTATTTCTCAACTCTCTTCCAATTCATTCATATCTGTTTTGAAAACTCTACTATTTTCGACCTAACAAATTCAAAATTTTCAACAAATAATATGTCAATATAGTAAGAACGGTAACTATTTTGTATTTGTAAAGTTGACCGTGCCTTCTTTTCATATGTGGTTATCTTTGCCTTTTGATTAGTTATCCAATTTAGTGGAGATGAAAATGGTTTGAAAATGAGTTCTAAGATTGTATCCTTTAGTTTTCTCTTCTTTATAAAAAATGAATCTATTTCTACTCTCGACTTTAAAGTCAAATATTCGATTATATTGAATTAGGAAAAAAAATTTACTAGAGGAGGTAAAAGATTTTGAAAAGTAGAGGCTTAGAAAAAATGAAATTACAATTTAGTCCCTTATTTGTTTGAAAATAAAAGATGAGGACTCAAAGTAGAGTGTGAAGAGACTTGAGAGTCCCTTCTCAACAAACTAGAAAGCAGAGAGAGTTGTTAGAATTGAAGTTGAAGAAACCTGCAATTTGCTTGTCGGCAACCACTGCTTTCTTCAGAATACAACCAATTTCCATTACAGATTCACCTCCGATCAGCAACAATCAAATCTTCTACGATCACTTTCCTTTCTGATGAACTGAGAAGAACAAGAAACCATTTCTGGATCTCCAATTTCCACCTACAACTCACTTTTCAATCCACGGAAGCCATTGGAGAGTTCACTGATAATCTGTGAAGAACAGAGTACTCTGTAGCTGGGGTTCTCAATTTCTCGGATCCAATGTTGGTCCAAGAACGTTCAACGCCTAAATCTCCCAAAACCCAGATCAGAACTTTGCCTACTCTTCATTCCCATCGCTTTTCTGAGTCTAAAAGCCTTGATTTCTCCACTTGGTTATCCGACAATGTCTACAGAGTAGTGACGATTTTGCTCCTGATTGTTACTGTTGCTGCCCTTTTCTTCCTCCGGAATGTCGGGGATAGTGCCGCCCTTCTCTGCTTTCAATCGCAGACGGCGGCTTTGGAGAAGATTCAATTCCCTAAAATCGATTGGAATTCGATCGCGTCGATCCCGGCTAGTTCTAATCTATATCCGGAATTTCGCTCTGAGCAATGGATCGTTGTCTCGGTGTCTAATTATCCCAGTGATTCACTGCGGAAGCTTGTGAAAATGAAGGGTTGGCAGGTTTTGGCGATAGGTAATTCATTGACGCCGGCAGATTGGGCCCTTAAAGGTGCGATTTATCTTTCCTTAGATGAACAGTCTAAATTAGGGTTTCGTGTGGTTGAGTACCTTCCGTATGATTCTTTCGTGAGGAAAACTGTTGGGTATCTGTTTGCAATTCAACATGGTGCAAAGAAGATATTTGATGTGGATGATCGGGGGGAGGTGATTGATGGAGATTTAGGCAAACATTTTGACGTACAACTGGTGGGAGAAGGAGCGAGACAAGAGATCATATTACAGTATAGCCATGAAAATCCTAATAGAACTGTTGTTAATCCTTATATTCATTTTGGGCAAAGATCAGTGTGGCCTAGGGGATTGCCACTGGAAAACGTAGGTGAAATTGCTCATGAAGAATTTTATACTGAAATTTTTGGGGGAAAGCAGTTCATTCAACAGGGAATTTCCAATGGTCTTCCTGATGTCGATTCGGTGTTTTACTTCACTCGAAAATCTGTATTGGAAGCTTTTGATATTAGATTTGATGAACGTGCTCCTAAAGTGGCATTGCCACAGGGTATGATGGTTCCTATTAACTCCTTCAATACGCTTTATCACACCTCAGCCTTCTGGGCTTTAATGCTTCCTGTTTCCATTAGCACAATGGCATCTGATATCTTGAGAGGATATTGGGGTCAGAGGCTCCTGTGGGAAATTGGTGGTTATGTTGTAGTTTATCCTCCAACCGTTCACCGATACGATAAGATTGAAGCATACCCATTTTCAGAAGAAAGAGATCTACATGTGAATGTGGGTCGTCTAGTTAAGTTTTTGAATTCATGGAGATCAAGTAAACATAGGCTGTTCGAGAAGATTTTGGAATTGAGCTTTGTAATGGCAGAGGAAGGGTTTTGGACTGAGAAGGATGTTAAATTTACAGCAGCTTGGCTGCAAGATTTAATTGCTGTTGGGTACCAGCAGCCAAGGCTAATGTCGCTGGAATTGGATCGTCCACGAGCAACTATTGGCGATGGGGATCGGAAGGAATTTGTTCCACAGAAATTACCGTCCATACATCTTGGGGTTGAAGAAACAGGGACAGTAAGTTATGAAATAGGGAACTTGATCAGATGGAGAAAGTTTTTTGGAAATGTTGTACTGATCATGTTTTGTAATGGCCCTGTTGAACGAACTGCCCTGGAGTGGAGGTTGCTATATGGGCGAATATTCAAGACAGTGATAATTCTTTCAGAGACCAAGAATGCAGATCTTGTGGTGGAAGAAGGCAGATTGGACCATGCATACAAGTAAGTCACTTTCTCAAGAACACGATTGAAAAGTTTCTGTTAGTTTGATTGGTGAATGATGCCTATGCAAATTCTAGTATGGTAGATAGATTACATATTGAGTTCTCTTTTCTGTGTGTAGCCTTGTGTAACAGAACTCCATTCATTTTTGCCATCAACTCTTCTCATTTTCTTCTATAAAATAGCATCTCTTTCTCATTCTGCCTAGAATATATATGTGTGTGGGGTGAAGTAATTCTGATCTCGAGGTTGATAATACATCTTTGATGCAAGTTGATGTGATCATTAGTGTTCTTCGAATATGATAACATTGAAAATTTACCTCATTTTAGCTTGACGTTCCAAGTTCAGAAATAGGTTGTTAGATTGCATTCAATTTCACGATGACAAACAAATGATCTTAAACTCGTGGTAAAAGTTGTCAGTACCTTTATTTTTTACTTCGTTGGAACTGTTTATATTGAAACAAGTTTTTATTGCCAATTACTAAATTTCAATTGAGAATCATCGCTACACAAATTAACAATTATTATTGTTGCAAACTTGGAATGTTGGCAGTCATAGAATGAGAATGCTTTTTGTTTCAATCTGCATTTTCGAATAGTCTTCTGCTAGCTTCTCTCTCCAGTTGATTAAGCTTTCGAATTAATATCTTCTAAATATGTTGTTAAAATATTCATAGGTACCTCCCCAAAGTTTTCGATACATACAGTGGTGCAGAAGGATTTTTATTCCTCCAAGACGATACAATTCTTAACTACTGGAATTTGCTACAGGCTGACAAATTGAAACTCTGGATAACTGATAAGGTACCACTTGAGCTAGTTTAGCTAGTGTTCTTTATTTTCAATTTTTGTCTTAAGAACTAATTCTCTTTCTCAAGGTTGAAATTTTTTGTGGTAAGTTAGTAGAAAATAGGGAAAAAAATCAGGAGAAAATATCTTTCAACATACGAAAGATAATATTTTAACTGCTTGAGTGCTTGATGATTCTAGTGAAATTGGCTGACTTCAAAATCTGAAATCTTTAAAAGTTCTCTCTAGCCTCTCATTATGTCCAATGAAATCAGGTACCCAAATCTTGGACTACTGTCTCAGCTGAAAGCTCAGATTGGTTTACGAAACAATCAAATATGGTAAAGAAGATAGTCAGCATGATGCCGGTTCATTTCCAAGTGAGTCATAAGCAATCTGTAGCAAGTGAAAACAGCCTCATGATATGCAGTTCCGATCTCTTTTACATTCCTCGGCGCTTCGTTTCAGATTTTCTTGACCTTCATGGTTTAGTGGGTGATCTAGAAATCCATCACAAGGTTGCAATTCCCTTGTTCTTTACGGCAATGGATTCAGTCCAAAACTTCGATCCGGTATTGAGTACAATGAACTACAGAGAAAAACCACCTGCTACAAATTCATCAACTATTTATTCTGTTCATGTTCCTGCTGTTCATCCATGGAATGTGTCAAGTGAACAAGATTTCATTAAGTTGGTCAGAATAATGGCAGAAGGTGATCCACTTCTAGCAGAGTTAGTTTGAGAGGATAAGAGAAAAAAGGAAAAGAGACTTCGATTGATACCTTGGGATTTGGGGGAAACCATGTATACTAAGCAAACTGTTATACCAAACTGCTATTTTTCTTCTCTTTTTTGGTTGAGAGTGAAGAAAAATTCATTTCATTGACCATCCCCCCTCCCCAACACTTTTTTGTAGAGTTTTGTGTGTTCTCACCATTTGTTGTAAGAAAGAAATTGTATTCAACTAGTTCTTTTGTTCCATAAGTATATGAACAGGAAATTATATTGGTTGCACATTGATGCAGATAGGTCTCAGTTTGCTTTGTATTGCTTTCATTCCTTGTTTATTGTTTTTCATTTTTTAAGAAAAATGAATAAAATATAAATTTTTTTCTGCTCTTCCTCATTTGGAAATGTTATTTAATGAGATTAGTACAATTCATTATGACAGGTATAACGCGAATTCATTAATTTATATGTTCTTCATAACCAACATATATAAAGTCATACTCTCTTTACATTCATTGATAACCTAAATCAATTTTATAAACTAACTCAAAATATACAAGATGGATTGAGTTGATTAAGTTTTTTGAACGCATCTAATTCGATTCACTAAGTTGAGTTGGATATGGTGGGGATTATCAGCTCTTCTTTTGACTCACATTCTTCACAACACCGTGTTATAAATAACTAAACTACAACTTCAGAAATTTACATATTTATTGACAAAGTTCATTTTTCTCTTTCCTTCCCTCCAAAGTCCAATATGTTGTCATAGCTCCACACACATATATATTAAAAAACAAAGCTTCTTTAAAAGAAAAAATAAAAAACAAAACTTCTTTTAAAAGAAAAAACATATCCTAAATAAACAAAACAATTGAAATCCTGATCACTAAAATTACCATGGTGCAATTTGAATTGGTCAAATTTATATAAGACCGTCCAAATTGAAATTCGACCCAAGTATATAGGAAAATTCTAGTCAATTTTAGAATGTTACTCCTCTTATTCCACTCACTCCCTAATAATATCACCCTTAGTTGCTTTTCTTAATGATTTCAAATAGGTTAAACAATATTTTAGGTAACCATATATCATAATAGTTTTCGTAAGTCCATGTCTAAAAATACATTGTTGAGATTGAAATAATAATAATAATAATAATAAATTAAGATTTAATGTTATGAAAATCCACAAGTAAATGACTTAGAAAAAAGAAATGGCTTCACTGAATATAATATACCTCTAGTTTTTTCCTGTAATAAGGTTATGCTTTTTCATAGCATAACTTGATCACTAGTATAGAGTATGAATACAACAATCGAGAAAATAAAATATACAATCAATTAAATTAAGATGGAAGCCCCCCGCAAAAAAAAAAAACAAACGACATTTAATCATCTAGAGAAGGGAGCAAAATAACAAGTCTTCCTCCAGGAGTAAATATATATGAATAGAAAGAAAAAAAAGAAAAAGAATGAAAGAATTGAAGATTTTAGACCTGCAAACTTGACTGACAACAACAAAGATTGAAGCTCATCTTTTTTTTTTTTCCTTCTCTTGTAGTAGCTACTTACAAAATGTACTCTGGTTGCTGAGTCATCTCGCTTGTTGAAATCGAAGGCTCTAGTACCTAATACTTCTGTTCCATCTGAAAGAACATGGGATACTTTACTGGAATCAACAACCTGCAGCTTTGAGAAAGTTGTCATATGGACTAGAAGCTGGTAATCTGAACGAGTGTGTTTGACACTGATACTCAGTCACACACGGCATCACAATCTGTCCAAGGGGAGGTCGATGTGGGTTAGCTGTGAAGTGTTCAATGAATGGATTGCCAACCTGCAACTTCAGGAATATATTAGAAGTTTGTAAAGTACATCCTGACAATATATATCAAGAAACTATTCACATTTGCTGTTAAGGTAAATTTAATATTATATCAACTATAACTGAAAAAAAATTACTCATAGAACTTCAGGATAACTAAATTTGACTTTCATATTTCCATTTTCTGTCATGCATTTTGGTTTTGATATATTACAATCTTGATATTTGCTCCCATATCCTCGTCTCTCTTATTTCATCCCTCCCATTATTGTTTCTTTTTCCCGTTTCTCGACTCTTATGATTTCTCCAATCATTGACTTGGATCAATCGTGGTGGAATGTAATCCTAAGCCAAAATATATGAAGCAGAATTTCTACATGTGGAATAGCTATAGTTTATATCCCAGAAAACAGTTTTCACATATGATCCAGTATTGACACATAATTAGGTTCGTGTCTTGGGTTTACCTCATTTTCTTGGTTTTGCAGAGATACAAGCATAACCGTCTCCTGCTTCTGTTGGGAACACATCAAAGATGACATCTTCTGCTGCTTTCCCATCAGAAGTAGCTCACAATGTTGAGCCATTTCCTTGAAAGGAGGCACCACATCAGTTGTGGTAGAGATGGAGATTCTTCCAACTTGATGAGTCGTTTCAAGTACCTGATTAGATGAAACGTGACAAAGTAAGCTACCATTGAAACTTTCTAATTTTGGCATCTACATCGAATAATGAGAGCTTGAAGTTGCTGACATACTGATTCAAGAAACTGATTCACACTCAAAAGGGGAATCACAAAATGCAACTCTTGATTATCTTTAGTTTGGCTTTCTAACGAATCGGCAAAAGATTCCTCATCAATGTTAAAAAAATGAGCAGACTGAAAAATAAGAACACAAGTTAGGGAAAAGTTAGGTTACATTTAGTTTGGCTTTAACGAATTTATTAGAGTTTTGAGTATAGCCTGACGTACTTTATTCGAAGTTTTCTCTGAAAGCTGGTTTCCGAGAGGACACATATCATCAGGTAAGAACTCGCTGAGAAGTTGCTCCTTTATGCTGGAGAATTCAGCCTGGACCATAAAAGTGAAATTTTGTTACTAATAAACAATAAAATGAACCAATCCAGATATGGGTTTTCTAGTGCTTTACGTCTGAAAGTATATCCAAGCTCTTAAAAATCTCAGTAACAAAGGATTCCCTAGTTTGATCTTCGGTTATCTCCATTTCAGAAAGAAACTTTGAGGCCAAATCGTCATCTTCCTTTGATCCATATGGACTAGTCTTTATGTCAGACTGTATGGTAACAGCTTGTAACTTGCAGTCTTCAACCAGTCGTAGGAAGGGATCGGCCTAAACAGATTCAAAAACAATTTATAATTGAAATTACTACAGCAGCTTCAGATATAGACAGAGACTTAATTTGGAAGGTAATGGTTGCTCTAAGAGACAGAATCAGATGCATAAATGAGAAACAAATAACCATTACAGGAATTTGGAACCTCAGAATACTAAAGTTCTTTTAACAATAAGCAAATGGGGAACATACCATTCTGCTCACAAATATAGCCTTTGTTCGGTCAACAAGAGGAAGGATATTAAAAGCTTTGGATGAAAAGAGGATCATCGATGTGGCTAGAGTAAATAGGGATCTACAGCGCGATGGTGGCAGTGATCCTGGAATTAGAGCACAAGATGTAGCCTGAGTTGGAATTGGATTGAAGACCAAATTTGAGCTAATGTTTTAAAACTTCACCTTTTTTACCGAGAGAAATGTCTCGCAATGAAAATGCCAACTGAAAACTTCGTACTAGGACCTCATGACTTGAGTTCTACACAACAGAAGAACCATATACGTCGAGATTAGAGAATAGAAGGAATAAATAATTCGAAGGGATAGTAAATATTTCCAAGTTTCATATATAGTAAAGTCCTTCTAGGTGCTATATCTTTCTGGTTCTGGAGGACTTTAACGACATGGCATTCAAAATCTTAAAAGTGTTCATATAAACTGTTTGATGACCAATCTCAAAAAATGTTATCATTGGACTAATTGCCACAAAAAAATTATATAAATCATTTTCATTAATAAGAAACAAATTTCGTTGACGTAAGGAATTTTCAGCTTATTGTTTTTCCAATGATTAAGAGTCTCCTACATTGGCCACCCATTTTCTGATGGGAAAAGAATCCTGTGGATGAATCTCATTCAGGAATTTTTTTTTTTTTTTTTGAAAAACAAGGAAAGCAAAAACTGCATTTTTCAAGATAAGGAAAACTCTTAGGAGCATTACTACCCAAGAAAATGAAATTTTCAACTGAAACGTAATGGTAGTTCACACCCCAAGCAAAAGAAAAAAGCAACCCATCTGTTCTGAAAAGTATTGTATTCCACCTAGTAATACAATTACCTTAGCTCGAGAAAACAGCAAGATCAAGCTGTATGTATGGGCAATTCCTTCATAATTTTCTGGAAAATTGGCGGAAGATATGGATTGTACAAAAATTGATGAGAGCAAAAGTGTGATTTGGCGGCTACTGAGTCGAAGAGAATAAGTTTCCTGAAATTTGATTAAGCAAAGAAAAAAGAGAAGGAAAAAGTAAGTAAAATCGGTTACCAAAACTTCATGACAAGCAAAAGAAGAAAAATTATCCAAACTTGATAACATTGATGGTCATTCTAACGCAGATTGAGGTCTCTTCTACTTGCATGACATACTCGTGGCTCACTTAAATAAAAAGGTTAAGTTGGCAATCTAGGTAAAACATATTAGCAAAAGTTAATTACATTGCATAGACATTTCCAGAAAAACTTGAATACTGCTAAAGACATTGAAATGTAGGAACTTGACTACTACTTCCTTGAGAATCTAGCAGGGAATTAAGGAGTGTGTGGGTGTGGGTGTGGGTGTTACATCCAGAATATACTTTGGGACTTTATACACAATGTTATTCAATAAATATTTGAACAGTCTATTTCATAGTAAACCCTAACCAAATGCATATTACATTCTTAATCATAAAAGCAAGTACCCTTGTTACCATAAAGAAAATAAAAAAAGACTGAACTATATTTTATTTCACTATTGTGTTTACATCTCAATCTACAAACCCATGCACATATCCAATCATCTTTTCTCCTTTCTTTTCTTTTCTTTTCTTTTTCATTTTTGGGAATAAGAAACATCAAGCAGTATAACAATGACAACAAAATTTAACGATGAGCTACTTTAACCCATACGATATCACATCTATTTGCAGGGAACAAAAGTAACAAAATGCATGCCACAGACTAATCAGTATTTCCCAATGCCTAATTTAGTGACTGTGTTTGCTTTTATACACTAAATAAAACTATTGCCAATAAAATACTTAAAATGGAATAATATTCACAAAACATACTGGTTCTTTGCTCAAGTCATCCGTAGTAGTTGCATCAGTTCTCAAAGGTCCAGAACTTCTTATGCTATAAGCCCGACTGTAGGACGACTTCAACCTACTTAGCATACCATTGTTTACAATTTCCTGTTCACCATCAAGAAGAGAGTTATCTTTCATATCTGGAAGACCATTCTCCAGTGAGGAGGCTTTTTCATTTCTCAGCTTCTGAAAAAGGGCAGCCGAAGAAGAAAAAACAGACACGGCTCTTGTGAGTGTCCTAGGAAGGTCAGATGGTGTGATTGACTCAAGATCTGAAGAGCATCGACGAGGACAAACAGAAGATGGCACAAGGACAACTGAAAATATACGATGAGCTGCAACTCGTGTTTCATGATCTGGGTGAACCATGGCCAGTAATAACTGATAAAACAAGGCCTCAGGGAATGCCTAAGCCATAAAACACTGAATTTATTAAAATCAAAAGGTTAAACTTTGCAGTAGAGAATCAATCAGACTCAAAAGCAGGTGAACGTTGCTTGCCTTATTTTGATATGATAAATTAGGCAAGGAGGCAACAATTTGAGCAGCACGATAAACAGCAGAAATTGTAGTTCTGGAGATGACGGCAATGGTAGAAAGGCTCTCCATCATCACAGCCATAGCATCAAGAACTGGCCCAGGTTCTCCAACCTGCTATCCAGTGCTTAGTTAACCATTTAAGTTCTATAAATAGCACAACAATAATGAAAGTAAACAATACAAATTTCCAACGGAATTAGAAATGCATCCTGAAAGTAGAACAGCATTCTCATCACCTTATATATTAGCTGTACCAGACACTGATCTACTGCCTGATTTAAGCTTTTATTCCAATTCTTCACATCATCCCCTAAATTTGCATCATCAAGTGCGCAGTGTATGCTCTTCCTCAAATGCCTCAAGCAGTCACTCACTGCACTAATTACTGCAATAGAAGGTTCAGCCTTTGCTTCTTGGGCAAGAGCAGTAGTCACAGCAACAATGTCCAGCTGCATGTTAGGCAGCTTCAGAACATTTTTATGGTCAAGATGTTTAATCAATATGGATAGCAAAACATGGGTATTTTGACCTGTAAAAAAAAAAAAGCACAGTCAATCAACCAAAATTCACTAGGAAATATGAGAACAAGACTGAGAACATACCAGATTTGTCCATTAAGAACTGCAAATCCTTCAGAACTGGAGCAGCAATACCATGTTTAGTAGACCATAAATTTTCATTATCAAAGTAACGAAACAAAGATTCTAAAATACGCCTCATGGTTGTAGCTTCTTTGGCAAGTTTGGCCATGTTGTGTAGGCAAACCCTAGACCAAAAGCAGGGGTTTTGGACATTCTCCCTATCAAGCAAAGATAGTTAATTCATAATGAAACATATATCTCAAGATTACAGCATGGGGACCTAATCAGAGTCACATGATTACCCTGTCAAGTTCACTTCACCTCTTTCAGTCACGATTTCCCTCCAAGATGGTGTGTTCATCGTGACAACTGATGATGAAGAGATGTGGCCCTCCTCCCGTTGCACTTCTTGCACCCATCGGTCATTTGAGTTTGAATTTTTTCCAGGAGCCCCATAGTTTTCCAGGACCACCGAAACAATCTGTAAAGAAAGGTCACAAGACAAAGCAAGCTCAAATTGTGAACAAGGCTAATGCTAGTCATTAGAAATAATGTTAGTCTTTCTGTCAAAGGTAGGGTTGATGTGCAAGATATGAACGAAGAGATCGATTGTTTGAATTGATAACTAAAAATAGGAACATGGGTAATGGATTGACGAAAATATAATAATAGAATACTAAACAGTACTTGAGATAACAAAATCCAGATCAGTCCAGAATTTCTGAATCAACTTACATTATCAAATTCGGTAGAAATATGAGAGTATTCACCCATAAACCATACCTAGAAGAATGCATAAACCAAATTAGTTCTGAAAAGCAGCACATTTTACGGAAACTCGAATATACTTCATGAATGAAAAGATTATAAACAAATCAACCTGTAATCTCTCTGCAAGTTCAAGAGTACTTTTTATTGGTTGATTATCATCATTGTGATAAGACGCCAGAATGAAAGAAAGAATGTCTTTAGCATCACACAGGAAATGTGGAATACCAAGAGAGGAAAAAACGGGGGAAATAGATAATTATTAGTAGTAAAAGCTCCAATTGCTACTAATCAATAATAGGAATCTCCAACAAAAATGAGGGGAAAATCTATCTAAATACACACAGGAGCCATTGAAATGCACAACCGCTCCACACATTATCTCATTAAACATTGTATCCTCAAAATCTTCTTAATCCTTTCAATCTAAATGCACGATACGATAGAGAAGAAACATTTTTCTTAAGGAATCTCCCTTCACTCCCAAAGGATTCAGAGCAAACAGAATCGATGGTTTATATTGTAAAAAAGAAAGAAAGAAATATAGATCCCATGGGGAGAGACTGAGAGAGCATCTAGAAACCATAAACTAGGACTTCGTTTGACAACAGAAAGTAGAGTCAGGGGAATCAAAACAGTGCAGTACATAAAATCCCTTCTCGAAAAAATAACTCATCTGCTGTTTTAGGATGCCAACCAAAACCAATTTGTATAATCCTGAAAATCAGTCACGTTGAAGATGGCAAAGTTTGACATCAACTCGTAACTACTTTACACCAGTCTTCAGAGGTTTCTCACAAGGAACCTCGCCTTCTTATGAAGTTAATTACACTATCCTTTAGGAGACCAAACTTTACAATTTCATGAATGCCCTTTCTCCACATTGTTCAACATATTAAATTTCCAACCGGCTCCAAAAAAAAAGTACTATGAAAATTTATAATACAATTTCCTTGGAAACCTTTTTGCAGTGCTACTTTTTAAATCATAAATTTCAAACAAAAGATAGAAAAATTTTCCAGCAAATTGAAAGAGATTTGAAGAAGGTATGATATGTTATCAATTTTTGCAGCCTCCACTTGGTGTCCTTTATCAAAATCATTTAATAGTTACCCTATCTCTACCATAATTACCAAGTGGAGACTCTTGAGCCTCTCTCTTGTTGATTTTTTATCAATGAGCCATGCTTCTGTTTAATATGAGGGAAAATGGCAATGGTAAAAAAAATGCTAGAGAGAGAGAGAGAGAGAGAAAGCTCCCCGCCGTCCTTCGCGTTGATGGCCTCCGACTTTTCCTTCCCTGGCAACCTCCCGTCCTCACTGCTCTACCTACTTCCTTTGCTTACCTCTCCATCCCCCGCCCTTATTGCTCCTTCTCCGGTCATCTCTTCACTGAACGACTATGGGGTCCTCAAGACGGGCATCGACAAAAATTGAAAACAAATTCTTCTCTTGTGAGTTTGACTCGAACAGCAAAGGAAGGGTGATTCGCTTAACTGAAGCTCATTTAAACAAGTCTTATACCCTTTTAGGAGAGGAAATTCTTTTTGTTTGGCTGGTTGATTCCTTGGAGGAAGTGTTGCAGACCCCGAAGTTCCATAAATTTTTTCGAAAGACATTTTGTAATGGAGGGTTCACCTGGATTCAAAAAACGACAAACAAGAGAGGAAGCTTTCTTGAGATTTCGAAGGTGTTGAAGTCGGGGAAAAAAGGAAACATTGTGGTTCCAGCTGGTATTGATTTAAAAGGATGGGAACGTTTAAGGCGCTTATTGCTGGATTTTTTGAAGGCTGAAGATGAATTTAGGGCCCATCATTCTAAGAAGAAATTAATCCACAAGCCTTCTTTTGGAACCAGACCGGAAACTTATTCTCAACCTCGTCATCCTATGCGAAGTTCTATCCAAGGAAAATCTCCAAGTGTGATGCCTAGTCATTATCAAGAGGAAGGCAGAAGCAAATAAGGAAAAAGAATTAGAAAGATTTGTTGGGAGGATACACTGGTTGTCACTAAACGTGACTTCCACGATGACTGGCAAAGGATTTTGGAAATCCTTCAAGCTCAAATACAAATACCTTTATTATCAATCCGTTCCATGCTGACAAAGTTTGCTCAAATGCCCTGATCAGACGATAGCAAGACTTCTCACGACGAACAAGGGCTGGGCTACCTACGGTCCTTTAACCTTGAAAATGGAAAGGTGGGATCCAAAAAAACACGGGAGAATGTCGCTTGTTCCATCTTATGGAGGATGGATTAAACTAAGAAATTTTCCCTTGCATCTATGGAACAAGGTGTTTAAGAGGGTTGGTGATAAGTTTGGAGGCTTCATTGAGTTTGTGGAAGAAAATTCGAGCCTCTGGAAGTGAATATCAAAGTTAGAGGAAATTATTGCGGCTTCATCCCGGCGGAATTTGAATTGATAGAAGGATCTGACTCTTTTCTCGTACAGGTGGCCTCCTTCCAAGATCCCACTCTTCTTATTGATAAAATCGCCGGAATCCATGGATCCTTCTTGCCGGAACAAGCTGAGAATTTTTTCAAAGGTCCGGGCGGCCCGGATTCGAACCCGGTTGATATTTGGCGCGTGGAGAGGCTGAACACAAGGCTGTCAGTTTACGCTTCTCAGAACTCTGGGATGGTGAGTACGGCGGCAGAAGAAGCTGAGATTTTCTGTCCTTCTCTGCAAACTGAAGGAGACATAAGAGGACCTAATTTAAATTTACCGCCCACGCAAACCCTAATGGATTTGACTAATCAAGTGGGCTTCACCAATGAAATGGGCCTCACTAAGGAAGTGGGCTTCTCTGATTTAAAAGGGAAAGGTATTCCAGTGGATGAAGTAATTACTCCAAAGCCCACCAACATTAAAACTCAACCTGGGATTTTTATTAGAGAAAACTCCCAAGCTCCCCGTGCCAAACAACCCCTTCCACTGAAATTACCCAAGCCCACAAAAATTAAGTTTGCGGAAAAGGAAGAGATTCGACCTTTCTTTAAAAACAGTGTGATTTGCTCCACAAAACAATTTGGAGGCTCTTCAACTTCAACGTTCACATCAGACCGCATCCATGATGAAATCGATCCAACCACGGACGTTTCTATTTCCAGCCCGGACAGCCTCATCTGAAAACAAATTTGCTCCACTTGAAGCCGAAAACGTGCAGCACATCTCAGACTTTTCTTCCGACGTCCATAGACTCTTCCACGAGGTAAGCACCACGGAAAGAGTTAGGAAAGAGGGTCTCCAGTTAATAGCTGTAGAGGAAATCAGCGAGCTTCCCCTACCCAATGAAGAGTTAATCGAAATTGAAAGTGTAACCGAATTAGATCCAGCAGCCTCTATACAGAATCCTTTTCCGCTGAGCAAGGAAGTGGTAGCGGCTCTTCTCGAATATGACTTATGCATTCGGGCTGTGACTAGAAAAGGGAAACCATATAGGAAGGGTGGGGCCTCCTCGAGCAGCAACAAAAAGCTTACTAGAGAAGTAAAAGCACTGATAGGTAGTTGGGAAAGAGAAGCCCAAGCGGCAAAAGGTAGTAATCCTCCGGGCTCTGATGGTGATCTATGTTAATTATCTCATGGAATGTAAGGGGTCTTAATGCTCGCCCCAAAAGAGCGGTTGTGAAAGAATTGCTTGTGAAATTCAATCCAGATGTGGTTATTCTCCAAGAGACTAAAGTTAGCATTGTTGATCGACAATTGGTGAAGTCAGTTTGGAGTAGTCAGTTTGGAGTAGTCGGTTTGTTGGGTGGGCAGCCTTAGAGGCTTATGGCTCTTCGGGTGGTATTCTTATTTTGTGGAAAGAGGACTCGGTCACTGTGGATGACATAATTCAAGGTGAGTTCTCTGTTTCGATTCACTGTAGATCTAATACTGGATTCTATGGATGGATAACAGGTGTTTACGGCCCTTCCTCTTATAGACTTAGAGACCAATTCTGGTGGGAGCTTTCTAGCTTATATGGTTTGTGTAACGAAAACTGGTGTGTAGAGGGTGACTTCAATGTAGTCAGATGGTTAAATGAGAAGAGCTCTGGCGCTCGTCCGACTAGAAGTATGCTTCGCTTTAACAGCTTGATTGAGGAATTGGATTTGGTGGATATCCCCTTTCGAAATGGTAGGTTCTCTTGGTCCCGGTCGGGGATTAGGCCAGCTGCCTCAAAGGTCGACAGATTCCTTCTATCCAAGCAGTGGGTGGAGTTCTTTAGAGAAGTAAGTGTGGAAAGACTTCCGCGTACCACTTCAGATCACTTTCCGATTCTATTGAAACTGGGGGCACATTCGTGGGGTCCAACACCTTTTAGATTTGAAAATGCTTGGCTGGATCATCATCTTTTCTTAAAAAATGTTGAGAACTGGTGGGGCAGTTTGGATGTTGATGGCTGGCCTATATTCTCCTTCATGGAAAAGTTAAAAAGATTGAAAGCCATCCTAAAGAGTTGGAATAAGGAGACTTTTGGTAACATTTTCTCCCAAAAACAGGTGCTGATTGATAAGATTAACTCTCTTGACTCACTTGAAGAGTCGAGTTGTCTCAACGAGGAAAGTGCGGCGGAAAGAGAAAGTTGTAGAGGGGCCCTGCTTGATTTGATTGTTAAAGAACAGAAGCTGTGGATTCAGAAATCAAAGCTTCATTGGCTGAGAGAGGGGGAGGAGAACTCAAGCTTCTTCCACATATGGGTTTCGGCTCGTAAATGTAAAAGTATTATTTCTTCTTTGGTTAGTATCGAAGGGAAGACTCTTGTCACAGAGAAGGAAATTGTGGATGAGATCCTTAGTTTCTTTTCAAATTTATAAGGCACAAGGATTTCCTCGCCGTTTATTTGTGACGGTCTTAATTGGAGAGGCCTTAGCTTACAGGATTCTAGTTTACTTGAGGTCCCCTTTACTGAAAAACAAATTAGAGAAGGTGTCTTTGAGATGGGTTGTCTCAAATCCCCTGGCCCTGATGGCATGACTGGAGAGTTTTATAAAAAATCTTGGAACATTCTGAAGTCCGACCTAGTAAGGGTGTTCCAAGATTTTTTTTAAAAACGGAATTATTAATAGAAGATGTAATGAGACTTATATTTGCCTCATCCTCAAAAAGAAAGAGGCAGCTCGTGTCAGTGACTTCAGACCCATAAGCTTAGTTTCCTCCTTGTATAAAGTTATCTCCAAGGGCTTGCATCAAGACTTAAAAAAGTTCTTCCTTCGATAATTAATGTTTCTCAAATGGCTTTTGTGGAGGGAAGGCAAATCCTTGATGCTATTATGATTGCTTCTGAGACTGTTGACGAGTGGTCTTTAAGAGGCAGAAAAGGCGTTCTTTTGAAGCTTGATCTAGAGAAAGCTTATGATAAGGTGGATTGGTCATTTCTTGACATGGCCATGAAACTTAAAGGCTTTGGTAAGAGATGGAGGAAGTGGATATGGGATTGCTTGTCGACAACTAATTTTCCATCATTGTCAACGGCAGGCCTAGAGGAAAGATTCTTGCTAAAAGGGGCATTCGTCAAGGTGATCCTCTTGCCCCTTTTCTTTTTACGATAGTGGGAGATGCTCTAAGCTGCCTTATTCACTACTGTAATGAGAAAAGGAGTTTAAAAGGTTTCCATTTTGAGAACCTGTCAGATGACTTAACCCACCTTCAGTATGCAGACGAAACTCTTCTTTTTTCTTCCTAGGAGGATGGAAACTTGGAGAATTGGTGGAAGGTGATTAATATCTTTCTTATGGGAGCCGGACTATCCCTTAATAGATCTAAAACTTCCCTGATCGGTATTAACCTTAACAGTGGTGACTTAGCTCCTTTTAGTAACTCTATGGGGTGTTCGGTTGATAGTCTTCCCTTTAACTATTTGGGCTTTTCTATTGGAGGGGGTCATAATAGAAAAGAGATGTGGAACACCCTTGAAGAGCGATTCAGATATAAAATCGATAGGTGGAGGAATGTATCCCTTTCTAAAGGGGGTAGACTAACTCTGGTGCAATCAGTTCTCAATAGTCTCCCCTGTTATTTTTTTTCCCTTGCTCAAGCTCCGGTTGGTGCTATTAATAGATTGGAAAAGATGATCAGGAAGTTTGTTTGGACAGGAGGGTCTACGAATCCAATTGCCCACCCCGTCAAATGGGATTGCACTTCCACCCCGATTTGTTATGGTGGTCTTGGGATTGGTTCGTTTAGGCAAAAAAATATTGCTCCTCACTAAATGGTTTTGGAGGTTTAGTAAGGAAGAAACCTCCTCCTTATGGAGGCGTTTAATTGTGGCCATTTACGGCCTAGAGGAAAATGGGTGGTCTACTAAAGATCCAAACAGGGGAAAATCTTACAGATTATGGGCTGGTATTTTAAAGCACAAGGAGATCTTCTTTAGATTTTCAGCTTTTGTTCTGGAAGAAGGAACAAAAATCAAATTTTGGAAGGACAAGTGGTGTGCCGCGGAACCACTTGCAGAAAAATTCCCTAACTTATTCTCTTTGTTGTTGAATAAGGATGTTTATGTGGCTGAATGTTGGTGTAATGCTACTCATTCGTGGAATTTGGGCCTTAGAAGAAATATGCTCGATAACGAGATTGCCAATGCGGCCTCAGTTTTAGAAATTCTTCATTCCTGGGCCCCCACTGAAGGGAATGATAGTCTTAAATGGACTCCTAACGTTAATGGCAATTTTACTACGAAGTCTACCTTTCTCAACTTAACCAAGAGATCCCCCTCCATTGCTGTTCCTTTGATTCGTCATATTTGGAAGAATAAAATTCCGAAGAAGGTGAAGTTTTTCTTATGGTCGCTCGCTTACAGAAGCCTTAACACTCATGAGAAGCTACAAAAAAAAGTTCAGAACACCTTGCTTAGCCCATCGATGTGTTGTCTTTGCTCCAAAGAAGAGGAAACTTTGGATCATCTATTTCTACACTGTCTCTTTACTAAAAAAGCTTGGAACACTTTTTTTAGGATTTTTGACTTGGAGCTTTGTCTTCCTAGTAAGATTGATAGTTAGATGATTGAAGGACTCAACATTAGAGGTTATAGCCCAAAAGGAAACATCTTATGGAAATGTGCGACTCGGTCCCTTTTGTGGTGCATTTGGAAAGAAAGGAATAGTAGAATTTTTTAAGATAGCTATAATTCTTTTGATTCTTTTTGGACTGTGTTGCAACACACAGCTTCTTGGTGGAGTACGAATTACACCAAACACTTCTGTAATTATAGCCTTTCAATGATTTTCAACAATTGGAAGGCTATCATTTCTTAGTTTCTTAGCTTCTTCCGAGAAGGGCCCTCTTGTCCCTTGCCCTTAGGTTGTTCTCTTTTGTTCTTTGAATATACTTGTTTCTTATCAAAAAAAAATATGAGGGAAAGAAAGAGAAAAACAACGCAGAAAAGAAGCACAACTGGGATATTGTCTTCTTTCTTTTCATTGAACTATTCTTTTTTTCTTTTCACTGAACTGAAGTATTAGTTCCCTTTGACAATCTTAATGTAGTTGTAAAAAGTAGAAATTGAGAGGAATACCATTGAAGAAAGTCCTTGCAAGCCAGCTGAACGTAGATTTTCAGCCCCTTCATCGTCTCCACTGTCCTGAGCTATATGACACAGTTTTGGAATAAAGGCTTCTAAGTTAAACATGTAAGTCCCATCACTCTGGACAATCAGAAATTCAATATTAATTCAGTAAACAAGACAAAACCCTGCACTAGTATACGAAAATGAGGATTAAAGTTAAATTTTCACTTACCTGGCTATTCACAAAACTAAATAGAGTCTGACATCCTATAATTTGCATTTCCTTCTGCCGTGTTTGATCCATTAGAGTTTGCATAATGCTTATTAAGCTACTAGCAAAGAGAGGCCTGCAAATAGTTCACACATCCGCTTGAGTCAATTATTTATGTTTAGAACAGACACTAAGTTTTACATTGTTCTATGGATGGGTGGCAGAAAAGTTCTGATAAAGAAACATAGAATGCTGTCATCTTGCCACTAACTAGTGGGCAGCTGATATCCTTCAAATACAAAATCCAATAAATCCATTCGTTTTTGCCTCATTTCCTTTTTTCCTAGGTGCTCACAAACCCAAAATTTAAAAATATTGACTGGAGCAAAAACCAAGCACTAGAAAACGTGGTTAAGTCCATTCGCACTGTAAAAGAGAATAGAAAAATATATGTTGACGTAGAATACATTGAAGATTTTTGTGTAGATCAAACTAAGCCGTTCTCTCTTAGATATGAGAGAAGTAGATATTAGGTGCAGATGTACAGAAAGCAAATCAAGAAAACAAAGATGGTTTTACTCACATTTGCTCCTTACATGAAACCAGAAGTTTTCTGTAGATGGACATGACAACTTTGACGGCTTGAAAATTTTCATTCCTCAATTCTTTGTAACACCTTTGCTCTAGGGAAGTTGTGATCTGGTCATGGAATTTGAAGATTAAGAGTTGGTGCAAGAACTATAATCAAGCATTTAGCATGCTAATTAGTCATTGATAATTATTGGAATAAAACACTTCATCCAAAGGGAAAAAATATGAAACTTGATCTAAATAAATTCTCCTAAGGCAGAAACAACAACACAAATGATAAAAATACAATTTGAACACTGGAAAGGATACATGAATACATGCAACACAGTAACCAAAAATTCTCTGAGATGATTCATTTATCTGGAGCAAAAACTACATCCAAAAATTTAGTTTTAAAAAATTGCTTACTCCTCTGTCAGTTTGATAAAATGATCCAAGAAAAAAAATATGGAACTTGATTTAAAGGGATCTACTCTATATATATATATATATATATAATTCTGAAATACAATGTGCATGCTTGCTGGTTTAACTCAATCTGTAAAATTGTATGCCAGTACACACGCATGCACAAAGGAGACATGGTACGGTAAAGAATATAAGAATCCCAGGATGACATATGTTTCCCTTAAGGAACTTTCCAGCTAAACTCTTAATTCAAAGCAAGAGAAATGAAGATATAACATCAAAGAGTTAAGCTGGAAAACTATGCAACCTGGGTTCCCAAAAGAGTTCCTCCAATGATCAGAATACCAATCAATCATCATTGATGGACTGTCAACGATATTTCAATAATCAAATACAGGCTCCGAATCCCATCATCAAACTTTCTAAATCAATAAGAATCATGATGGCTGAACGAGTGCCAAAATGAAATCAAACTTAAAGAAGCCTCTGGAAGATTGGTCATGTGAGACAATTGGGCAAATGCTAACTAAAGCACTGTAGGTTTTTGCTACTAATTCATCTACAGATTCACATTTCAAAGTAAATTTGAATATTTAGGTCCAGGAGGCAGGTAAAACAGATAAACAAAAAGATAGAAACAAAATAATTATGCTGAAAATAGAATGTTGCAGACCAGTTATACAAATATACTTTTGGAACAATGCTATCCAGCTCGATGTCATCTAACTTGCAGATGATGTATAATTATATGCACCAGCCACAATATAAGTGAACGAATACAGAAAAATAAAATTATGACAAGGCAAACCACAATGTTAAGGCTTGATAAATTTTACCTTTGGAATTCGAAGAGGATTTTTAGCAGCATATTCACATAATTTCCCTATCTTCCGATCATTCGGTCCTTCTTCCTAACATTATATTGGGATTATCTTTAGTCAATTAAGAAGATATGTAAAAAAGGCGATGAACAATTCAATGTGAGGTTGTTGAGTAATAAGGATTAACTATGAGCACGTGTAGACCCAAACAATGAAAAGTTATTTCTTGTTAATTAAAAAAAAAAAGTAAATGTAGTAACATCAATAATTTTTTTGTAAAAGAAAAACGGCACATAAGATCCAACCACTAAGTTGACTTAACATTATTTTAATTTTCATCATAAAAGGTGCAGAGGACAAAGCAATTGACCCCTCCATGAGAGGACCAAGGAGAAACTAAATAGTAAAAACTTCTCTCCTATCATTATCAATCTTTCACTGGTGAATATCAGGATTCCTAAGACCTGTTGAGTTCAATACGAACACAAGAGAATTCCATTCTTTTAATTCCCTGTCCAATAATAGTTAGATTTTCAATCCCAACCCATACAGGTGACTCTATTTTGGATAGGTCAAGAGGAAGGACTGAGTGATTCTTCGAATAACCTCTCCCACTTCAACCATCCAACCAAAAGAGAGAGCTACTCTCATCTCTCACCTTGCTGGAAGAAAGCATACAAATATCTAATTTTAGCTTGACGATACTAAACCAACTCCTAAAGCTTAAAAAATTTGCTTTGCGAGTTACTCAAAACATACCGTAAATATTTATTATTAATCACTTCCAGATGTTTGAAGGATTTCAAAAATTAGCACCACAAACTAACAGTGCAATTCATTTGGAGTGCTAAAAGTATAGATTGGATTGCCTAGATGCTTTGGGGTCCTCTGAAGGTATTGGTATCCACAAACTTGCATCATCACAAACGATACTGAAGGGACTTGCTCCCTATCTCTTCAAATTTATTTATTTTTTCCCTTTCTTTTTCTTTTTTCATAAAACTATCTCTTCAAATTTCTTTAGCTGATAGTTCCAATTTCACTCATCTATAGAAGTCCCCACATACATTCGGAGACTAATTAATTTGTCTCTCCTTTTCAATGATAATGAGATTTTGGAAGGGATTGCAACATTGCTTAATGGCACCTGCTTGGATGGAAGGGAGAAGAAAGCATGAGTGCTCGGCACGAGGAAGGGAGAATTCTATAATCCTCTCTCTCTCTCCCCCATTTCTAGGCTTCACTATTATTCTCAATGTATAACTCTCTTGTACTTTGAGTTTATTAATAATAAAAAAGTTTGTCTCCTTTTAAAAAAGGGAGAATTCTATAAACCCACATGTCCTTTGAGAGAGTGAGCGGTATGAAACAACAATGATTGAGTGATGTGAGTAAGTTAGTCTGATGACTTTGTTTGTAAGGGGGAGAGGGACTGAGGTAAATAGAGAGACGTATGTATGGAAAGAACAGTATTAAAGTTTGGTTAAGGAGATTAGGAGCAGGAAGTCACTCAATTTCCTTTTGTTGTCACATTTCTTCATGTTAATGAAATCCAAAAGGGCCATTGTATTAAATTATTTCCCAGTATGGTCCACACTGTAGGATTAAACAACAACACCAGGTTGCAAAGACAACGATCAAAGCTATAGCTTTACAGTCTCAAACATAATAGACAGTTCAGTAGACGGTAAGCTAAAATCAAAAGAGATATATGAGAAGTACGAGTAGAACATTAGAAGGAACAGAACAGAAACACGAGCATGTCACTTACTTAGTAAGAAGATGAATGTTGCACCAATGTCAATTACAAATCTTACTTCAACCAATTTGTACTTCAAACTTTAAATATAAAACTCGCCATGATTTGCCATCACTAAAAACCCCCCAAACCCCATTAATGGAACATGAAGAAAAAAATCAGTCATAACAGAGCAAAAGCCAACTTTCAAACTCCTACACATGCCAAAATAATGCTGGCTCAATACTAAAATGCGATGAACATAAAAAATACTAACCGGATTACGAGGAAATATATCTGCAATAAGCTTCTTGTACCTCTTCACAGGCTGCCTAGACCTTGCCCTCAATGCCGGACAGAAGAAACAAAGACTCCCACAAACAGGCAATACTTGCCGAGAAATCACACCCGAAATGACACTCATTTTAAACATACAAATATATGTACAATCACACGGATGGCAAAAAAACCCGGCAAACCCTCACAAGATAGCCCTTTCTTTCCCTTCTGAACAAACTAAAATTCCAGGGCTAAGAAGGGAAACAGAAAATAGAACTCTCAAATATGCACCACTTCAAAGCCAAATTTCCCAGCCTACAAATTGAAAATTTCCGGTCACTACATCAAAAGTCAAACAAGGCAACGAAACGCCAAAACCCATTCAGTCTAGATCGATAAAATCACATCCCCAAATAAAAAACTAACAAGATTATGATCAAATTTTCGATTAAGAAAAAGTACCCACGATTATTTGTCCTAAAGAAAAACAGAGCAGAACCCGAAATCCCTTTAAAGATGTGAAGAAATTAAAACGTACCCGGAATTCCAGCGTTTAATTTCACCGCGAAAATCTCAGTGTCTCTCTCCAATCGATTTTCGTATCGAAAAAATGATGAAACTATCCGTTTCCTTCCGGGCTGCCAATTATGACTGAAAACCCAAGAAAAAAAATCCGAAACCTTTTCAACGGCAAGGTTGTCTGTGGGTCCACAATACATGGATGGCTGATCCTGAAGGCATCGCCATCGTTGGATCAGGTGAGAGCTGTGATGGCGGTTTAAAGGCGAAAGAGGGAAATCCATTTTAAAGTATTTGTTTTTGGTTGAATTGCATATGGACGTGCCGGCTTCTAAAGGAAGCCATGCGAGACCAATGCATATGATGATCTGTAAAAGAAGAATTTTTAGGTCAAATTCAAACCATACCCTTGTGAGAAAAGTCATCTTTTTTATCATCATTTATGTGCATTATGATCTTATGGGATTCTTTCAATTCGTTGAGTTTTGTTCTTTATAATTAAAGTATCTTACAAGTACTATTTCAATATGGGTAGTGGCTGTACCAATATAATTAAAGTATCATCCAACTACTGTTTCAATGTGAGCAGTGGTTGTACCAATATATATATATATATATATGTAGTGGTTAAGCATCTTGTTGTAATATATATACATAGATACACATGCATATTGATGAGATTTGCTTGCTAAAATAATATTCATGTAAAAACATATACGTTAACGCAGGTTAATCTAAACACTATTTTATAATGTTAATATGAGCTAGCTCAACAACTAACAAATACTTGTTGTATTGTAAACTTCAAGATACGATGTTCAATCTCGATCCCATGTATTTAAGAAATATAATAATATATTTAACAGTATCATTTATTAAGAAACCATCGAGTACTATCTTCATCCTATAGATTATTAAACTCAAACACGTATATATTGTATTGTACAAAAAGGATGTGTCACATGCTATAGAGGGTTATGTATATGAGTAAGTACTAAAGGTAACTTTACTTGTTTTTTTTTTTACTTTTTGCAAATGCATTGAATTAACGTGTGGGGTGAGAGAATAAACTCCAAGTTTTGATAATACAAGCATTATATCAATTTTCTAATACAACAATAGTGATGACGAAGAATCGAACCTTCTTCCTCTAAGATAAAAGACCATGCTAATTAATTATCACTTAGCTATGCTTATTGTAACTTACAAAGTTTAAGTAAATATCAAATAGAATAAACTTTCAATTTCCATGTCCAATAATGTTCATGAATTTAGAAAATATCAATAGTTCAAAGATTTGCTAGACACAAAATCAAAATTTCATGAACTTGTTAGATGCCCCCAATTGAAAATTTAAACATGTTGGATGCTTTTTTAAGTTCAGGAGAGTTGTTAAATACAAAAGTATATGTTTAAAGATGTATTAAACATATTTCTAAAGTTGAAGGATCTATTGAGTACAAACCCAACGTCTAATCTAAAGGATCTGCTATCGATTTTAAGTTGTTCGATATTCGTATGCAAGACTTAGTCCATAATTACATTAACTAATTTTGATTCTATTTAGCACAACAAACACACAGATAATCTCACTTGTAAATTTGACTTAAGATAGATATAGTAAACGATTTAATATTCCTATGCAAAAAAAAAAATAGAATTAGTCAATTAGCCGTTGAGTATTTTGAGATGTAAAAGACAATCAATCCCCACACACTACTTTCCACAACCACATATAAATATATTAATACTCTTGACTTCTTATGCTATGTGATCCAACGAGTCGTGTGATGTACAAATTTGTCAATTATTTTTTGTAACGCTCTATATTTTTTTTTCATTTTTTTAACAATAATTTTTTTACGAAGATAACTTTAATATTAGATTAATATTCTAACATTATGTTTGTAAATTTAAAGTTATTTCAATTTTAATCTCAGTTATCAAACTTGATAATTTGTGGACGTTGATTAATATTAAGGGATCATATAAAAAGTAAAGAAAAGAAAGAGAAGAAGATGAAGGAATTTTTTTTTCTACACTACAAAATTTAAATTTTCATATTATCTTCCTTTATTATCTGCCATGTCAATGTACTTTTAAAATAAGGTGAGACCCATATACATTAACGCGGAGTCCACAAATATTATTTATGAAGACAATTTTAAAATGAATTACTTTTAAATATATATGTGTGTTGTACAACAAAATAAAGCAAAATATAACAGTTTATTTGCGATGGATCGAAATAGACTACTATTCACTTGTATCACATATAGATTATATATATTTATAAATATTTTTAAAAGTTGTTATTTAAAATAAATTTTATTTTATGATATGAACAAGAGGAATCACTCGATATTTGTGAAAAGAATAGAATGAGAGAAATTTTATAGTACTAAAAGAGTATCATACTCCCCATCTCACTCAATTTTTAAAAGCATGCTGACGTGACATATAATAAATGAAAAAACATTAAAAATGAAAAATTGTTACCTCTTTAGCGTGGAAAATTTTTATGAGATGGAGTGGAACATGACTTGTAAAGTAGAAAAACAAACAAAATCATCCAATAAATATGTAAATTTCAATAATATTAAAGTTGAATTATTTACACGAAGTTAAGAAGTTAGCCAATCAACCAATGAAATAATTAATAAGTTGATCTCCACTTGTAATAAATATCATACTAACAATAAAAAAATATAAATATAACAATTATATCCAAAATATTTAAAAATTAGAAATGGTAATTCTCAAAATTAAATCACGATACAAACCTATCAAATAAAAAACTATATAATCAATAGCAATTAGATTTTACTATATAAATTTATAGTGGTTAAATACAGTAAAAATCTATCCTACTCTCTTTGGTGAATTTCCTTTTTGTATGATTTTGTAAATAGTTGTATTATTGTTGTCATTTAGAAGAATTACTCTTAATTACTCTTACGTAGTGTAAAAATGGGGACATGAAAACTATAAAAAGACTGTATGGTCTACTTTTATCGATTAAGATATTCTACAAAGAGGCCTCCTTTTTCTCTACTAAAAATGTAAAATATTCAATATCGTGTCAACGTCCAATCAAAGTTGATTCACCGCCACCACATTGGAATCCGACAACATCGTCAACAGGACTATTGTCGTTCGTACATTACTAAGGCAATCTTGGTCCAATCAAAATCAAAGCCACCAGTTTTCCTTCATTTCCTCTTCTTCTCACTCTTGACTCCCTCAAATTGATTGATCCGAGTGAAGAAACGGGTCGTAGGGAAGAACCCCAGAAGATTTCCTTTTCGACGATGTCTTCTGGGGCGGCTCGATTGCTTGTGTTGGATTTTGCCCTCTCTTTTATGTGGTTATGGTCGGGGGTTTTGGTTAAGATCTTTGTTTTTGGGATATTGGGGTTCGGAAATGATCTGGTTAGCGAGGTTGTCAAGGCTTCCTTTTCGATTCTCAACATGTTCTTCTTTGCGTTCCTGGTGAAAATTTCAAATGGGTCTGCTTATAATCCTCTTACCATCTTGTCTGCTGCTTTTTCTGGGGATTTCAGTAGATTTCTTTTCACTGTTGGTGCCAGAATCCCTGCTCAGGTTCTTTTCCTTTTTTAATTTTGTGTTTGTAAAACCTAGTTTGAGTATTATGGTTGTTTTCATCGTCTTGATTTTGTTTTCTTTTTGATATCTGTGAGTGTTTGACTCTAACTTGCGTGAAACTCGATCAGTCTCATTAGTGCTTGACTTGACGCTTTCTACATTTGGACTGGATGATGATATGGAATTTAATATATTAATGTTAGCTTAAGGGTGGAAAGTTAGAGGGGAAGCTTTTGAATTTGTTCTTATATTTGCACGTCAACGCTCTTTCTCACTCATAGACTTAGAAATTTGCACAAAGTTTGACAAGGTGGTGATTATTGATATTAATTGAAGAGAGAATGTCATTAGGTTATAAACATGGGGCTTCCAAAAGCTAAGTGGATTGATAGTGGTAAATTCTATCTTATTTCAAACCTTTAATATTGGGGTCTAATTTGGTTTGGTGGGAAATTATGTTGAATAGGATTGATTTCGGTGTGTTACTTTCTATATTCCCATATGCAACGATGGAGATGGAGTAATTGGGATCAGTAGAATTTTAAAACTACGGAACCAACTGGTTTCACATACGGTCATACGGAGCAACGACCCCAACAGTTTGGAAAATATCTTGAGAAATGGTTTTATCACCAGTGTATCCTGTGTGTACTTTAGTTTATTCGAAGCATCCCAATGGTGTAACGCGGGAACGCGGTCAACTTATTGGGAAAAAGGAGGAAAGTCACTTTGTGGAACTTGAAAGTTTGGAATGAGGTGATGCTTGCAAAATGGCTGTGGTGGTTATCTTTGGAGGCTGATGTTTTGTCATTACCTATGTTCATCAAGTTTTTGAAGTTCTTCACTCTCTATTGGGGATGGTTTGGTCGCTTACTTTTGTGGGAGGATTGTTCTGTGAGGGTAGTTCTCTCTTCGATATTTTCGTCTTCATCATCTATCTGCTTTGAAATTTTCATGAATGGCTTCTGCCCTTTCTCTGCGAGACCACTCATGCGGATACATCTTTGATTTTGGTTGTCCTTTGTTCTATTAAGAAGCTTATGCTGCTGCTTCTTTTTGGCCTTAATTGTTGGTTGACTTCCATTTTCGCATTGAGGCCGGGGATGTTAGGCTATAAATCTCCATTCTTTGGGGTTTCTTATTGTTTTTTCTTCTATTTCCTATCTGGTTCTCCCTCCTCCACACTTTCTTTATTTTTCTCACTTTAGAATGTTACCATTTTACCTAAGATTTAATATCTTATGGGCTACCTTCACAATCAAACGTCAAAGGTACATATTAGTTGTCTCGTGAAAATAGTTGTCTGTACACAAAATAGACTAGAAGATATAAAAAACCGAGAAGGAAAAAAATCTCAGAATGTTTCCCAAGGAGTGTGGTGCAAACTGCAAAGTCTGATGTTTCCATGAAGTTTGTTTCTTATTAAAAAAAAAACTATAAAAGTAATAATAACAATCTTATTCTGTTGGAGCTAATATGTAATCCTTCCACTTTCTATACCTTATCTATTACCTTTAAAAAAATATTGGGGTAAATTTGACTTTTGATTTTAAGGGTTTGGATTGGGAATTGAGACTCGATTTAGTAGTAGATCTCAAAATTTGACAGTTTAAGCCTAAGACTTCAAAAAAGTTGTTCTTAATGATCTCTGAAGTCAATATGTTGTTAACAACACTAATAGAAAAATCATTGGACATGTTAGATATTGAAGTGGCAATATCTGTTATATTATTTTTATGCTGATGTTGAATATTTAATACAATTCTATTGTTTTTTATTTTTGGTTTTTTTTGTTGAGATAGAAAGGCCCATCTCTCAGTTCTTCAAGATTGACATGTTTAGATTTTGATTTAGAGTATAACATGTAATTTACCACGAAAGCTATACATGTGATTGTGAGACAACATGAAAGGAAAATGGAACGGCCTCTATTAATAGACTCTTCTGTGAATATTCGCTTGGTCTCATTTCTCATGGCAGAACCTTTCTTTTAGTTTGACTCCATTTTCTTTATTTTTTGTGAGCTTTGATTGTGTTTTGCATTCTTTTATTTTTCTTCGTGAAAGTCAAGTTTATTTTTTGGATATCCATGAGTGTCTGAGTTAGCTCACCTCGACTAATCTCACGGGACAATCTGCCTGACCCTACAATACTTGGATGTCAAGAAAACCTGTAAGAAATTAATTTCTAAGTAGGTGACCACCGTAGATGAACTCATGATCTCTTAGTTAGTTATTGAGACTATGTTTCATTTTTTATTACTAGGCCAAAAAATAAAAAAGAGGTAAGTTTTTCTATTAAAAGAACTTGAAATGAAAAGATATGGCCTTCTGAAAACATATTAGTGATTCAATTCTATATCTCAACAACAATAACAGATGATGCTTCTGGCTTCACTCTTCAGGTAATAGGAGCTATTACTGCTGTTAGGCTGATTATCCATACGTTACCCGAAGCAGGACGAGGGCCTCGTTTGGCCGTTGGCATCCATCATGGTGCTTTGACGGAAGGATTGTTAACATTTGCCATTGTATCTATCTCACTTGGACTTTCAAGGAAAATAGTTGGAAATTTCTTCATGAAGACTTGGATCTCAAGTTTATCCAAGTTAACTCTTCATATTCTCGGTTCCGACTTAACTGGTGGCTGTATGAACCCCGCATCTGTAAGTGTCAACAATGACATTTCATCCAAAGAATATCACCATTTTATTTGTGTCGGTTTTGACGTTGAATGGAGACTCAACTGATTGTCTTTTTCAACTTTTTTTGTAGGTAATGGGATGGGCGTATGCTCGTGGGGAACATATAACAACAGAACATATTCTTGTATACTGGATCGCTCCGATTCAAGGAACCATAGCAGCGGTATTGGCGTTTAAGTTACTATTTCGACAACCGAAAGAAGAGAAAGTAAATATGAAGAAAAAATCAGAATGAAAACTTGCTGAATTGAGTTGTTCTGCTGATGGATTTCTTTGATAGCATTGTTCAAAATGTATATAATTGTTTACTGATTTGTGCATGCTTTTTATTCCATTTTCTTGGGTGGGTAAGACATCAATCACCATTCAAAATATCAATTGTTCGACTTTTCCACCTTATAATTATTGAACGAGAAGAAAAATGCATTTTGTAATAGTTAATCTAAAAGCGTTCATTAAGTAGTGTCAAGTACTAGGTATTATGTTCTAAACTTTTGGCTACAAACACGTGTATCTATACATTTTTATGCACAACTTGCAATATATATATTTTTTGAGAATATGTAAGGTATGAGAATCGAACTTCAAACTTTAAAGTCAATACTATGTATTATATACTTTGAATCATGCTCACTATGACATATTCACAAATTTATTATAATTGTTACTATTTAGTTTTTAGAACTTGTGAAAAGGGTTTTCAACTCAGAATACTTAGCCAAAGTATTTTCTTTTATATAATTACAAAACTATGCACTCCCACTGTTAAGTTTTCTTAGACCAAATACTTAATGGTATATATATTCATATTCACTTTTTCAAAAGTTAAATAATTTGATATATTCTTTTATATCTCCTAAATCGTCCACCTATGTTATACTAAAAAACAAATTCTAAACTTTATTTTAATTACACTTGATACATAATGACTTTTCAAATTTTAAAAACACACTTATGTTTGGAGATAGTTTAACAACAACTAAGCTTTATTAATATAAATAACTCAATTATTGTTTTGGTCATTGTACTTAAGATTTGTTCAATTTTAGTTTCTGTACTTTTAAATATTCAATTTTAGTTTCGATACTTTTTCAATTTTAGTTGACGATCTTTCAATAAATCTTAAATTTAGTTTACTAATTTATTTTAGATTTTTCATTATTTTTTATTTTTTATTAGCATTTTTACCATAAAATTTAAAAACATTTACATGTGTTTATTTGCATGAAAATTATTATGATTATTTAATCAATTAAAAAATAATAAGTTCGATAAGATGTACTAAAAGTAGATGAACTAAATAGAATATTTGCAAGTATAATGACTAAAATCGAACAAATATAAAAGTAGAGAGACCAAAATGGTATTTTAACTTATAATAAATTAAAGGTTTGATAATTGTATTATTAAGCACGATACAAACTTTAGTTGAGGACACCATTTTTCTGAAAAATACAAGTATCAAACATTGTATCCCTCATCATTGGCATCAATTAAAATTAAGAGTTAATTTTTTTTTTTTTAATTTTAGAAAAAAACACACATTCAAAGGAAATAGAAAAAGAAAAAGAAAATGCTACTCTAATGACCAATCTTATAAACAAATATATATTAGATAGCATACTTTAATGATGGAGATGACAACTTGGTGACAACTTTAAGGAATTAAAAGGAAAAGAGAGAGAGAGAGAGAGAGAATTTGGTGTATTATTATTTAAATTTTGTTTTGTTGTGTTGTATATTGTCTTTGATTATCTGTTTTATTTTCTATATTTAAAAAAGACATTTATTAGTTTTATATGTTTTCCCTTTCTGAAAAAAATAATTATAAATTATAAAAATATGGTAGAAAATATAACATTTGACAAAATATTTACACTTCATACAGAAAAATCAAGTATAATAAATTTTATCTTTTAGTGATTTTGTTCTATGAAGTTTAAATAGTTCGTCAGTATTTTAAAAAACATGAAATTTTTTTAGTGATTTCATGATTAGTAAATTTACGAGTAAATATTTATATATTCATCATTTTTCAATTTAATATTTGATATTTACAAATTTTTAATGTTAATCAGTAAAGATGGGTGTTGGAATACTATAAATTAATATTTTTTATTGTTATATGGTTGAACTTTGAACTTCAGAAGTTGAATGTTTAATATTTAATTATCTTTGCATATCGTTATTTAAATTAATTAGAAAAATTGTTGTAAATGGAAAGATCGAAAATATTTGATGAAAATATTTACATATATAATAAAATTAAAAACTCTCAATAAAAATCATTCATAGACATTGCAATGTTATGTACCAAATATTATATACAATTTGTAAATTATTCTAAGGGTTAAAAATGTTGTAAATTAAAATATGTCTACAAATAGACATCAAATTTAAACCGAACAATACTATAATTTGTTAAACTCTTTCCTTTTATTTCATTTAACAGCACAATCTTATTGAAAACTGAAAAGACTTAGTTCTATTGTCAAATTTATGAAATATGAAAGCTTTAATTTAACGTTAATTAATACACAATTCTTTGTCAGTATTTTTAATAACAAATAAAAATGAATTATTTAAAAAATAAACTAAAATATTTACAAAATATAACAAAATATTAAATTCTATTAAAAATAAACACTAACAAACTTTCTTTATCAATATTACTTATAGAAACATATCAGTGTTTATCAATTCATATCATTGATAAAATCTAAATTTTTACTGTATTTTATAAATATTCGATCAAATTTATCATTTTTGACAAATTTTCAATAAAAAATCTTAAAAGAATTAAAGGATAGAAATTGTAAAACAATACTAACTAATAAATTTTATAGAATTTATCAAACTCTGTCTATTTAAGTTTTTTTGTTTCTATATTTTATAAGCAGTTTTAATATTTTTTTTATTCATAACATAAAAAAAAAAGCATTTACAATTGGTGAATCATTTGTTTGTTGGTTAAAAATGTTGTTTGTCGTTAATCCTTTTATTGATTTTAGAAATTTTCATCAACATCCATAATTTATCCATATTTTTAATGGACAATTGGGCATTTGCATAAAACTAACGAATTGACATTTTTGTTTACATTTACATTAAAAACAAAGCAATTATCTATTTCGAATATATATATATATTAAAATAAATTAACAGTATAAGTTTTAAAACATGTCATGTATAAAATATAGTAAGTCCTAAACCATGCAAACATTTTCGCAACTTGAAAAAACGATGAGCAAGATAGACAAAATACATTGGTCAATTAAAAAATAAAAACAAAAATAATAAAAAAACTTTCTAAAAATTGAAAAATATTAAAACTATTTACAAAATACAATAAAATCAATTCAACTATCTTTAATAGATTTATTTTTTATAATATTTTATAAATAATTTTTTATTTCTATCCACAACAATTGTTCAAATGATAAAAAGATACATGTGTAAATAAATAAACAAAAATGAAAAAAAAAAAAAGAAGAAAGAAGACATCAATCAAATAATTGCTCTAAAAAACTACAATATTTTGCTAATAAATTTGAAAATAATTATACCTTGATAATAGGTTTTAAACATTATAATAATATCATTATTATTATTTAAAAAAATCTGAATTTTCCATCCTACTTTTTTTTTAAAATTATAAATAATTAAGCGTATAACAATATTTATAAATAATTACAAATCTAGGTTTTTCGTCTTCGTACGAAGCTTGTTTAATTTTAATATTTATATTTTCAACCGTCTAATTTTAGTCCCACTTTCAGCAAATTGTAAATCTAGCTCCTTAACATTAATCTTTTACCAAAATTAATGAAATAATAATAACAATAATTTCAATACAAAAAAATAAACGTGAATATTTTTCAAAATTTACTCTAAAAATGTTATAAAATAATAATATGTTTTTTTTTATAATAAAAAAGAATAATGCACTAATTAAAATTTATTAGAAGTATACGAATTAAAATTAAACAATTGACGGAGTTATGATATCGTATGTCAAAACTTGGTTGTGTTATATCTACAATAACAAATCATTAATTTTTCCGTTGGTAGTGTAATTGTAGTTGAAAAATATTTAAAAGGTGACTTGGCAGTGAAGCGACGACTGTGAAGTAAACTCCCGTGGAATGGGAGATGATAATAAAGAAAGGAAGGGGCGTGAGACTATGTGACAGCACGTTTCATGATTAGAATGATGGAGCTTAACAAAGTTCAAACCTCTACCAAAATTCCTCTTCCATTATTTATATTATTTATATCAATTTTTCTATTGAGCTTTCCATTTCCAATCCAAACGACAAAGAGAGAAATGTTGGGTGCGTCGTGCGCAAATGCCGCGAGAAATTGAAACTTCCGCCTAACACATCATTGCCAGCAACCCCATTTGATCCAGAAGAGGAACCTCTGTCTTGGGTTACTCCGCGTTCTTTCAAATTCTGAAAAAATCAATTCCTTTCACCATTAGAGAAGCTCAGCTGGTTTTTCGTTCAAGAACCTCCTTACCCTTCCCTCCCATTTCTGTTTCTTAGATTCAACCTTTGTTCTTCCCTTCTCTAACGTGTATGCACGTTGTTTCGTTGAAGCAAGAAAAAAAAAAATTCGACCCCAAAAGGGGATGTTTCTGGTTTCTTGGATCATTCTTTGAACTGGGTTTTGATTTTTTGGAGGTGGGGTTGTTTGTTTTTCTTTCATGGCTTTTCTGGTGAAGGAATAAGTGCGGGTTGTTCCGTTTCTCCTTGGTCTTGGGTATAGGATTCCCCGAGTTGGGTGGATCGTTCACCGGACTCGGTATGGCCACGCCGAAGAAACCCAAAAGACTTTACCAAGTTTGGAGGGGAAGTAATGTGAGTTCTTAGCCTTTTTTGTGTTTTGTTGATGGGTTTGTTTTTAATTCATTGCTTTGTTTGTTTGTTTGATTCAATATGTGCAATTTGTGATAGTGTTTGATGTATCGGCGACGTTGTTTCTTTCTTGACAATTGATTTGTGTTGTCCTAGTTCAACTCGACGACTCTGTTTATGAGCTGAGAATGTTGATGGAATGTCTAAGTTGTATGTGAGAGTGTTTCTATCTTCTATGATGTCATGTAAACAGAATTAAGTAGTCGAATTCTTCTGTATTTCACGATCAGATACCATGTTTTTTTTTTCTCTCTTTGGGGTTAAAAGAATTTGGTTTACGTGTCATTGGTCAAATAGTGTAGATCAGCTGCGTATAACTTTAGAAACCATAGCTGAGTGTTTGGATATCGAAAAATATATGAGTATGATTCCTGTCTTCTGTATATTAAAGAAAATCAATCTCATACTCAATGGTCAATACTATTTGACAAAAAAAATTCACTCTTCTGGTTAGGACCAGGCCACTTGCGTTACACTTCTAGTTCTTGCTTCTCATCACTTCAATACTTAAGTACTTCACCTTTTCCAAGTCTTTTGTGAGTTGCGACTGAAGTCTTGGGGGTTATAATATCCCATGTTTTATTTCTAGTGATGATAATATTAATAAACATACATCATATATGAGTTGGAGAATAGTACCTGTCTGATATTTGGTCCGATGCTATGCATATTGCAAGGATGACACCCACAAATCGAGAAATATTTCTGTGCATATTGCAGACTTAACCAAATTGATAAGATACTTCATTTTTCTTTTTGTCTTTTCAGAGATTTTTCTGTGGTGGGAGATTGATATTTGGGCCCGACGTATCATCTCTGTTTCTCTCCATATGTCTTATTGCTGTCCCTGCTGTTGCTTTCTGCATAAAGATAATTTTGAAGATTCATGACGAGAAACCTCCTGAGAACGATCGCTGGTTTCCTGTATTATTTGGTGGTCTCAGTCTCACTATTCTGGTAAGTGTTGATTTAATTGGACTTAAATTTCACTCAATATTTTTTTATACGGGCCACATGAATCTTGCCCTGTTATTTATTTTCTACCCACAATCATGTACTTACAGCTTCTGCCATTCCTTGTGCTCTTGATAAATTCTTATTTTATGTGTTCTATCTTCTTAGTAAGGCTGTTTATTTAATTGGTGTGAAAAATCCTGAAGAATGAAAGAGAGAGAACTGTAGATATGAAACTGTGTAGAATACTTTCTTCCCGGATTATCTATAATTTGCATCAGAGTTGTCATTGTTCTTCTATAATTATTGACAACAAAATAAGAACTAAAACCGAGTAGTGCGTATCAATAACTTTGATTTAATTGATTGAAGATTTCATAGTGGTGTAACCAAGAAACAGGGTGAAAGTTAGTGGCCAGAAAGAGCTTTTTCATCTGTAGCTGGCAACCCTATAAATAAAGGGAAAAAAGAGCATCTGTAGCTGGCAACAGGCATGCTTTGCTCACACACATGACTTCTCCAAATTGTCCAGAGGATTCTTTTGGAGTTTACATCATTTGTAGATCATGGTATCTCATATGCTGTATATGTTGCATCAAGAAATGAAAAGTTTGAGAATATCATTTTGGTACTAGATTCAAGTTGTGGCATGATCTTCCGTAGGGTGACAGGGAAATTTAAAATGGAACTTGTCTGGTCACGGCTGAAATGTACTTTTTAACTAATTAATTTCATGCTTCAAAATCTTTTTAGTGTTTGGTTACAAAGACAAAAGTGCTTTTTAAAAATTATTGTCGGTGAAGCACTCAATTAACACTAATCTCAAAATTTCTGAAAATGCTTGTAGAAAAAGTGTTTCGCCATTCTCTTACAGGTCAATCTAAATTCCTTCTCTACTATTAGCCATTTAGATGAAAGCTTGAATGCCAAATCAGTGCATTTTCATTATTCATATATCAAACAGCATTCTTGTTTGAATCAGAAAATCACATGCCAAGTAAACTATGTGCAGGATTTGATGTTTCTCTTATTGACTTCCAGTAGAGATCCTGGAATACTGCCACGAAATTCAAAGCCTCTTGAGTCAGATGAATCAGACGACGTGGCTACACCATCCATGGAATGGATCAATGGAAGAACCCCACATCTGAAAATCCCTCGGACTAAAGATGTGATGGTAAATGGTCACACAGTAAAAGTCAAGTACTGTGACACTTGTCTGTTTTATCGGCCTCCTCGTGCATCTCATTGTTCCATATGCAACAATTGTGTTCAGAGATTTGATCATCACTGTCCATGGGTTGGGCAGTGCATTGGAATAGTAAGTTCGGATGCTTAAAACAAAGTGATTAAGCTTTAGCTCAAACTTTGTTCCCATAATTCTGAGGTTTTAAAAGTGATGAAAAAGAGTTTTTTTTCTTTTACTTAAAAAACCATCAATTTCATGTCTTACTAACTTCTAACGCCTTGGGCTCCATGGCAAAACAATTTTCCAAACTTAACAACTCCATTTTCTCCCTTTACTAGTTTATTTTGTTTTTTATTCTTAAAAATTTATGCTTTCACAATTTTTAATTGTAAAATTAGTTTTTATCAGCGAATTGGTGTATTTAGTTAAGTTCCTGCATTCTTATTTTTCTATTTTAAGGTATTAGGCTTATTTAGTCGCTGTCTTTTTACTTTATATCTGCCCTTCTATGTGCTTTGATTTTTTTATTTTCAAGTATTGGTTACTGCAACTTGGAAAACAGTTATTGAGTTTTTTTTTTTAAAAATGGAACTAGAAGCAGAGTGGTTATCAAACATGCTCTAGGTTACTTTTTAATTCAGATTTTGTTTGTCACGAGACAATGCTGGCTCATATTCAGCATGTTCATCAAAATTTTCATAGAATTGTTGAAACTAGTAGGTCAAATCATGCCATTGAGAATGGGTACAAAATGTAAGGTTCGTTGATAAAAGATCTTATGAAATATATTGAAGAAGATATCAGAATACGTATTCTAATCTTTGCAAAAACCTCACAAAGTACTTACTGGATTTATTTCACTTTAATTGCTAATTTTTGTTGGGTTCTAACTTAGGCTCTCCACTGTTGTACTGTTGCAGCGTAATTATCGGTTCTTCTTCATGTTCATTACAACCTCAACTATCCTGTGTGTATATGTGCTGTCGTTTTCGTTGTCTATTCTTATTCATCAACAAGAACCCTTTTTTAAGGCTGTATCCAAAGATATTCTTTCAGATATTCTAGTAGTGTATTGCTTCATCGCCTTTTGGTTTGTTGGTGGCCTCTCCATATTCCATTCGTATCTTGTATGTACAAACCAGGTAAGCTTCTTAAGTTCTTATAATCTGCCATTTAGATTAACAATTTATGTATATTATGATCTAACTTCCTTGAATTGTATCTGTGTGTGACTGAATTTATATTTTGTAAGTTTCTGGCTTGTAATTAGCTGTCCTCTTAAGGCCAAAATGGTTGAAGAAGTCTTTTCAACAAGGAAAAATTTTATTGAAAGATTTCAAGATTTGTCTTGTAAGAAAAACATTGGGGGTACTCTTTGTTTATTTATTTATTTCTTCTATACAGGAAAAATAATATTTCATTGATGTTATGAAATATTGCAAAAGAAAGAGGGAAAGAACAGCTATTTCTCCCTTTGATAACATTTCATATACTATTATGAAACTGTTTTCTATTAAAAAAATTTGCGAACAAGTTTATTTCATTTTGTTTTCTAAATCACTTTATAGGAAAATGTCAAATTTGTAGGAAGAAAGAAGATTAAAAAAGAAAGATCAGCTCCCCTCTTAAAGCCAAAATGGTTGCATACGTCTTTTTGATAATTAGTAAACTTGTTTATTGATCATATGAAATATTAAAGGCCTGCACAAGATAGTCAGTACACTCACGGATATTCTACTTGTCTGCATGATCTAATAAAGTCGTGTTCAGCTTCTATTATCACTAATTAGTTTTAACCTTTATGTCTCTTCTAATGCAGACTACCTATGAGAATTTCCGGTATCGTTATGACAAGAAGGAGAATCCATATAACAGAGGAATGGTAAAGAATCTTAGAGAAGTATTTTTCTCCAAGATACTACCTTCATCAAATAAGTTTCGAGCTGTTGTCGAGGACGATCACATGATGGTGGCTGTTACTCCTAATCTTGAAGAAGGCGTTCTTAGCTCAAAGGAGAAAATTGATTTTGAAAGGGGAACTAGATTTATGGAGGATGAGGCCTTCCCAATCCCCGAGATATTGAGGAGGTTGGAATTTGATGATGATCTGGATGATGATTTGAAGACTGTAGAAGGAGAAAGACCTCATGTTGATCCACTATTTCCTCTGGACCAAGAAGTAGAGGAATTTGCAAAACGTGCCAGTGATCGAATACTTGACCCTCAGCTAGTATTATCTATGGAAGATAGTGATGCAGTAGCCGTAGAAAATTTCACCCTTAATGGGGTGAACACAGATGAGACCAAGGATGCACACGACTCATCTCAAGTTAAAGCTTCAAAGTTTTAGGTGCAAGGTAATCGTCTCCCACTGTCTATTTATTTATTTACAATCCTTTTTTACTCAACAACATTTGGGTGGGAGGATTTGATCTTCTGATCTCTTGGTCAAATGTATCTTAACTAGTTGAGTTGTGTTTAGGTTGGTTGGAAGTTTCTCTTGGTCTACTATAGATATACAAGATATAGTCATGTATATGATAAATGTATTGTTGGGAGCTCCACTATCTGCATTATGTTCATAGCCTATTCCCTATCTCGTTGATCCTCGGCAAGGTTGGAGGTCAACTTCTGGAGGTTATGAGAGTTTTGATTTAAATTAGTAAGGTTTCACTTTCAGTTAGGAGCTTGAACGTACAACTTAGGAGTATGTCTCAAAACATCACTAATGAGAATAGGAGTGGTTGCTTATAAGGATATTTTTGGGAGTGAATCTAGAATAGCTGTTTTCAGCCAATTTCCTTTTTCCTATAAAAAGTAGGTGGTTTAAGCCAAATTGATTCATTTATAATTACCTTTGTAGAGAGTGTTTAATAATAGAGTAATTTAATTTTTGGTTCAACATTTTAAAAGGTGGTTTTTGTATGGTTAAAAGTGTTTCTGAGTGGTTAATGTTTATTTTTATACGTGGTTTTAGAATCAGGGTTACCAAAGAGGACATTACATATTGGAAAAGAAAGTGAAGGAACTAATAAGAAAATCGGAAAGGTATTGATTAAAATTTAAGGAAAAAAGAGTTACAGATAAATAATAAACATTTTAGGAAGAAACAAGTTGGAGATGGAGAGGAACAACTTTTAGAAAGGGAAAGGAAATTAAACGGTGATAAAAAATTTAGAGAGGTAAAAATTTAGGTAGAGAAGAAAGTGGAAAGAGAGAAGTACAAATTATGTTCAGTTTCAAGCTTCTCCATGTTTGATCTAAGATGGTTTTGTTTCTCCTACTTAGTCAATTTCTTTTCTTCGTATTCGTTATGGTATTAGATATGAAGCTAAAAGCTCCTGTACTGAACACATACGCTGCATGTTCATTCTCGGAAATTACCCTACTCGTGCTTACATCATAACTTTCGGCATGTTTGGCCTACGAAGCAGTTCTTTGTTTGGCCCCAGGAGTTCTTAAACTTATTGTGGGCCAACTAAAAAACATCAAATGACTTGTTTACTCTTTACACTGTGAGCTCACAATGAAACAACTGTTCAGATATCATAACTCCACTTCTTGCCCAAACGTTCCCTTATGTAATCAAATAGGCCTTACAACACCTAACAACCTAGCTCACACACTCTAGATTTGACTCTCCCTCTTTAACTTCACTTCCCATGATAAACGTTGATAACTTTCTTGATATCGATTTTACTTGTTTCTCTTGTCCCTTTCTTTATATACGTTTGTATACTAGCATTACTTTATACTTTTGAGTCTTCAATCATTCGCCTCATTGATACGTAACTGATTTTTCATTTAGTCTCTTGTTCAGTTATCTTCCCAAGTTTGAATCAACTTCAACCATTTATACATTTGCACAAGAATATTGTTTGAACATTTTCTAAAGGCCTTTCATTTCATCTATGAGTCTCTCTGCCCTACTCATTAAACTTTTGTCAAAAAATTGTGTGGTGCAACAGATTACATTTCTATGGAGGCAGGGGAGAAGCAGCAATGCATCTACAAAATGCTTGCTGTTTTCATCAGAAGCAGTGAAAAATGACTTAAGGAAGATTGTGTTGTACATTAGATAACCACAGATGTAGAGGTTTATTGAAATGTTGTTGATGATGAAGCACATGATCAAAAACTTTATTATTATGTGGTGGATGAGGAATTTTCTGTTCCTAAAGTGTTGGTTGCTTTGCGTTTTCATGTATCTAAGGTGCTTTAAATAAAGCTCAAATTTCACATGCCAAAATTAGTTTTCTTGAGACATTGATTCATTTGTTCTGCATTCTTCTTCTTCTTTTCTTTACAACTTTTTCTTGTTATCTAAATATGTTTGGTTCTATAAGAAACCTTTGATGTAAGGAAAGAAAATTGGTTGATTGTTTAACTTATTTGGTTTTCTTTGCTTATCTTTCTCTCATAACATGTCAAGAATCTCTTTATATTTTTTTGCTAAATGGTATTTTAGGAGAGGAAAATTCATCTAAAGTACTTTTGGAGGATTTTCCCCCTTTCATTTTGGAAAAATAGGACTAGAAATAATAAATTAATTTCTTTTTTTATACCAACAAGAAATATATATATATATAATAAAAATAATAATAATAATAATAATAATAAATAAATAAATAACTTAAAATTGGAAGTTCCAATTTGTAATATTTGTGGATAATAATTTTTAGTTTTTAGTTTTAAAAATCATTACTCAACCTCTAAAAAAAAGCTTTTTAAAATAGTTATGGGATAATTGCGACAAATGATGAAATTATTGAAAATATTTATTAATATAGTATAATGTTCATGCATATCGATATTTATCACTAATAGATTATTACATTTTGTTATATTTATAAATATTTTAGTTTGTTTTGCTATATTTGAAAATAAACCAATATTATATTTAAATTTCAAGGTTTATTGTTTAATTGTCGAGATGATAGGATATGTTTGTATTGAACTATAAATTTAAATTGTATATATGAATAATTTGATATGTAATTATTTCCCTATGTTAAAAGAAAATAGGAAACTTGTATAATTCCTCTTTAAATATCAAATTTTTTACGAGAAATTAATCATATAACAGATACTAAAAAAATGTACCCATGTAATTAAATTTTTTGTAATAGTTGTTTAAATAAGATGATTTTTCATTATTAAGAAACAAGAAAATTCATTTGATGCGAAACTTGGTCCACGCAAATTTTCTATCCGATCTCCATAAAATAAATGGGTAATAATGGGGAGTAGGAAAATTTCTCCCAACTTTGCCCATGAACATCTCTACTTTGACCTATACTTAGTATATGTATAAAATTGTTAAACTATGCTCAAGTTGGGCATATTATAAGCAAACTTAATATAAAGTTTGATATGATCATTTTCATAAATTGTTAAACTATGTTAAAATTCTGATTTTTTTTTACGACAAGTAGAGTGAAAATTTAAACCTTTAATCTTGAAAAAGAAGGAATATATGCCAACTATGCCCACTTTTTATTGTTCTAAATTTGATTTGACTTAGTTTTATCTACCCAGCTTAGGAAATGAATATATTGTTAACTTAGTTTGGACCGTTCTTTTTACAAATATAGAGAGTAAATTAGGAAAATTTAAAGACTAAACTAGGAATGCTTACAAAATTAAGGAAAAGTCATAGCGAAAAGTTAACAATAAATGTTTAAACTATATTAGAAAAATTACGATAAATTATTGTAAATGATAAAAATGTTGAAAATATAGTAAAATTTTATTAGTGAATTTGAAATTTTGAAATATTTTGGTTCATTTTGTCATATTTACAAATGTTCTAAAAATTATTCACTCTATCAACTACTTTTTGAAATAACATTCACACGATTAATCACAAAATTTAATATAAATAATGAAGATAACTCGATGGATATAAAAGAGGTATAGAATTGATTATAAAAAAACAACTTAAAAATTAGTTGAGATTTAGGGGTAAAAATAAAAATTTCCAAAAATGATTGAACAATGGATTATTGTATGATTACTATGAGAGGCAACGAGTTGCAGTTGGGATGAAGAAATGGAAAAGGAAAACTTTCCTTATCTTCCATGAACACTCAATTCCAAACAAGGAGCTCTTACTCCAATTTGATCCTAAGTGGGGTCGCAGTTTTTCGCCATTACCAATGTGGAAATGGACGTGGCTTTGAAGCAAGAACTAAAAAATAAAAGGTGAATATTTGGATAGGATTTTTGACAACCATCATTGTCATCAATGATCAACAACAAACATTCATCATTTTTATCGTCGTTTCTTTAAGCAAAAGTTGGGGTAAAACAAATGCCAAAACTTCTGTCCACTGATACACAAACCCTTCTTTCTTCCTACGAATTACAGTCGCGTCTTGTGTTTTACAAGGTCAATGGATGGAGTTGGGGACGTAATGGAGCGGGACCCATTGAAGCAAATCTTGTATCGAGTGATGGGCTCTACTTTTACTCAACACCCAGATGGTTTTTTTCCTCTCTCTCTCGAAATTTTTACGTGAAAGCAAGGAAAACAGGATAGTCTCTCGCTTGGGGTGTTCTTTGCGCTTTATAAGGAGCTTCACTGAGCAAATCCAGACTACTCCAACTCGAGCTTGCGAGTTTGAACTCATCGTATGACTTGAATTTCATCTACTTTTGATAAATTCCAGTAGGTTCATAGATCAACACAATTTTCTTCTGTTTCTTGTTGACTATAAGTTTGATCTTGTTGAGAATCTAGTTTTCTTGTAAATTGGGTTTTACGTTTTTCCTAAAATGATTCTTATCTGATTTCATTTTTATCAAATGTCATTAGTTAATCGCTTGATTGTTGTTGTGATGTTGGCTGCTACATGTCTATTGTTCTGGTTTGTTAGTGTTTTCTTTTTACCAAATTAGATGATATAATTTATCAGTTTTTGCACCATGTGGTTACTGTCATTACTATTGCTCCTACTACATTGTTGTTATGGCAACGTGTTTGTATAACTATGGATGGAGTACCAAACTGTTTATTTTGTTGTTCCTGTATTGATTTTGTCCCTTTTTTTAACCCTTCACTGTTTAATTGTTCTGTATATTAGGGGTTTTCATTTACCTTTTTGGGTTTGAAATCGTTGGATGCAGTGATTGTAATGGGCTCTCGTAAAGTTTCATACTATCTTCTTCTGCTATGCTTTGGTATTGTGGTTGTATCTGTTAGTACATTCTTTGCCATTGGAGATGACACTGTCCAGCCCGTTCGACTCAATGTCAATGCTTCAGATGCATCAACACGGCAGATTCCTGAAACACTTTTTGGAATTTTTTTTGAGGTTGGTTGTGTAAAGTGTGTGTGTGTGTTTTTTTCTTTTTCAATGTTTCTTTCAGTTGCATTTTCTTTTTCTGAATTCCAACTTCTTTCTTCTGAAGTTAGTTCAATATGATTCACGATTGTCTTTCATGTTTGTGCATGCCTTTTATTGAGAATCCAAAGCTTGTCTTCAAAATTACCTGTATATGCTTATTGATATGTATCAACTTGCCTGTGAGCATTAGTTATTCAGATGCAAAAAGTTTTGAATGTGTTGAAAGGTCATATATCGTTGAAATTATAAAATTTTTCTAGCTTACTATGGGAAATAGTTTTCAGCTTACTCCAAAAATAGCTTCTTAGTTAACCATCATGGTTTGACCTAGAAGTAAAAAGGAGACATAGTCTCAATACTAACTAAGAGGTCATGGATCATGGTGGCCACCTACCTAAGAATTAATTTCTTACGAGTTTCCTTAACATCCAAATGTTGTAGGGTCAGTCAAGTGTCCCGCGTAAGCGGGCCCGGACACTTACGGATAAAAAAAAAAACAGCTTCTTAGTTTAGTTATCAGAAATTTCTCTTTTGTAGCTCACAGTAGTTATTTTACTAATTACTGTTTTCAAAATTTTGTATATGAGATCAATACTATTTTGTTGGAGCATTTGATAATCCTGACAAAGTGACGGGGAAATAAGATTAAGAATTTGCGTTTACATTCCTGTTCTTTGATGTCATTTTATATTATCTTGATTGTTAATCCTTTAAAGTGTTAGATTGGAACAATTTAATTGTTGCTGCTATTGATGTTATCGTTCTGTGAGCTTTCTAATGCTGTCTTTAATGTATAGTGACATCAATGGTTGTAAGGACAAGCTTTGTTGGGTGCACACATACTAAGTTATTTTTTCACTAAGCTACTTTGCAGCATTTTACAATTTGGAGCTTGTTCTTGGGATATTGAGGACTGTTTTATTAATTTTGATTTTTGAGAAAAATATCAAGGGGTTTGTTTTGCCCACTTTCCGATGTAATTTTGGGATGTAATTCTTTCATTTTATTCAATGAATAGTCTTGTTATTGTCAAAAAGAAAAGCAGGATGAGCTTCTTTTCATGTTTTCTTTTACAGGAAATTAATCATGCAGGGGCTGGTGGAATTTGGGCGGAACTTGTGAGCAACAGAGGTCAGCTCTGATAATCCAATCCTTCTATTTTTCTTTGTTTATGAAAATAGCTTAAAGAAGATGATAGGTGATGAATTCATACATTGAAATCCCATTTGTATATGTTATGGTTCTGATGAATGAAGGGCTTGTAGTGTTTCTCGAGATCTTACATATGTAGTTCGTTTCAACAGAAATTTGTTTACTAAATGAGCCAATTCATTCATTCATTTTCTGTTTTGGAAGCACCTCATGTTTAATTAGGTTCAACCATGGAGGTTTTATTTGTGTTTTCAATTAAAATAAAAGCAAAAACATGCGGATGATATAATCTTCACGATCCTTTTATCCACAGGATTTGAAGCTGGGGGTCCAAATACTCCATCGAATATTAGTCCTTGGTCAATCATAGGAGACGAGTCAACTATAAGTGTATCAACAGATCGTTCATCCTGCTTTGATCGGAATAAGGTGGCTCTTCGTATGGATGTTCTGTGTGACAATGGAGGTACCAACAACTGTCCAACTGGAGGAGTTGGTATCTACAACCCTGGATTCTGGGGCATGGTAAATCCTCTGAGGAGGAATCTCTTAGCCACACTTCTATTCTGTGGAATTTGCTGGACCCTTTCATCTTATTAGGGAGGTCCCCTTTCTAAACTCTAAAATTTTAGATTTGGTTTCCTGATTTTTTTTCATTATTCTTCTCTCTTCAGAATATTGAACAAGGGAAGGCATACAAAGTGACTCTTTTTGTTCGATCCCTTGGAAAAATTGATTTGTCCGTTTCGCTCACAGATTCAAGTGGGCTGAAAAAGTTGGCAACAACATCCATAATGTGAGCTTATCTGAAATTTTCAAAAGCATTCTTTGGTGGAATGGGAAATCAATGTAAATTACTTGTGTTTGTAGATCTGGTGACGTGTCAAACTGGACAAAGATGGAGGTTTTATTGAATGCCACAGAAACTAATCACAATTCACGTCTTCAGCTGACAACGTCGAAAAAAGGTGTAATATGGTTTGACCAAGTCTCCGCCATGCCTGTGGAAACATATAAGGTATATGATAGCCGTTAGCTAAATATGTTATGTGTTTGCAACGAGTAAATGCAAATGTATGGTAACTTAGAATTAAAATTTTTAGTTAAATAGTAGACATCAGAAATTATTTTACTGTTTTACAGACTATGATATTTATTCTTGTTTTCTATTTAAAAAGTTGGGAATTTAGAACTACAATGTTCAAGTTGATGGGACTTCATGATTTTGAGGTTTTGGGTCGGCATTCTGCTTATGGTGCTAGGCAATGCATAAATATTTGTATCTTTTGAAGATGAGATGAGCATGACTACGCTACTACCCCATTGTATAACTCATGCAAATCATTCTGCATGATTCAAAATGGTTCATGTGCTTACAAAAGATTTAAAATGGTTCACGTGCATTACTCTTCTGTTATGTTAGCTGAACGGCTATACTTTCTTGTTAAGCATAAATCATGTATTTCACTTTCCATACCGTTGTAACCATTGTCATTATGCAGGGTCATGGTTTCCGAAATGATCTAGTCCAAATGATGGCTGATTTGGAACCACGATTTATTAGATTTCCAGGTAATTGTTGATTTCATTAGTTCTCTCCTGATAAGTTGGGAGAGAAGTAGTGTACAAATAAATATATTCTGGCTTGGGAAGAGGATATCTCATCTTTACTCTCTTTCGTAATTTCTTCTTGTTGATAAGAATTGAATCACATCCAAAGCATCCTCTTAGATATCCATGTAATCTCCTTTAATTTAGTCTAAAGAAAGGAGGAAAAACTTGGCCACTGAGCTTAACTTAGTCTGCTGCTGCAGCTCCCGTTCATGTATTGCTCCAGCACCTACAGATTGGTAGCTTATGCCCAAACCTCCACCTCATTTTTTGTCTGGAGTTCCGTGAAAAATTAATGAATATTTCCTCCCCTTGTTCACACTCCACCTAGAAAATTTTATTTTTGCTGTTTTCTAAAGTTTTGAGCTACTTATGTACGTAAAAAAAGTTTTGAGCTACTGTGGTAGTGAATTTATGGAGAACAGAAATAGGTGAACATGCTGGACCGAACAGTTGGATTGAGTTCAGCTCTTCTCTGAAAATTACTATCTTTCACTTTCAAAGTCTCATTTTAACTCCCTAATAATTGAATCCAGAGAAGTACAATCTTAATAGTGTCTCCAAGCAGAAGACCAATGACCAGGTTATAGAATATTTTGGTATCTGAGAAATATTCCATCACCCACTACCCCTCTTTCTTTTGAACTTCATATGGTTCATTAACTACGAGAACCACATCAAGCTTCAGTGAATAATGCCCCTTGATTAAAAGAGAAGGTATGTGACCAGAGAAATTTTACTCTGTTGACCTGGGCCTTTGCGACAATGTTATTGTGGGGTTACACTTTCAAGGTCATTAATCCAAAAAGGTCACTCTTTATGATTGAGTGTTGCAAATTCAGAGAAGGACGCAAATCACAGAAAATAGCATTGAATCCTTTACTTAATTGATTATAAATTTTCTGAAATTACCCATAACAAGTCTGCTTTTATAACTTTAATATTCTTTTAAAAGCAATCCGGTGTGGCCTAATAATAAAGTTAATTAGAGTAATTCCTTGATTGATCCTCTTTTACTGTCCTTTATAATTTTGGATTTTAATTAGCTCTCTAATAATCTGTAAATAGGGGGCCCTTTCATATTTTTCACCACCTTTCATTCTAATAAAATTCTAGAGTTTGACACTGGGAGATTTCTCCTTAGTTATTCATATGCTACACCAGAATTGAAACTTGGGGTCTTTTACGAAAAAAAAAAAGAAAGAATTGAAACTTGGAGAATTCTCCCGTTCAAGAATAGCTTGGTACTCTCATCCTCATCAATAGTTGCTAGAGCTAAATTCATTTTTGTGGGATATACTAATTTTTTATATTTTGCTCAATCTGGCTGTCGTTACTGTTTGAATTATAAGAATTTGTTCTACAAATTTCTGATTTAGTCTTTATGTAAGATCCATTGTTCTTTCTGGTTTGAGTGCTGGACTTGTTCTATTGTACACTTTAGAGATCATGGATCAATCATGATCATTCACGCATGTTTATAACACATCGATGCTCGCCTGGATTAAACAGCGATTCTTTATGATGTTCTCAAAGGTTGTGGTAACTGATAGGCAATCCTTTTTTTCTTAATTATATAAATGTAGGTGGATGCTTTGTTGAAGGTGAATGGTTAAGAAATGCATTTCGTTGGAAAGAAACCATTGGACCATGGGAACAGAGACCTGGACACTTTGGTGATGTTTGGATGTACTGGACTGATGATGGGCTTGGCTATTTTGAATTTCTCCAAGTGAGTGTCGTACTTACTTTTCTTGGAGTGAGAATTTTATAATTTTTCGGATCTTAACACACTCAACAAGGGATCCTGTGAATATACTTTTCTTTAAGACAAAAAAAACACTAGGATATAGCACAGTATGAAAGATTAGTGCAACAAAAGGCAATCGCCGATAGATATCTTTCAATAGATACAAAATAAGGAAACAGGGAGAAAACAAGAAAAATTGGAAAATGAATGACAGCAAAAATCCATAGGATTTATGCTATTCCAATAGAGGGAGATGGTTGTTTTAATGATTGATGGGAATCATCTAATGTTGTGGTCAATTCAATTCCAAGTAGTGTGTCTTATCTTTTAAGAATTTATACTAGCTAAATGCATTAGTGAACCTTGTCAAATTCAAATATCCTCAGGTTGCTAGGTATATTCAGGGAGTGAAGGAAGAAATTCCTGATCAAACTGATCTTGAATCTCTCGGTGGAATCAACAAAATGTCATTACCATGTTCTAAAGAGTTTAGAAACATTGAAGGAAAATGTTGAAAGAGTGAAATAAAGAAGTTGGTGAAGGGACAGGATGTATAAGTATAATCGAGTTGGTCAAGAAAATTTCCCTTAAAATTTGGAAATAAAAAGGATGGGACGAGCAGTAAAAATAGGAAATTCATCTCATATAGGTGATGAATCATTAAGCTAGCCTCAATAGAAGTTGCCTTTTAATTTTACCTCATAATTGATATTATACTTTAAAATTGTGGATAAAACGTCTATTATTTTCATTTTATTATAGATACTCCTCTTCAAGATTGGTTGTATATTTAATTATTTCTCATGCTTACCTTTGCAGCTGGCAGAAGATCTTGGTGCTTCGCCAGTTTGGGTGTTCAATAATGGTAATCCATGATGTTTATCTTGCTTTCATTCTGTCTCTTTTTATTTATTTATTTTCTTCTGCTCATCATCTAATTGAATTTTCTTAGGAATCAGCCACCAAGATCAGGTAGATACATCCGATATCTCACCATTCGTACAGGTATACTTACAATCATTTTATTTTCTGCTGAACTATGACCCGCTACTTTAACGATTTTAGGACCTAGGGTTCTACTCCGTGAGGGAGTAGTCTTGTGTTCAAACCATTGCTAAAACAAAATAAAAATTTGAAGACATCTATTTTTATTTATTTATTCATTTGCCGTGTAAACATGGGAGTGGGGATTTGTACCCATATCTTTTAAAGGACGTTGTTTCAATTAAAAAATTGAAAAACCATAATTTCACGGTGCACATTGAAGATCTACAATGGGCATGAAAGTCTGAAGAGAAGGAACTAAATAAAAAACAGCCCAACAGGAGTTGGGCCAAACCACGAAAACAACCCCAAACGCTTTACAGCCAAAAGAAAGGCTTCAAAAGAACAAAAAACAAGCTATAATTACAACAACCCATTTACTCCAACAACCGAAGAGAAGTATTGAATCTAGCTGTGGACCAGATGGTAACATTTTGGTTGAGCAATGCGTTACAGGTGTAAGGGACCTTAACTTATAACTACTGTAAATTTGTAAGAGTGTTCCCCTGTATAGATGAAAGAAGAATTAATTGTAGATATTGAGATCAAGACGCAATAATTGCAATTTTCAACCATTAGGGATCTTGAAAAGAGGTCCAGATAAACATATTAGTAAGCTCATCAATGGTTAGTGATTGATCTTGTGTTTTCCCCTACTTCTAAAATGGAATGGAGCATTCTCTGGGATTTATATCAGGCTAATAATTTGATTGGATTGTTGATTACTTTTGCCAAAAAAATATGCGTTGTGTGATTTTTATTGTATTCCATGTCGATAAATTTTCAATATTAACATTATTGGCAGCGTCTATTTTGTGAAATCTTTAAATCTGAGCCATACTAACAAAAGCCTAATATTATTGTTTTTCAAGTCGTATTCATCTAACCCCGATGTAATGATTTCAGGAAGCCCTTGACAGTATTGAGTTTGCAAGAGGAGATTCTAGTTCTACTTGGGGCTCCATTCGAGCTTCAATGGGACATCCAGAACCTTTTGACTTAAAGTACGTTGCCCTTGGGAATGAGGACTGTGGCAAAAAGAACTACAGAGGTTTCTCAATCTTTTAAGAAGATTTTTCCTGTTATTTTCTTCATGTTTTCTATATGGTTCTGACTTCTAGCATTATTTAACTAAGCAGAGTATAGATCAAAATTGTCAGTGCATAGACCTTTATTGGTTAACGGGCTTGATTCAGATTATTTAGTGGAAAAACTTTTGTAAATTCAGTCACTTTTTAAGTTAATCTGTTCTTTTAGCAAATAAGTAGAACATTTTACCTTTCTTTTCTGTCGTAATAATTTAAACAAGAAAAAGAATCACCCTTGTTGACTATGCTTGTATTCTTGGGGGTGGGGACTATGATATGGATTAAGTGATGTTTATTCAAAGGTTTTACATTTTCTCCACTCTTTCTCTCTATATATTTTTAAAAATTTTTTATTTTGGCAGGAAATTATATCAAGATCTACAATGCTATAAAACGTGTCTATCCTGACATAGAAATTATTTCTAACTGTGATGGGTCTTCCGTGAAGTTGGATCACCCAGCTGATTACTATGACTTTCATGTAAGTTTTCTTAAGCATCACCTTTTCTTTTTCTTCAAATGGAACAATGAATATTTTTTATGATTTCAGATTGTTTGAATAAGGTTTATTATTATTATCTATTTATTTTTGCTGCACCAATTTGTCTCTTGATTAGATATATAATTTCATACTAATTTGTCTCTTGATTAGATATATACCTCCGCCAACCAAATGTTTTCAATGGCTCATAAGTTTGATAAAACATCCCGTAGTGGTCCCAAGGTATTGTTCATACCTCTCTACTTCCTCCACTCTATTCCTCTCTTTATTTTGTCTCTAAATATAAAATCAAATACAAACCAACTTCTGCGGTAACTTGCAGGTTTTTGTGAGCGAGTATGCTGTGACAGGATCAGATGCTGGCACAGGCAGTCTCCTCGCGGCCATCGCTGAAGCTGCATTTCTCATTGGCCTAGAGAAGAACAGGTTTTTAATATTGAAAACAATCATAACGTTGAGAATTTTTTCTCTCTAATTTGATGGATTTTGTGTAATTTCTATCTTATCGAATAAATCATAATAATTCAGCGTAGATAATGATCTTTTATATAGGGAATATATAGCCATCAAAGAAACCACTAAAGGAAAATTCAAATCGAAAGTATAAAAAAGGAAAATACTAATGTAAAATACTAATAATCCATAAACCCTAATTTTCCTTTAACAGATGTCACTGATGATATTCTTATGTTGGTATAATGGTGTCAATCGTAGGGTTTAAAAGTCTTTTGCCTTGTAAGTATAATCCATTTGGTACATCAGAACAAAAAATTTCTGTCCATTACTTCTGATTTTGAGAAGTTTATTTATTCCTGAATGGAATAGAGCATAACTTAAATTCTCTTCACATTTTGGTGAAGCAAACAAAAGATTGTTAAGTAAAATGTTTATAGTGGTATTGGTTTATTAGTTATTTACTTTGAAGTTTTCAACGTCATCTTCTTCATTGGGATGGGGGACAACAATCATATCCTAGCAACCCATTCATAAGTAAATTGCAGTTTATGTATTTTTTGTCAGCCTCGAGAATTAATGCTTGGTCTGTAACTTGGGAATTTTTTAATCGTTATGTACATGTACCAAGTACCGTTACTGTTTGATTCTCACATAAGGAAATTCTGAGAATGGGAACTCTTGTTGGTTCCTACAATATTTTGCAAAAAGTGAATGGCTAAGTAAATAAAGGACAAAACATTGAGAACTGTTTGAGATTTTTTTCTTTTTCTCTAATTTTTTTTGCAGTGACATCGTTTCAATGGCAAGCTATGCACCACTTTTCGTGAATACTAATGACAGAAGGTATCACTTTCTCTTGTTTTATCATCTCTGTCACGTACTAGAATGACTGATTGATACACTAAAATGTAAAACCTTCTTTCATAAAGGTGGAATCCAGATGCTATTGTCTTCAACTCGTCGCACTTCTACGGAACTCCTAGCTATTGGGTGCAACATTTCTTCACTGTGTCAAGTGGAGCAACTCTTCTTGATACGGCACTGGATGCTAATTCTGCTTCTTCCCTAATCGCTTCTGCCATTATATGGAAAAATGCTGAAGATGACAATTACTATCTTAGAATAAAGGTACCTATTTATATTCATGTATGTTTTCACTTATCCATTGTCATTAAAAAAAGGATGAACTTCTCATTGAATCTGGGGATATGTGTCTTGAGCATTACTTTATTCTGAACGTTTCATTTTCTACATGTCCCTTTACCTTCATGGCACACTAAACATCAATCTTTTGCAGATTGTTAACTTTGGAAGCAAACAAGTGAGTCTCAAGATATCTGTAAATGGTTTGAATGCATACTCCATTCAGAAAACCGGGTCATCTCAGACTGTACTTACATCTGTTAATTTGATGGATGAGAATTCCTTGAATAACCCAAAGAAGGTAACTCAAACACCCCCTTGATCTTGAAATTTATTTCTGGACATTTATAGAAGAAACAGTACTAAACTTGGCATTTTCATATTACACATTTTAGAAAGAAACATAAAACGTTGCAAGAGACTTTTGGTTCCATGATAAGACACTAATTTACTCTAAAGTTTAAACTGGATGCATCCTATAACACCAAGATAGCTTTAACTACATTCTTTAAGTGAAACTCGTCGCCTCATGCTTTAACCTCTGACTTTTTATGATGGCAGGTGTTTCCCGTCGAAGTTCCACTTAACTCTGCCGGCAAAAACATGGACGCGGTAGCCCCCTCACATTCTGTAACTTCAATTGACTTGTTAATGGAATCTAGCAGTATTAGGATGCCTGGAAGCCATCATTCCTCCGCATCTTCTATCTGAAATGGGATATGAAGCTGATAAGCAACACAGTGAATGCATATAATATATGTCTGGCAATCTTTCAACATTGGATAGGTTGAGAGATATATGTTACTTTCCATACCGTTTGCTTCCAAGTGAAATAAACATATAATACCTCCCAACGTACAGTTCCTGGGAGGATCGTTGTCGTTGATATCACTTGTAAATAAACACACTAATTGCAAAATGGAATGGTTTACATCGTTTGATATTTGATTTAGCTTTCTTCTTTTATAGTGTTGTTGCGGTGGTTTGTAAGTTTACAATTGTTGCTAGTAATGAACGAATGGTACAAAAGTATAAGTAAGCTTGGACACAATAGATTGTAAAACCTTGTTGACCAACCGAACCACTTGTGGTCAGATGAAGACAAGGTAAGGTTCGGTTTGAGAAAAATTCAAATTGACATTTTTTTTAAAAGATAAAGAATAAAAGCAACTAAAATTGACCGAGACTGATTTATAGTCCTCAATTATTGGAATTTGAACATTTACTAAACCAATTATGGTTCATTTGATGGTGATTTAGTTGAAAATTGACTCCGACCAAATGTAGCATGCACAATACAAAAGAACTTTATCATCAACCTTTATGTTCATTATACCAATGGTCAAGGAGAATTAATTGAACTTAATCAAGTTCATGATTAATTATGTTTTTAGTCACAGTTTGAATGTATAATTCTTACACTCATTTACTTGTGATGGCCAACCTATCGCCAAAAATATCATGCCACTTTGGAGGTTAGGTAATGCTCACTTGTTTTGATTTAAAAACAAAAGTTGGGAAGTTTTGGCTAAATATATGTTTTAGCCCTCAATGTCTACCCTTCTTGTTCTTATCAATTTTGTTAGTGTGTCCAAATTAGTTTGCGATGGCTTACCTGACAAAATACTTCACGAATCAATAAAGGTTTGGAGAAAGAATTTGGTCGATTTAAGTAGACGAATTTTCCATACACGACATGAATGGTGGGTGGTTGTTGAAAAAATGAGCTATACATACAAACAAGACAACATCCAAAACTGGCACCAAAAGATAATGGTTGATAGATATTGTGTAGTGGCATTGTTATTAATCCTACATTTCACTTGCTGTTTCGATTTGATGTAACAACTACTCAACCATCCCTTGGTCTTAATTATATCTCATCTCATCTTGTTTTTTATGACCACCTACTTTAGTGAATTATTGAACTATTCAATTGATGGACTTTTAAAGTTCAAATTCTATCAAATTTATCTTATTTTGGATGATTCTTCAAATCATTATTTGTTTAACAAATGGATAACATAACTTCAAATAATTTAGAAAACATAAATTGATTGATTGGCACATGTATTGGATAGTCAAATATTAAGTTTGGGAATATATATAGATACACATTTCAATATTGGAATTGAAATAAGCATTTAGAAATTAAAGAACCTAAGTTCCTCACATCCTATATATCCTATTTAATAGATCCTTGAACTTTTTTATAAAAGAAATAATAAATCTAAACTTTTAACATTTGTGCCTCATTTTTTATATAGAAAAAAAATCAACGAATGCATTTATACATAAAATTGAATTTTGAGTTTAACCGATTAATGAAATTCTATTTTTTTTTTTTTGTCATGTCAAATATGCCGACAACCAAAAGTTCAAAAACTTATTTTGTACAAGTGAAAAGTTTAAAGATTTATTACACTTTTGTAGTACAAAGACCTATTAAATACAAATTGAGAGAGTCCAAAAACATGTTAAAAACTTGTTAAAGTTCACAGATCTATAACCAAATTAGGCACCAAAGTTCATTGAGTTTAAACGGTTACTTTTCTCATGGCTGATCATGACAAGAAGTTTTCAAAAGAAAAACAGAGTAGCCAGTAGTTACACGAGAAAATTTTACATATAGCAGATGAAATTAGAGGTACAAGACCTTTTCCTATCAATTTACAGACATATAACTAAAGCCCACCTCTTCAAATTAAGCATTAAGTTCTGTTCACAGATGGGGTTTGAGAAAACAAAAACATCTCCCAAAGGTTGAAATCAGCTAAAATCCTATTCTCTCTACCCTCCCTTGTTTCTATAAGCATTAGTTGGCAGAGATCAACAAGCATCTAACCTGAAATTGAAAATGCCAACGTTCAGAATCAGATTCTCAACTGTGGTCCAATGGTCAAACCAATGTATCACCCCGGCGGATGTTAGACTTGCAGAGTGGGCAGGTTGCATTTATCCGAAGCCATTTGGCAATGCACCCACAATGAAAATGGTGGTTGCAGGGTAGAGTATAGAGCTCCGTCCCGTCTTCATATCTTGAAAGGCAAATGCAACATTCCTATAGAAAAGTAAATTTTTGCATACTCAGCTTCAAATTAGGAGAAACCCTCGATGAGATAAGCGAAAACAATTACAAGATGAACACTATAGTGAGTGTGACAAACACTATAATTTGATTACATCTTGTCTATTGTGATAATGTTTCTATGATGATACAATAGAATTGTAGCAATCCACTAGATAGCTAGCTTATAGATATTCATAATTAGACATAAAAGATAAGTAGCTGACCGAATCCTCTGGATGAAGAGCAAGTTCTTTGATACGGTGAACGTTATCTACCTCCACAGTTGAACCGATTGGTTCTCGTTCTTTTCCAAGGTTAAATGTTCCAAGTACAGCAGCCTGACGAAATGTATACTTGGGAAGAGTGCCGATATCCTCTTCTGAGGCACCTTCTCTAGTAGTCATGGCATATGCAAATGCTACAATTGGAATGCAGCAACAAAGAGAGAAGAAAATAACACATGCCATCCCAATACAAAAGAGAATGAAGAACAAGTCAAACGCTAGAAAGACCACAGTTAACCTGCAATTGACCCCGAAAAATATCAGCATCGAAGCACCAAATTAGATTAGATTAAATGCTCCGCACACCAACAAATCAAAGCCAGATTGCTTTGGGTGAATCCAATTAAAGCTACAATTTGGAAATAATGGAAAGAGAAAAACATTTGATGACATCTTCAGATTGGATCGAGGAAATGGATTCAGAAAAGTTCAAATCATCTTCTTAGTTTTCCTTAAACTTGTTATCAGTGTTGAGTCTGTGTGAAACATTTATGTTGATTGTAATTGAGGGTTGTTTTTTCTTACATCGTTATCCACTTATCCTTATAGGATCATGGGTTTAATTCTTCTGTTTCTTTTTGTTATTAAAAAAAAACAGTATACTGAAGATATACCTTGCTTTTTGCATAGGCGATTTTGTAATTGTCTGAGATCTAAATCTCAACAGCTTGTTTTGATATGTAAACATTACTAGAAGTCTAATCTGAAAAGATTAATAACTTAACCACCAGTTTTCTACTATGACATCTGCTGAAAGGTTATGAACTTGTGAAGAAAAATTTAAAGTTGAGTCCAGATTGAACAGTGCAAAAACGTGAGATTGCAGTTGCAACAACTTTCAATGTAGTTGAAGTTGCAAATTTCCAATTTGGTATATAAACCTATTGCTCCATGAGGAAACATGTCACTGTCAAAAAGGAAAAGTTCTTACCAGTAAAGCCGGGGAGAATCTTGTAGAAGTGCTTGGCCACCCATGACAATCCAATAGAATCCGAAGACCCACCAGACAGACGAAGTCATTGTATTCATTGACTCCAACCTTTTCATTATGCTAGAAGGACATATAAGAACAAATTAGTCGAAAGTTTGTTGCAGCTAAAAGATCTGTATATTTTTCTGTGTTTATTAAGCAAGTTCAAGACTCAATGTGAGAACACAATGGGATGCATATCCATTCGTAAAAGAATACAATTAACTGTAGCCAATACGTTTGGCAGTTTTGAATTTTCCATACGTTGAGCAAATTTGGCTTTTCTGACATATAGAAGAAACATATAGATTGTGAATTCACCAAGGGGGTAAGAAAGAGAATTCCATCATTATTATCCATTTTAAAGGTTAAACTTAGAGAAATAGAGTCCAAAAACAAATATAAAAAGAAATAAAATTTAAACTCATTAAAAAGCCAAAGGAAGATAACAGATGTTTTCTCTCTAAGAGGTCACCTACACTTCCTTCAAGCATTTCCCAATATTACAAATACCAACAGGCAAAATAGAAAAAACCAGAATATGGAAACAACTATAATTCCATCTGATAGCAGCATTAAATGGGAGGTATCAATTTCTACATAGGAAAAAACAAACTAAAAAAGAAAAAGAGGAGAAATGAATTATACTCTGCACTTATGCCAAATCAAACTATTTTCTTAAAATACTAATCCATTCCTCATAAGACAAGTCCCTAAAACTGTTCAAATCGCTCAACTCTACAAGACCTGGCATTCCCTTTTGTATTAAGTTCTCCCTCCCTGTTTAGTATATTTTAATAAATCAAACACCAAGAGAACCCTACGGGAGGTGATATAAACTATCCTCAGTACTTTATACACAAAATACTTCTGTGATTGAAATCAACAAAAAATGAACAACTAGATGCAATGTCTATACCACTGGATTCAAAGGAAAAACAGGTCAAAACCAAACTTCAAAAGGACAAAAGATGAGTGAAATTGGTACACATGTTGCTTAGATTACTGCATTGGAAAGGAAAACCTCAAAATTGCACATGTAATGCAATCAATTCAAGTTATTCAACTATCTTCGCTTTTACTTCTTCCACATATGAAGGCCTAACAAAGAAAATGCATTGCCGCTACCCAACCGTTTCTAAGAAAACCCATGTTCAATTACACAATAGTTCACTGTTTCTCCCATCAAACAAGAAGGGGTTTCCAGAAGGAAAAAAAAAACGCACAAGACCAAAAATTAGTGTCTTCAGCTCAAAATTCAAGGGATTAGAAAAAGGTCAACAATGTAGACAACCAGAGACAGCGCATGACAAAGAACTTCCTCTAGCACCATGAAACAAAACCATAAACACTATTTTCCCTACCTGCGATGAGCCGCACGGTCCTCAAATCCATGGTGTGCCATACTCCTCTGGTACTCAAAGAAGACAAAACCAACATGCAAAAGGCATTGTAAGCCATACCCAGAAATCCAAAGGCGTAAAGGGGTAGAAGGTCGTTCTCTAAACGTAGAGAAAAGGACAACAACAGAGACAAGAACAAAAGCCAAATTCCAGACAACGTCAAGAACCAAAATGGGCATAGAGTAGGAGCAATTCTCCCTAATAAAAGAGCGACGACTGAAATCATCGTAGTCAGAGTGATCTTCGGCGCAATCGGCGAGTAGAGGACGGTGGCGGTCAGAGGAAATCAAACGGGTAGTGTAGCGAGTTAAAGGGATTGTGAAAGTAGTGCTGACAGTGGGATAACGAAGAAGAGAGTGATTGAGAGTGGGTCTGAGAGCTCGTTGTTCTTCCATTATGGGAATTGGATTGTTGAAGTTGAGAGAGAAATTGGTGAAGAATGAAGAATGAGGAGAGAGGAATGAAGATGAAGAGAATGTGAGAGGCGGAGCTGAGGCGGGTCGTAACTGGAGCTCCGTCGTGGGGTGGGGGAGATTCAAGATTAAACGACGCCGTATATTGATACCAAATCGTTTTAAAGAGATTTGGGGTACGATGATGGATTAATGTCCATTTCAAGCAAAAAGTTTTGTAATATTTGATCTAAAAAGTTAAGAAAAATAAATATAACGGTGCTTTCTTAATATAGAAAAAAAAAAAAAAAAGTTTATTCATTTATTAATATGGTAAAATTTTACTTTTTCACTTACCATAGACGGTCATAATTCAAATAGACGTTGATAGATATTTACTAACGTTGATCATGAGACAATTTAATAATTATTTGGAATTCCTAAGACACTTCGATAATTATTTTGGACTTGTTAGACCAACTACTTTTTTTTTATATAATCATTTGTTTTTTAGTTTTTGAAAATTAAGCCTATTGGCACTTTTTTATTACATATTTTCTATTTAACGTTTTAAAAAACCAACTTCTAAAAAATAGTTTTTAAAAATAGGTAATTATTCTAAATGATAAAATTGTTTAATATATTTACAAATATAGTTAAATTTCACTATCTAATAAAGGGATAAATAATAAAATTTTACTATAGTTGTAAACATTTTGATTCATTTTATTATATTTTACAAGCAAACCTTTAGAAATTTGTTTTCCTTTTTAAAATTTGGCCAAGAATTCGACACTTTTACTTCATAAATAATAAAATCATTTTAAGAAGTTGATAGGAGAAATATGTAGTTTTCAAAAACTAGAACAACAAATAGCTTTAAAAAACAAGTTTTTGTTTTTAGAATTTGACTACAAATTCAAGTGATTCTTTAACCAAGTGAAAACAACACATAAATCTAAAAGCGAAAAAAATGAAATCTTTGTCAAAAATGACCCGTTTTTAAAATTTGTAATTATTTCGTCTTCGATTTTAAAAAGTGTCAATTATGTAAAAACTTTTCGTTTGATATTTTTTTTTTGAAATTTTAAAATGGGTTTGCCTTATAGTCAAACAAGTCCTTAAACTTTTAGTTGTCTCTATAATGTGTTTAATAGATTTGTAAAATTCTTAATTTTATGAAACTCTCGGTTTATTTAATATCTTTTTAGAATTTATAAATGTATTGGAAAAAAAATGAAAGTTCATTACATGACAGTTTTAAAATTTAATGACAAATAAAATACTCGATAACTTTTTGTAATTTAGCTAAAAGTAAAACTTTGGATGTTTAAAATTTATTTACTTCATTGAAAGTTTGAATTTATTAAAGATTGAATCGTAAGAACGAACTATTCAATGTTGAACTTAATTTTTTGAGGTGTTTAAATTTGTGTTCTTAGAATAAATGGAGTGATCAATAAGGAATGAAATATTTCTAAATATTTAATAGAACAATAAAAAGAAAAGAAAAAGGTAACCAAGGAAATCCTAATTAACTTACTACAACAAGACATATTCTTATCAACAAACTTTACCACATATGTAGTGAGGGCAGACCAAGAATAAAGTTTGAACTTGGATCTCGAGGAACTAGTTTTATTATTAAGTCAACGACTAATATTAGTATTATTTTAAATTTTATATATTTGATAAAGCATAAAATTAAGGGACCCAAACCTATATTAAATCCGTCATGCATGCATGTTAAATAAAAAAATAGTTTCATGAATATAAATTTTTAATATTAATATATTAATATAAAATTAAAATACGATAAGATTTAATTAAAGCCATTTTCAAAGATAGCACAATGAACTTATTTTCAAATTTTATTACATTTAAAAATAATTTAAACCATTTTAATGTAATTTTTCAAAAAATGTTACATACATATAATCAATGAGTTGGGTTCAAAATTTAAAATTGAGCTAATTAATGAGGGTAAAAAAGGGAAGTGTGTTATTCTGTTAATGGATTTTAATAATAAATAAGAATTTTTATTTTTGTTTTTTATTGATTGTGACTTTATAGTGTCCTAATAAATTTGGGTAGGAATAAGTTATTGAAAAAAAAAAAAAAACAAAAGCACTGTTTTACAGTTAAATAATTTATTGTTGTGTTTGTGACAACAAATTAATGAGGCATGTCAATGTGTTGGAAGGTACAAATTAATAATAGACATCATCATATTTTTCTAAATAATAATAAACAAAGAGGCCATCCAATTATTATTACAATTCTTTTTTTTTTTTTTTTCTCTTTTTGGAAGATATTTATATAATAAATATATAAATGAGAAACAAAAGTTATGATTGGTAGAGGTTGAAAGTCACTATTGTTGATTTTGATTTATGTGAATAAATTTTTAAGAGTTAGGTAGCCCATTATGGCTTACCACCTTAAAATAATAATAGTAGTAATAATAATAAAACTGTCATTTTAAAGTAAAAATTGTAAGGTGATCAATATTGGAAAAAATACTAGAAGCCTTCGAATATCATAGTGTTTTTCCTGTTGAACAATGGCAAGGTGAGAGATTAAATTATTGACATTTGAAATAGTAATTTGGATTTTATTTATTAAGTTACATTTGTATTGACAAATTGAAAGTATCATAAATTATGGATGAGTGTCGTAAACTCTCTTTCAATATTATTGGTCTAAACAAAGATGTTCATTTACTTTGTTGAGACTCTTTCGAAATGAAACGAAAAATCCATAATTATGAGAAAAATGAGGACAGAATAGGGAGAAGGGTTATATTCCTTGCTTTTTAACTCGATTATTTCTCTGATATGTATATATATTTTCACAAAAATTATCCTTTTTCTAATTTCCATCCATGATTTTTTTAATATTTTAATGCAAAACACATTTTTAAGCTTTGAGTGTTTTAATATTTAAAACTATAGGTATGCATGCATTGATCGATTGAAATTGATTTGTTCAACCAAATTGCCATCAACTCGATTATGGTTAGTTTTGTCAATGTTTAAACCAATCTCCAACCATGAAGAAATACAAACCAACAATTGATTGGTCAATCGGTTGTTTGAATCGGTTTAAGCGTTTAAATTTTTTAAAAAGTGTTGTTGGTATGAAATTTTTTCAAACCAACACCAACCGAACTCCTTATCTTCGACTAGTTCGATCGATTTTGATCAGTCAGCTTGATTTTTCAATCTATTATGTTTACTCGTATTTAAAACTTCTTAACCATTAAAATAATGAATGCTATATAGTAGGTAAGTTAAAGGATGAAATTATATTGTTGTATTATTTAAATTATAACCGTACAAAACTATATTTAAATATTAATATACCACAACTAGTTGATCCCATTTATGAGATGGATTCTTCACGCGTTAATTAGTCTAATTGAAATTTATCTCCATCTTGCCATAATTAAACAACCAAACAAAAGTCATTGCAATAATAAGTACTATAATTGTCAGTTGTTGAACTTTTCAAACCTTCTGTCTATTGATGAGGTAAATTACATTTCCTATACATTATAACTTACACCAACAATTCATGGTAAATGTGAATCCTCAATCATATTTTTTTTAAAAATCAGTATTTTCTTTTCATATATACTAGAAAAGTATAGTAATTCCAATACGAGTATAGTTCAAAAATGGTTTAAGTTAAACGTCTTATGTTGAGAGTTTTAATCTTTTGTTGACTTCAATAAGTAATTTTTTAATATTTTCTTCTCTCCTCCCTCCCTACCTCTTTCTCAAGAATACACACATAATATTGCTTTTCCAATTTAATTTAAAAGCTATAGGTTTATAATTGACTCCTAGGGGTATTTTAAAAAATAGCTGTAAATAGTTTCATTTTCTGTATTATTCATAAAAATTCCACTGCGTTGAAGGCATTACCAAAATAATAATAATAATAATAATAAAAAATCTTAAAACTAAGGTAATCAATAATAATAAGCAAAATATAAAACTTTAAAAATTACTTAAACATATTATCAATAACGTTCTAAATTGTAACGCCCCAGGCTCAAGTATTCGGCAACGTCATCCTTACTATGGGTGGTATCTATACTTTTAAGTATAACATTTATTTTAATCCTCGTATTTTTTAAAAGTAACTCTTTTGGTTCTCATCGTCAATCCGACATGATTAACAAATTGATGAGGTCGATACTAAATATGTTAGATCTCAAACTTTATTTGAAAATTGAAAAATATTTGTAAGGTGATAAATTTGAAATCAAATCATCTCTTGGTGTTAAATTTAAAGAAATAAAATGATTATCAGATCAACTTTAAAAAAATTAAAAAATTGTTTTTAAGCATCCATAATCTTACTAATTAAAATTCAACTTACATATTTTTTTTATTTAATACCTAAAATTTACATATATTTGAAAATTTATTACCTCACGTTTCATTTTGTTTCTCTATTTTATGTTTCAAGGTTTAAACAGTATTTTTGTTTTGTTGGAACTAATAACTAAGTATATAGCATCATCTTAAAAAAATGGTCTAGATTTCTATCCGTGCTTTTTGGTAGGTTGTGGGTTATGGACTTATATCTTAGCATTGTTCGATCGTTTTGAAAATTCAAGTAATACTCCGAGGTAATTCTTGAAATATTTTTTTACATTATATTTGTTAAATCGCTATTGAATTTATTAAGAGCTTGATAAATAACCACTAAACTAAAAAATTAGAGAGGACAATTGATAGACCACTAATAGATGTTGATAAGCATTGATAAATGTTTATTGACGTCTATCACTAACAGACTGTAAAAACTTTGTTATATTTGTAAATATCTTCATCAATTTTATCATTTAAAACAAATTTTCGTATAATATCGACATTAACATCGCAAGGAAACTCAACTTAAGTAAGAGTATCCATCTGAATTAAAAAAATTATATCAATGTTTATAGAAGCATTAATTATAAATTGAACATTTTTGAATGAAAAATTGGATTGGTCTGTGGCGACGGCTAGGTTGCGTGTTCAACCATTATTTCCAATTCCCAATACTCTCATCCATTGTCAAAATTGAAAACTGAGGTTCACAATTTGTTGTCTTATTAAATGAAATTTCACATTTTTTGAAAATTTTGGATTATAATTATGTGAAATATATATATTCACATTTTTTGAAAATTTTGGATTATAATTATGTGAAATATATATATATATATATATTGCTTTATAATTACTGAAAATTTTGTTTCTGTACGACGTTTAGTTAATGGTTGTTATTTGACAATTTTTTTACCTTAGCGTTTCTCTCTTGCAGTAAAATTTGATTATTTTAGTCTAATTTTTAAAAACAAAATATTTGTTTTAGTTCTAAAAAAATTGTTTTGCGTTTTAAATGGGCTTTATGACAAATAATTCAAATGTTTTCTAAATGGGCTTTTCTCCTCTAACTCCTTTCTACTTTTTCACTCCTCTCGCCTTCTCTCACACTCTCATTTCAAATTTCTTCCCCCACTTCTTCTCTAACGGCTCCCTCTCTCTCTCTCTACTTTCTTCCTCCTCTCCCCTCCTCTTTCACTCTCTTATCTTCTCCGTTCTTCCTCAAAACCTTCAGAAACCCTAGAGATACCCATCTCGCCGATCCACCGCCATCTTCTTCTCCTAGCCCTAACAGCGCCGGATTTCTCAACTGTCGATCGACGTGACAATCATGCCTGCCTGCTTGACAAACCCCTTTTTCAGTCTACCAATAAAGGAAAAAGGATTGCTGGTGACACGAAATCTGTGCTCCACGCTCTTTTTCCTATTCCACTGCGCGTCGTGATCTTTCCCTTTCTGGCTGGATGACTACTATGTACAAAAATCACAACTACTCCCAGTCTCTGGTCAATAAGTACCCAAGGATGCCCCGGGAGAGCTCCTTAGTGGATCACAAATGCTTCGATGCATATCACAAACGCTTCAAATTCTTTGTTCGTAAACTAATTTGAAATCCTCCAATTTTAGGGTTAAAAGGTAGAATTTGACCACAAAATCCAAAAATTTTCTTTTATTATTAATTCACTCTATTCAACTTTCTCTCGGTTTATTTACAATAGCATTATAATTTAAAGATTTGAAGTAGCTTTACCTCACCTATATACCTGCATTTAAATCGAATATTTGTGGTTTCATGGAGATGTTTTTATTTATTTTTATTTCAAGTCTTGTAGTAATACCTTTACTTTCTTTTAACATCACAACATTCCTCAAAACTTGAATCATGCGTTAAATTCTTACTTCATTCAGAAAAATATGGATCCATGCTGTCTTTTATATCCATATGATACCAATTACATTGTGTTAATTATTGTTTATAAGAAAAAATTTGTGTGCAGAGTTGCTTGCAGTGGGTAAATCTTAATGGCTGGCAGAAAATTGGTTCAGGATATATTACTCTCAAGACAAAGTATTTTTTATCACTTTGCTTCCCATGGGGTATTTGTTCTTCCTATGCTTTATCCTTATCCCATCTTTCTACGCTGTAGTCTTCATCGGATGGATTTCTGTGGTGTAAATTTATTCATCTAGTTTGTTGGATTTGTGGTTGCATTTTGGTGTGGTGTGGTAGAGCTCCTGCACGAGATGAATTTAATTGCTGGAATAACCACTTGGTAATAGTAATAGAAAGGTGATTCTCCCTTTATTTACATGCTACCTGTATTTAATTGCTGTTTGTATGTGATGGTGAATTAATATTTAAGTAGTTTCAAGTTTGTACATCATGCTTGAGTTAATACATTTCCCAACTCGCACTAATTTTAAAGTTTTATTTTAAATTTTCATGGAACAGAACCTATACAACATATTGATTTTAATTTTTTCAGGTTTCCGCAGATATCAAAGAGAAACTATCTGCTGCCACAGAGGAGGTTAGTGTCTTATGTGATACGTCAGTCAAACACATATATAACCATACCCTTGGTATTAATATTTCAACAATATTTGACCCAGGTAAAAGGAGCTTTTGGATTCAGTCCAAAAAATTCTTCTGGATTTACTTGTTCCTCAACTGATCATGGTGCTGATGCAAAAAAACATGGAAGTGAGGCCAGTTTTGAGAATGCCAAAGCCCAACATCCTGGTTCTAGTGGATCCTCCGAAATATTTTTTGGAAAATTTAAGTCCAGCATTCCTTCACCTGGTATATCCTCTGCATTTGAACGGTTGAAAAGCACAAAGTTGATGGACTTAGCAAAGAGAGGATGTGAAATTGTAAAGGATGGGTTAAGTGGAAAACCACATAAGAAAAAGCATTTAGAATATGGGTCTTCAGCCTCACCAAAAGTTGAAAGAAGTACAAGAACCGATGTTGTTTTGCCATCGAAGCAGTCTCGATGGAGTAAGAAGTGGGAGGCATTCAGGGAGAAGGTAAATTTTATAAGTTGCTAATGCCTTATGGAGTATCATTAGAACATCATTTGAATTATTATTCTTTTTAACCTAATCAGCCCCTTTCCATTTTCTTTCTTCTTTTAGATGCAAGGCCATCCCGTATACAAGCGAGTTACAGGCTATAATTTCAAGAAGTCAGGAGGTATATGTGTATCCAATTTTTGTGCTATATTATTATTTCTTCTATAAAGTCTCGTGTCTGCCGCTAAATTTCGTTTAACATGCATACTGTTGGGGATGGGGTTATACATTTTTTATTTTAAAAAACAATCAATAATTTCTTGAAATTACATAAGGAGTAGAGAGAGTGCTCCAAGCCAAAGTAGATATGGAAAACATCTCCAATTTACAGCAAGTTAAAGCAAAAAAAAAAAAAAAAAAAAACAGTAGTTAAAAAAAACTGGATATCCTGGTTCCTTCTTATTGAAAGTTCTGCTGTTTCTTTCTAGTCAAATTGACCACAAAATGCTCAAATGAGATTCTTCAATAGGAATATGTAAAAAAAAAATATATATAATATGTAAAAGAATTTTCAATGTTTAATATAATATGTAAAAGAATTTTCTTATATTGGAATTGGCAGATGGCTGAAGACCTTCGTGAAACGTGGGAGAGAAGCGATAACATTATCGTTCAAAAAATTCAGGAGATAGTATTTATGTGAAAGACCATATTATTTGGCCATTTGACCTTATGTCTAATTGAGTTGTGATCTTGATTATGGTTGGAAATGATAAACTACACATTATTGTCTGATTGAGTTGTGATCGATTATGGGCTATTTGGTATTTTGCCTACAAATTGTATAGTTAATTATCTGTTAGCTTTTGTTTTCCTGTCACGGCTTTATGTTTATGTGGCTAATTGTAGCCAAAAGTTTTATTTATTGATCTTATTTTTCACAGCATAAATGAAACCGTTTTTCAAGAATCAGATGCTGCTACATCATTCAAGGAAATTCGTCGTAGAGATCCGTAAGTTTTTTCCTTTGGAGCTGTGATACTAACCCGTTTGAATAAAGGAATCTGACTTGGTCTTTTCCTCTTTAACATTATGGATTAGGTCGTTCTCTTTACCACATTTCGTAGCTAAAGTTCAAGAAGTAATCAAACCGGTGTTAACTTCTTATCTAAAGGTTATTGCTAACTGCTAAGCTTATTTTTAAGATGAAATATGCTTTTATCCCCTCCCGAAAGAATATCATACTATTTATGTTGTATTTCTGCTAACTATTTCTTGCATAGCATCTGGTTTGATAATTAAAGTAAAGTTTCTGACATGGAGGTTTTCAAGTTGTAAAATATATTTATGTTTCAGGTAGATTCCCAAACTTTGTAGAAACACTGCAGTACTGACGTAATTGAACGTTGTAAAGCAGAGCATCGAGCATACCAGAGCCAAGGTATCTTCTTCGATAACAAGGTAAGGATAGTCCTGATACTACCTTTCTTTTGTTATTGAAGTTTATTGTTCCTTTTGTTTGGGGCTTGGTGGTTGTGCACCTATATTGATTTGTACTTCTGTTAATTAATTATAGTCCTTCTGTCTTGTTTGAGTAATTATTGCCTACCATTTTGTCAGCAAAGGCTTTCCGTGGAAATTTAGTTTGTAGTGTTGCATGTCCACAATGATTTTCGTTTTAGATACATAAAAGGTCTTTTGCATCACAACATGAATGTCTATTTTTTAATATGAGCCTACAATACCCCAAATGAATGTTGAATTAAATTGGAAACAAGGCAAAATAGAGAGTGAGGTGGAGAGTGTTTGTGTGCGCTAGAGCCATCTTTCTCTAAAACGTAGTTTCTTTCCCTTATTTTTTTTAGAAGTAATTTTGTTGATGTATGAAATTTACAAAAGGTTTGACAGAACATCCACACCAATAGAGTTTACTCAGTTCTCTAATCGGTCAGAAGAGATGCAAGAATAGAGATTGGAAGAGCTATAAACATGAAAAATTGCTCTAAGTCATAGCAGGATAGATTATATTTTAACAATAATAAAAAATTAACCTATCTTAAGGCCTGCTTTCTCACTAAGGAGGCGATTGTTCCTGTGGCCATGTGACTCTTGTAAAGAATAAGATGCATCAACATAATTCTTTTAAAGTTAGTAAAGGGTGTCAGTTATCACGATTATATTTTTCCAAGGTGTGTTTACCTATAGTTATATGCTCTGAATACCCCCAGTTTATCTTATCTTTATGTTGCATAACTAGTTTAGGCAGTTGCCTTTCTTTTTAAGTCATAAAACTTGGGTGTGACATTTTGACATTTTCATATGCAAGCCTACCAGAATTGAAAATGTTCAAAATGTACTATAGGGGAGGCATACCAGTTGAATCCCCGCCTAAGCATTAGTTGTACTCTATGCAATCAACCTTTTTTTCTTGCAATTGACAGTCTTTAATGCTTATTGTAACGTATATTTCAATGTATTTCTTTCCTTCCCGCGTTTTATAAACAAATTTCCTAAGAACGCCAAGGAAGGTTACGGCATACGTCGACGTTACCCACAACTTTTGAATTTTGATCGGCTGACTTGTTCATCAAGTTTAAACAAGTGCCGCACAATCGCCTGTCTCGAGGTTGAAACACTACGATTGTGACAAGTGGTCTCAGAGCCAAATTGGCTGAGTGACAGTTCAGACAGAAAGATGTCGATCGCAAAACGAACGGGTAAAACGCATGAAGAACGATTGGTGGAGATCGAAGAGCAGATGCTCCACCTGATGGAAGTTCCTGATTCCATCTGATTTCTTAAGAAGTGGCTTGAGGAAGTTGCCAAGAGAGTCGATGCTATTGATGCCGTATCCGGTCGTCTGAACGGATTACCCATACAAGATTTGTTGGCTAGAGTTGACACGTTAAAGTCACAAATCAGAAGAATTGAAAATATTACCTACGAGCGTGGGAACAGTTCGTCGGGCTCTACTGCCCGAATGGAGGAACGAGTTATTGAGCTAGATAACTCCCATAAAAATATGATAGAAGTGATAAACGGCATGACATAGGATTTTCGAGCTACCCTCGATGTCGTTAGAAACGAAATCGTAGAGGTGAACACGAAAGTGAACCTTACGATGCGAGCGTTGGCAAATCAAGCTACGGCTGGAGGAGTGATTACAGTTGGCAAGATAAAGATCCCGGAACCCAAGCCCTTCTGTGGGGAAAGGGATGCAAAAACATTGGAAAACTTTATCTTCGATATTGAGCAGTACTTTAAAGCCACGAACACCCTTACGGAAGAAGTCAAAGTGACATTGGCGGCCATGCATCTATCTGAAGATGCAAAGTTATGGTGGAGGTCTCGATATATAGACATTCAGGAAGGGCGTTGCGTAATAAACAGTTGGGACGACTTAAAGAGAAAACTTCGTTCGTAGTTTTTCCTCGAGAATGTTGAAATTCTGGCTCGGCAAAAGCTGTGGAAATTAAAGCACACTGGAACCATTCGGGAGTATGTGAAGCAATTTGCAGGGCTGATGTTGGACATATCCGATATGATCGAAAAGGATAAGATCTTTAGTTTTGTTGAAGGGCTGAAGCCGTGGGCAAGAACTAAGCTATACGAGCAGAGAGTTCAAGACCTCGCATTGGCCCATGCAACAGCTGAGCGTTTGTTCGATCTGTCTAATGATGCTCAAGAGTCAAGACGTCATCAAAGCTCTTCACCTGAAAGAGACAGAAACAGGCGATCGAATTCTCCCGAAGTTGTTAGTGGAAATAGAAGTCCCGACAGAGATCGCGAGCCTTCCCAGCCAAATACGAGGAACACCTGGCGAAGACCCAATGGTCAGAAGGCATCCCATATTCTTATCAGTTGCTATATATGTAACGGGCCACATCGGGCAAGGGAATGTCTGGATAAATTGGCCTTCTATGCCTTTCAGGCCTCTTTGGCTGCGAACTCAGATGACAAGTTGAGTCAACCAGTGAAGGAAGATGGGCAAGTGGAGGAAGTCCAAAATATTAGAGTGGGGGCCATAAGAGTCTTGTCGTCTCTTCAGAAGAAAGCGGGAGAGACAAGTGGACGTACAAAAGGGGGCCCAATATATACTGACACCTAAATCAACCGAAAGCATGCAAAGAGCACTATGGTTGACTCCGATGCAATCCATAATTTTATAACGGTGACAGAAGCCAGACGATTGAACCTTCATAGGAAGAAGGATACAGGAAAGTGAAGGCCGTGAAGTCTACAACTTTACCCGTTGTTGGAGTAGTAAAACGAGCGATGATACAGTTGGGAAGATGGAGCGGTTTCATTGACTTTGTGGTTTTAGGTATGGATGAGTTTGATGTAGTTCTTGGAATGGAATTCCTTCTCGAACATCAAGTAATCATGATGCCTGCAGCTAGATGCTGGTGATCACGGAGTCTACCTCTACCGCTGTACAGATAGACCTTCGACAACCTAAAGGACTGAGAATGATCTCAGCCATGCAACTGAGAGAGGGTTGTGTTCGAGAAGACACAAGGTGTGTCGTGGATAGATGTTGCGATGGGAAACGTGATAAACCCATGTCAGAATCGCCTACGAATAATGATTGTCGTATGGCGCAGTTAGAATCAACTGGACTTCGAAGACAGTCAAAGAGATTGTCTGTCGAGTGCAGGATTCACTAGACCTGCAAGAGTTTCGTATGAAGCACAAGACTTTTTACGGAAAGAAGAGAATGAGAAATTACGGTTGGGTGTCGACAACCGTGTCTTGAAACAAACCCTAAGGGAAGGGCCAAATCTTGGGTTCGCAGATGTGACCCAACCTGTTGAAGCTTACGCTGAGACGTGTAATCATGCGTTAGGTGGTGTCCTAGTGCGGAATGGACACCCCATTGCATCTGAGAGTCTGAAGCAGAGTGGCGTAGAAATTATACAATGTTTGAGAAAGGGACGTTTGCCATGGTACGCAGTCACAAGGATGCAAAACTGTATTCACAGAGATCTACCCATGTCAGAGAGATGAACCACGCGGTTACCAATCACCTCGGTACTCAGTCGAAACTGACTTCAAGTCAAGCAAAGTGGAAGGAGACCCGATGTTATGTCGGTGGTGTGGTGAGTTCGTCATCGGTTGGAAGACGGATTGAGATTGTTGGTGGCGGACAACCTGTACTGTTGCGCCTTATTGATCCCTCCTATGTCGAGAAGAGTCCTCAGACTCGCGAGATTAACAAGAGATGGAAGTGAGAATTCGGCATTGCTCAAGTCAGTCTAAGAGAGAGTCTCGAAGCAACCGAAAAGATGGGCAGATGGGAAGCATCACCCCTTGGACCTTCGTGTGGAAGGTCAGGTCATCATGAAGCTACGACCTGAACAGACTCGATTATGAAGATGCAAAGATCACCACCTCGTGAGAAGACACGAGGAACTAGCAGAAGTTGAAGAAGATCTTGCTAAGAAAGCGAGGAAAAGAAGAAGAAGACCCACGGGGAGGATACACAAGTTCATGGCGAAGTGGAAGAGCCTCCTCGTGGAAGAAGCATGTGGAAGACGTACCAAAGACCGTGAAGCGTGGAAGCAGAAGATCGAAGAATTCTAGCTTTGCCAGTCAACGGGGACGTCAACTATTTAAGTCGGAGTATGTCACGGTCATATTTTTTCAAGGTGTGTTTACCTATGGTAATATGCTCCGAATACCTCCAGTTCATCTTATCTTTATGTTGCATAACTAGTTTAGGTAAGCCTTTCTTTTTAAGTCATAAAGCTTGGGTATGACGTTTCAGCATTTTCATATGCAAGCCTACAAGAGCTGAAAATGTTCAAAATGTACTACATGAGAGGCATACAAGTTGAATCCCCGCCCAAGCATTAGTTGTACTCTTTGCAAGCAACCCTTTTTCCTTGCAATTGACAATAATGTTTATTGTAACGTCTATTTCAATGTATTTTTTTCCTTCCTGCGTTTTATAAACAAATTTTCTAAGAACGCTAAGGAAGATTACGACATACGTCGACGTTACCCACAACTTTCAGATTTTGATCGGCTGACTTGTTCATCGAGTTAGAACAAGTGCCACACAATCGTCCGTCTCGAGGTTGAAACACTATGATTGTGACACCATTGAGGGTGCATAAAATGAGGTTCATAATCTTGTTTGGTAGGGTGGCAGATCAACCAAAGGAGAGAGAAATCTGCTTCCTAAACTTTTCAGCAAAATGGCAACTGATGAACTGAGTGGTGTTTCATCGGCAACTTTACATAATGGGCAACAATGAGAGAATCTTTTCATATGTGGGAAGTCTGTCACGTGTTAATAAAACTCTCGTAACTTACAACTTGCCAAAAATTTCAAAAAGTGTGAAAAAAAGTATTTCAAGACCAAAAATCAGTGCTTCTAGGCCAGAATGCAATTATGTCAGTTTGCATTATGAGTTTTTCAACCTTTTTGAACTTTTTGGTAGGTTATGAGTTACGAACTTACACTGAATATTTGTGAGGTCGTTTTGATAATTCAAGTGATACTTAGACAATGCAACCGACTTTAAACAATGCAAAATTTTACTGCTTTCTTTTAAATTATGCACATTTTTTAATAACATTTTTACTTTAACCACTTTAATAAATTGTGATAGAAATTCTTGTTTTCTTTTTGTAGGAATAAAGGGAAATGAAATATAACAAAACTTGAGATCTTTGCAAGCATAGAATCTTGCTTAAAATGCTTTAAGGAGCAAATTTTAAGCAGGGGTGGGGTCAGCCTTGCACGTTCCATGTCCTTTGGGAAATTTTCATTTTGCCAAATTTGCATAAAATGCCCAAATTTAAAAACTTTTGAAATGCTCTATTCTTTGAATACATACCATGTCTACTTTGCTTTTTAGCATAGAGAAACATGTTTGTCTAATCCTTGAGCACGGAACTCGGGTTTGTGATTGTGTTGGTCATTTGAATATCTTACATATGTTGAAAATGCATTTTGAATATTGTGTATTATGTACATTTGCTGAAAACATGTGTTGTCTTTTTTATCTTAATTTTAAACTCGTCTTTTGGCCATACCCATTCGTACAAGATTGTTTGAATGCGAAATATGACTGTTAGGTCAAGTAGAATGCAGAACCCAACCCACCCAGTCCTTAGAGTTATTCACCCAGCACGACAACTGGTAGAGAGAGAGTCAAGCCAGCCACTTAGGTCAAGTAAAATGCCCGTTGAGTTTTCCACCGGTATTAGAGCGTGCATGAGGACTCTTTGCTTTTCTGGCCTGCCTAGTCCTTAAAGTTTTTCACCCAGCACGACAGCCGATAGAAAGAGAAAAAAAAAAAGAAAAAGAGAGAGAGCCAAGCTAGTCGCTTAGGTCAAGTAAAATGCGCACCAAGTTTCCCAGGTATCAGAGCTTGCGTGGGGAACCTCTACGCTTTTCTGGTCTAAGCAAAACCCGACCCGTCCAGTCCTTAGAATTCTTTACCCAGAACGACAGTTGGTAGAGAGAGAGAGAAAAAAAAGAGTCAAATTATGAGTTCCCTCGTTATCAATGTAAAACCCGCACCAAAAATAGTTAAGAAGTGAGTTTTGACTAAGTGTTAGACTTGGCGTTTTGTGTGGTTTCGCGAAGGAGTTTGTGAGGAAAGGTTGGTAACTCTATGAGGAAGTATTTTTGGAGTTTAAATACGCGATAAGGTTGTTCGCGAGAAAGGTTGGACAATTAAGGTTCATCGCGGAGCGAAGTTGGCGAAATGAAGTAAGGAAAGTGTGGTCACGTGTGGAGTTTAAGTAAAGCATGATTAAGGACACATTTTAAGCCAACGACAGAGAAACTTTCCCTGGCACACTAGTCAGTACGTCGCAGACGGCTTCCGCGAAGCGACATGGCATCGCGAAAGGCATCTTTTTTTTTTAAATTTTAACTAAGTCTCGATATACTAAAATTTGCAATAAAATGATTAAAATAAAAATATTTTCATTCATCACAAAATCAGACATGAAAAAAACATGAAAGCTAATTCTCTAGTGCTACTGTAGTTACGGACGCGGACGCCAAACCTACAAATTATATAAAAATATAGTTAGAATATTAAATATGCAAAATTAAACAAATTAAATATTGAAAAGTGCGCACCTCAAGTGATCACGACGAGTCTCTTTGTGATCGACTTATCTCCTTGAGCATCTTCTTCATTTGTCGTGCATGGTCCTCCATTTTTCGATCTTGCTCCTCACTCAAGCGTTGTTTTTCGATCATTCAGTTAACATTTTCAAAGCTCGCCTTTAGTTTGCTAACCTCCGCTATATATGATTGATTAGATATAGCGGAGGAAGAAGATGAAGCGACAATCCTAGAATTGGATTTTGGACCCCAACCAAGACCTTTTGAGTAGCCCGATCGTTTACCTAACACTGTCTCACATATCTCGTCCTCAGTTAGTGGTTGAGAACCCATTTGGACGAACTGAGACTGAAGTTCCACAATTTGATTCTACACAATAGAAGCTTGTAATTAAGTTTCAGAGATGATTAGACTTAAAAACAAAATTGGAAGTATAACAAAACATAAAGTTTTCTATAACTTATAAAAACGTCCTCTGCTGCTGGTGAAATGAACTCGCTACTACTATCGACGTGTGTTTCTCTAAATAGCTCGACACGGTCCATCGGACGATTGTGTAGTTCAGTGAACTCTGCTTGTCTCTGAAGAAAGGACTTTATGCCACTCCTATAATTGTAAGGTTGCCACGCCCTAACAGCCTTGCACACATTTCATGTGATGTAGTGGTCATAGAAAAAGTGTCAATCTTCCACCCGATTGATCAATCTCGAAGGTGGATTTGTTCGTGCTTCTTCAGAACTGCCAAACTTCTTAAAATGTCAATGGTTACTTGCCTTGAATTCCTTCCACACGGTGAGCATTTGATGCTCAACAAACCAATTAAGTGTTGGATCATTTAGATCAACACGAAAAATTGCTATAAAAAAAATCTGTTTCAAGTCAGTATAGCTTTTATAGGGAATAAAAACATATATGTTTATGAATTTACAGATTTACCGTTACGACCTCGATGCACTTTAGTGATATATCTGTCCACTTAAGGGCCTGAATAAGAAACGTGTCTCATGTCAACACACCGATCGTGCAACTGAAACGAGGGGCGTGTGTCGAGACAGGCCTGTCCCTTCCAAGAGGGATTGAAATGGGAATTCTTCCATTCTGCTGTACGTACCGCTCGATATCTATGTTTCAAGAATGTCGTCATACTCTCCTCGCAATGGGAGTAGAAGCTGGATAAGAGGGATCTTCTGAAAATGATCGTTCTTAGATACAATAAGCATAACTTAAAGACAGTTGAGAGAGATTGTATTGAAAATGCTAGTTATTACGAACTTGAAGTGTCGCCTACTAACGATGAATCGCTCGCGTTATCCAACGTGTCTAGATTAAGAAAATAGTTTTCCTCATGTGTATTGCTCGAAAAGTTAGACTGTATTTCTGCAGACATAAAAATTTACAAACGTTAAACAAACGTGAGTATCACAAAAAAAACATTATTATTCATCATCGCTTGACCCGCTTTGATGTGATAATTGTTCGTCATCTTCATCATTTATGAAATTTTTTGCGATATTACAAACATTTGGTCTTTCCACTATTGTAGGATCAACTTCAGCCTATACAGAGTGTCATCCTCAATGACGTGTTCGTTCACACGATGTTTGACGACGATTTTCAATACATTAAGTTGATCATTCTCGGTATCTTTCACTTATGGCACGTTCCATACACGTTTATTTTGCACCACTAGAACAATTTTTCAATTGGTACCATTTTTAGGGTCTTCAAGGTAAAACATTTGATGTGCTTGAGTTGCGAGAATTATCGGTTCCTCAGCAAACAAAAAATTGGACGTGTTTATTGATTTGCATTGGAATATGTATAAAACTAATATAACATTTATTTGTTAGGCCTTTTAACGAGATAGACAAGAGTTTGATAAAAATTAGGGTAAGTTTTTCAGTTTTTAGAGGTTGCAAAACACAAATAATTACGAAAAAATAAGGTGTCCATGTAAGAAATGTTCAGATTGGAACTCCTTAGAGGGTGTGAGGCGACATCTAAAAACTGGGTGTATCATGGAGAGCCCATGAACTTGAACATAACGCAAACTGATGAAGGAACTAGCTACCTAGTTACTTAAGAAAATGAAATGTTGAATATGTTGCATGATTTACAAGCTAATATTGAACAACTAGAAGAAATGGAGGAATGTCTAGATTTAGAAGAATACATAACAAATAACGTATTTAAGGAGTTACTAGCAAGTTAGAGTTACTAGCAAGTTATGAGCTTTTTGGTTGTTCAGAATTTTCGTCACTAAACTTTTTGGTTAAAATGATGCACATGAAGATTCGCAATGGTTGGAGCAACAAGTCCTTCGATATGATGTTAGACATAAAACGTGTGTTTCCAATGTATGGTACTAACATCCCTAGTTCATTCTATGAAGCCAAACAAAAATTGCATGATTTGAGCCTAGAGTACGAGACTATTCATGCTTGTAAGTATGACTGTGTATTGTTTTAGAAGGAGTTCGAGGACTTGTAACAATGTTCAACTTGTGGTGAGTCTCGATACAAGATTAATTCTAACATATCAGGAAATAAAATTCCACAAAAGGTATTGCATTACTTTCTATTGGTACCAAGATTACAATGATTTGTTTATATCTCAAGAAAGTTTGGTAGACATGCGATGCCATCCATCTGATGCAGAGGGATGGAAGCACTTTGATTTTGATTTTTCTGATTTTGCTTTAGAGCCACGAAATGTTTGTTTGAGGTTAGCTTCAAATGGATTTAATCTGTTCGATCATATGAGTGTCTCGTACAGTATGTGGCCTATAGTGTTAATTTTTTATAATTTGCCACCATAAAAATACATAAAAGAGTCAAGTTTCTTCATGTTGCTCATTCCCAATCCTAAATCTCCTGGCAGAGAAATTGATACACCTATAGTCATTACTTGAGGAAATAAAAAATCTATGGACGTTCGGTGTGCGGTACGTATGATTGTTTAACGGATCAATGTTTTCAGTTGTCTGCAGCCTAGTTGTGGACAAATAATGAGATTTGACATATCATCTATCTGGTTGGAATATAAAATGATATCAGTCCCATTTGCCTAGGATAAATCATCGTTCCGAATACGTGAAAAAAGACATCGACGGTATATTTCAGATAACCATATTTGGCGTAAAAGTAGGCTTCACGATGAAAATGTAAAGCGTAAACCACATTCAGTAGTAATGAATGACCAAGAAATATTGGAACAATTAGATTCTTTGGAGTTTCCAATAATGAATAATTGGACTAAGAAGTTTTTTTTTTTTATCTTCCTTATTGGTCAAGACAGTGTTCATCACAAACTTGATTAGCACATTGAAAAGAATGTTTGTGACAATTTGGTCGGTATGTTGTTGAATATTAAAGAAAAAATAAAAGATATCATGAATGCCTGATTGGATTTACAAAATTTGAAAATAAGAAAGATTTACATTTGGTAGAAGTGGGTAATCGATTGGTGAAACCACAGCGAGCGAATTGAGTTTTGTAAGTTTTTTTAGTTAAGTTTTTCGACGGATTCGTTTCTAATATTTCACGGTGCATGAATGCAAACGAGGGGAGAATATAAGGTCTCAAAACGCACGACTGTCATGTACTGGTCGATGTTATAGCATTTTTACCAAAAAATGTGTACACTGCAATTACTGAACTGTGTAATTTTTTCGTGATTTTTGCGTCAAGACGATAAGAATAAGTGATATGAAAAAATTGCATTCAGATATTATAATTATATTGTGCAAATTGGAAAGAATATTTCCACTTGATTTTTTTTCAGTGTTATGATACACTTTACAGTTGTCATATTAGACGAAAGTTACTGATCCGATTTCTTACAACTGGATGTATCCCATTTAAAAAAGTCTTCGCACACTAAAACAATGTGTTCGTAACAAAGCACTTCCTAAGGACCTATTGCAGAAGGATATCTTAGGAACGAATATGTACTTTATGTTCATTGTGTCTGAAGGGGATTGAGACCCAATTCACTAGAGATTATCGAAATGACGATAACATTGAAGGGTCATTGGTGAGTTTGAAGTATTCGTTCAAAATGTACGACCATTGGGAGCGTCGCGTTTACGAAGTATATCACAAGAAGAGAAACGACTCTTTCCTTCGTACATCCTTAGTAACGTGGATGAAATAGCTGAGTATTGAAAATACACATTTAAACCTTGATCATACACATCCATTTGACGATATACATATTTTAAGTATTTACCTTGTCGACACACAAACTCATAATTCTGTACTTAAGAAACATATGCTTTTGATTCGTTGTCGGGGTTAAAGCTTTTCTAAACTGTTTAAAAGACATCAACGAGCATTTGTCAATTGGTATTTAGAGTTAATGACTTTGAGCATTTCTACTTTATGTATAAGTACTTTTATGATACATCAATTTCAAGTTATGGCATAAATGTGTTCATTCGTAATGAGACCATTATTTGATATTCGCTCTTACAGTGGATGCATTGTCGGTGGCGTACGGATTTCTGACGCACAACACAAAATAGTGGAGTCAGTGCCAACAACAATTTTTACGATGTTTTAGATAAAGTCTTGCACGTTCAATATCCATTTGGACGACGTGCTTGGTTATTCATGTGTCGATGGTTTGACACAGACAAAAACAAAAATCATAGGATGCACGAGGAACTAGACTAATCAATAAACACGTTCCATTTTTTGTTTGCTGAGAAACCGGTGATTCTTGCAACCCAAGCACATCAGGCGTTCTACCTTGAAGACCCTAAAAATGGTACCAATTGGAAAATTGTTCTAGTGGTGCAAAATAAACGTGTATGGAACGTGCCATAAGTGAAAGATACCGAGAATGATCAACTTAATGTATTGAAAATCGTCGTCAAACATCGTGTGAACGAACACGTCATTGAGGATGACACTCTGTATAGGCTGAAGTTGATCCTACAATAGTGGAAAGACCAAAATGTTCGTAATATCGCAAAAAATTTCATAAATGATAAAGATGACGAACAATTATCACATCAAAGCGGGTCAAGCGATGATGAATAATAATGTTTTTTTTTGTGATACTCACGTTTGTTTAACGTTTGTAAATTTTTATGTCTGCAGAAATACAGTCTAACTTTCCGAGCAATACACATGAGGAAAACTATTTTCTTAATCTAGACACGTTGGATAACGCGAGCGATTCGTCGTTAGTAGGCGACACTTCAAGTTCGTAATAACCAGCATTTTCAATACAATCTCTCAACTGTCTTTAAGTTGCTTGTTGTATCTAAGAACGATCGTTTTCAGAAGATCCCTCTTATCCAGCTTCTACTCCCATTGCGAGGAGAGTATGACGACATTCTTGAAACATAGATATCGAGCGGTACGTACAGCAGAATGGAAGAATTCCCATTTCAATCCCTCTTGGAAGGGACAAGCCTGTCTCGACACACGCCCCTCGTTTCAGTTGCACGATCGGTGTGTTGACATGAGACACGTTTCTTATTCAGGCCCTTAAGTGGACAGATGTATCACTAAAGTGCATCAAGGTCATAACGGTAAATCTGTAAATTCATAAACATATATGTTTTTATTCCCTATAAAAGCTATACTGACTTGAAACATATTTTTTTTTATAGCAATTTTTCGTGTTGATCTAAATGATCCAACACTTAATTGGTTTGTTGAGCATCAAATGCTCACCGTGTGGAAGGAATTCAAGGCAAGTAACCATTGACATTTTAAGAAGTTTGGCAGTTCTGAAGAAGCACGAACAAATCCACCTTCGAGATTGATCAATCGGGTGGAAGATTGACACTTTTTCTATGACCACTACATCACATGAAATGGCAAGGCTGTTAGGGCGTGGCAACCTTACAATTATAGGAGTGGCACAAAGTCCTTTCTTCAGAGACAAACAGAGTTCACTGAACTACACAATCGTCCGATGGACCGTGTCGAGCTATTTAGAGAAACACACGTCGATAGTAGTAGCGAGTTCATTTCACCAGCAGCAGAGGACGTTTTTATAAGTTATAGAAAACTTTATGTTTTGTTATACTTCCAATTTTGTTTTTAAGTCTAATCATCTCTGAAACTTAATTACAAGCTTCTATTGTGTATAATCAAATTGTGGAACTTCAGTCTCAGTTCGTCCAAATGGGTTCTCAACCACTAACTGAGGATGAGATATGTGAGACAGTGTTAGGTAAACGATCAGGCTACTCAAAAGGTCTTGGTTGGGGCCCAAAATCCAATTCTAGGATTGTCGTTTCATCTTCTTCCTCCGCTATATATAATCAATCATATATAGCGGAGGTTAGCAAACTAAAGGCGAGCTTTGAAAATGTTAACTGAATGATCGAAAAACAACGCTTGAGTGAGGAGCAAGATCGAAAAATGGAGGACCATGCACGACAAATGAAGAAGATGCTCAAGGAGATAAGTCGATCACAAAGAGACTCGTCGTGATCACTTGAGGTGCGCACTTTTCAATATTTAATTTGTTTAATTTTGCATATTTAATATTCTAACTATATTTTTATGTAATTTGTAGGTTTGGCGTACGTCTCCGTAACTACAGTAGCACTAGAGAATTAGCTTTCGTGTTTTTTTTTCATGTTTGATTTTGTAATGAATGAAAATATTTTTATTTTAACCATTTTACTGCAAATTTTAGTATATCGAGATTTAGTTAAAATTAATAAAAAAAAAAGATGCCTTTCGCGATGCCATGTCGCTTCGTGGAAGCCGTCTGCGACGTACTGACTAGTGTGTTGGGGAAAGTTTCTCCGTCGTTGGCTTAAAATGTGTCCTTAATCATGTTTTACTTCCACACGTGACCACACTTTCCTTACTTCATTTCGCCAACTTCGCTCCGCGATGAACCTTAGTCGTCCAACCTTTCTCACGAACAACCTTATCGTGTACTTAAACTCCAAAAATACTTCCTCGTAGAGTTACCAACCTTTCCTCGCAAACTCCTTCTTCGCGAAACCACACAAAACGTCTAACGTTTAGTCAAAACTCACTTCTTAACTTATTTTTGGTGCGGGTTTTACACTGATACCGAGGGAACTCATAGTGCATTTTACTTTGACCTAATCGATTGGCTTGACTCTTTTTTTTATCTCTAGCTCTATCGAATGTCGTTCTGGGTAAAGAACTCTAAGGACTGCCGGTCGGGTTTTGCTTAGACCAGAAAAGCGTAGAGCCACGCAAGCTCTGATACCTGGGGAACTTGGTGCGCATTTCACTTGACCTAAGCGACTGGCTAAGCTCTCTCTCTTTTTCTTTTTTTTTTCTCTTTCTATCGGCTGTCGTGCTGGGTGAAAAACTTTAAGGACTAGGCAGGCCAGAAAAGCAAAGAGTCCTCACGCACGCTCTAATACCGGTGGAGAACTCAACGGGCATTTTACTTGACCTAAGTGGCTGGCTTGACTCTCTCTCTACCAGTTGTCGTGCTGGGTGAATAACTCTAAGGACTAGGTGGGTCGGGTTCTGCATTCTACTTGACCTAACAGTCATATTTCGCATTCAAACAATCTTGTACGAATGGGTATGGCCAAAAGACGAGTTTAAAATTAAGATAAAAAAGACAACACATGTTTTCAGCAAATGTACATAATACACAATATTCAAAATGCATTTTCAACATATGTAAGATATTCAAATGACCAACACGACAAACCCGAGTTCCGTGCTCAAGGATTAGACAAACATGTTTCTCTATGCTAAAAAGCAAAGTAGACATGGTATGTATTCAAAGAATAGAGCATTTCAAAAGTTTTTAAATTTGGGCATTTTATGCAAATTTGGCAAAATGAAAATTTCCCAAAGGACATGGAACGTGCAAGGCTGACCCCACCCCTGCTTAAAATTTGCTCCTTAAAGCATTTTAAGCAAGATTCTATGCTTGCAAAGATCTCAAGTTTTGTTATATTTCATTTCCCTTTATTCCTACAAAAAGAAAACAAGAATTTCTATCACAATTTATTAAAGTGGTTAAAGTAAAAATGTTATTAAAAAATGTGCATAATTTAAAAGAAAGCAGTAAAATTTTGCATTGTTTAAAGTCGGTTGCATTGTCTAAGTATCACTTGAATTATCAAAACGACCTCACAAATATTCAGTGTAAGTTCGTAACTCATAACCTACCAAAAAGTTCAAAAAGGTTGAAAAACTCATAATGCAAACTTACATAATTGCATTCTGGCCTAGAAGCACTGATTTTTGGTCTTGAAATACTTTTTTTCACACTTTTTGAAATTTTTGGCAAGTTGTAAGTTACGAGAGTTTTATTAACACGTGACAGACTTCCCACATATGAAAAGATTCTCTCATTGTTGCCCATTATGTAAAGCTGCCGATGAAACACCACTCAGTTCATCAGTTGCCATTTTGCTGAAAAGTTTAGGAAGCAGATTTCTCTCTCCTTTGGTTTATCTGCCACCCTACCAAACAAGATTATGAACCTCATTTTATGCACCCTCACTGGTGTCACAATCGTAGCGTTTCAACCTCGAGACAGACGATTGTGTGGCTCTTGTTCTAACTCGATGAACAAGTCAGCCGATCAAAATCTGAAAGTCGTGGGTAACGTCGACGTATGTCGTAATCTTCCTTAGCGTTCTTAGAAAATTTGTTTATAAAACGCAGGAAAGAAAAAAATACATTGAAATAGACGTTACAATAAACATTATTGTCAATTGCAAGGAAAAAGGGTTGCTTGCAAAGAGTACAACTAATGCTTGGGCGGGGATTCAACTTGTATGCCTCTCCTGTAGTACATTTTGAACATATTCAGCTTTGGTAGGCTTGCATATGAAAATGCTGAAACGTCATACCCAAGCTTTATGACTTAAAAAGAAAGGCTTACCTAAACTAGTTATGCAACATAAAGATAAGATAAACTGGAGGTATTCGGAGCATATTACCATAGGTAAACACACCTTGGAAAAATATGACCGTGACACACTCCGACTTAAATAGTTGACGTCCCCGTTGACTGGCAAAGCTAGAATTCTTCGATCTTCTGCTTCCACGCTTCACGGTCTTTGGTACGTCTTCCACATGCTTCTTCCACGAGGAGGCTCTTCCACTTCGCCATGAACTTGTGTATCCTCCCCGTGGGTCTTCTTCTTCTTTTCCTCGCTTTCTTAGCAAGATCTTCTTCAACTTCTGCTAGTTCCTCGTGTCTTCTCACGAGGTGGTGATCTTTGCATCTTCATAATCGAGTCTGTTCAGGTCGTAGCTTCATGATGACCTGACCTTCCACACGAAGGTCCAAGGGGTGATGCTTCCCATCTGCCTATCTTTTCGGTTGCTTCGAGACTCTCTCTTAGACTGACTTGAGCAATGCCGAATTCTCACTTCCATCTCTTGGTAATCTCGCGAGTCTGAGGACTCTTCTCGACATAGGAGGGATCAATAAGGCGCAACAGTACAGGTTGTCCGCCACCAACAATCTCAATCCGTCTTCCAACCGATGACGAACTCACCACACCACCGACATAACATCGGGTCTCCTTCCACTTTGCTTGACTTGAAGTCAGTTTCGACTGAGTACCGAGGTGATTGGTAACCGCGTGGTTCATCTCTCTGACATGGGTAGATCTCTGTGAATACAATTTTGCATCCTTGTGACTGCGTACCATGGCAAACGTCCCTTTCAAACATTGTATAATTTCTACGCCACTCTGCTTCAGACTCTCAGATGCAATGGGGTGTCCATTCCGCACTAGGACACCACCTAACGCATGATTACACGTCTCAGCGTAAGCTTCAACAGGTTGGGTCACATCTGCGAACCCAAGATTTGGCCCTTCCCTCAGGGTTTATTTCAAGACACGGTTGTCGACACCCAACCGTAATTTCTCATTCTCTTCTTCCCGTAAAAAGTCTTGTGCTTCATACGGAACTCTTGCAGGTCTAGTGAATCCTGCACTCGACAATCTCTTTGACTGTCTTCGAAGTCCAGTTGATTCTAACTGCGCCATACGACAATCATTATTCGTAGGCGATTCTGACATGGGTTTATCACGTTTCCCATCGCAACATCTCTCCACGACACACCTTGTGTCTTCTCGAACACAACCCTCTCTCAGTTGCATGGCTGAGATCATTCTCAATCCTTTAGGTTGCCGAAGGTCTATCTGTACAGCGGTAGAGGTAGACTCCGTGATCACCAGCATCTAGTTGCAGGCATCATGATTACTTGATGTTCGAGAAGGAATTCCATTCCAAGAACTACATCAAACTCATCCATACCTACAACCACGAAGTCAATGAAACCGCTCCATCTTCCCAACTGTATCACCGCTCGTTTTACTACTCCAACAACGGGTAAAGTTGTAGACTTCACGGCCTTCACTTTCCTGTATCCTTCTTCCTATGAAGGTTCAATCGTCTGGCTTCTGTCACCGTTATAAAATTATGAATTGCACCGAAGTCAACCATAGTGCTCTTTGCATGCTTTCGGTTGATCTAGGTGTCAGTATATATTGGGCCCCCTTTTGTACGTCCACTTGTCTCTCCCGCTTTCTTCTGAAGAGACGACAAGACTCTTATGGCCCCCACTCTAATATTTTGGACTTCCTCCACTTGCCCATCTTCCTTCACTGGTTGACTCAACTTGTCATCTGAGTTCGCAGCCAAAGAGGCCTGAAAGGCATAGAAGGCCAATTTATCCGGACATTCCCTTGCCCGATGTGGCCCGTTACATATATAGCAACTGATAAGAATATGGGATGCCTTCTGACCATTGGGTCTTCGCCAGGTGTTCCTCGTATTTGGTTGGGAAGGCTCGCGATCTCTGTCGGGACTTCTATTTCCACTAACAACTTCGGGAGAATTCGGTCGCCTGTTTCTGTCTCTTCCAGGTGAAGAGCTTTGATGACGTCTTGTCTCTTGAGCATCATTAGACAGATCGAACAAACGCTCAACTGTTGCATGGGCCAATGCGAGGTCTTGAACTCTCTGCTCATATAGCTTAGTTCTTGCCCACGGCTTCAGCCCTTCAACAAAACTAAAGATCTTATCCTTTTCGATCATATCGGATATGTCCAACATCAGCCCTGCAAATTGCTTCACATACTCCCGAATGGTTCCAGTGTGCTTTAATTTCCACAGCTTTTGCCGAGCCAGAATTTCAACATTCTCGGGGAAAAACTACGAACGAAGTTTTCTCTTTAAGTTCCCAACTGTTTATTACGCAACGCCCTTCCTGAATGTCTATATATCGAGACCTCCACCATAACTTTGCATCTTCAGATAGATGCATGGTCGCCAATGTCACTTTGACTTCTTCCGTAAGGGTGTTCGTGGCTTTAAAGTACTGCTCAATATCGAAGATAAAGTTTTCCAATGTTTTTGCATCCCTTGCCCCACAGAAGGGCTTGGGTTTCGAGATCTTTATCTTGCCAACTGTAATCACTCCTCCAGCCGTAGCTTGATTTGCCAACGCTCGCATCGTAAGGTTCACTTTCGTGTTCACCTCTACGATTTCGTTTCTAACGACATCGAGGGTAGCTCGAAAATCCTATGTCATGCCGTTTATCACTTCTATCATATTTTTATGGGAGTTATCTAGCTCAATAACTCGTTCCTCCATTCGGGCAGTAGAGCCCGACGAACTGTTCCCACGCTCGTAGGTAATATTTTCAATTCTTCTGATTTGTGACTTTAACGTGTCAACTCTAGCCAACAAATCTTGTATGGGTAATCTGTTCAGACGACCGGATACGGCATCTCAATAGCATCGACTCTCTTGGCAACTTCCTCAAGCCACTTCTTAAGAAATCAGATGGAATCAGGAACTTCCATCAGGTGGAGCATCTGCTCTTCGATCCCCACCAATCGTTCTTCATGCGTTTTACCCGTTCGTTTTGCGATCGACATCTTTCTGTCTGAACTGTCACTCAGCCAATTTGGCTCTGAGACCACTTGTCACAATCGTAGTGTTTCAATCTCGAGACGGGCGATTGTGCGGCACTTGTTTAAACTTGATGAACAAGTCAGCCGATCAAAATCCAAAAGTTGTGGGTAACGTCGACGTATGTCGTAACCTTCCTTGGCGTTCTTAGGAAATTTGTTTATAAAACGCGGGAAGGAAAGAAATACATTGAAATAGACGTTACAATAAGCATTAAAGACTGTCAATTGCAAGAAAAAAATGTTGATTGCAAAGAGTACAACTAATGCTTAGGCGGGGATTCAACTGGTATGCTTCCCCTATAGTACATTTTGAACATTTTCAATTCTAGTAGGCTTGCATATGAAAATGTCAAAATATCACACCCAAGTTTTATGACTTAAAAAGAAAGGCAACTACCTAAACTAGTTATGCAACATAAAGATAAGATAAACTGGGGGTATTCAGAGCATATAACTATAGGTAAACACACCTTGGAAAAATATAATCGTGATAACTGACACCCTTTACTAACTTTAAAAGAATTATGTTGATGCATCTTATTCTTTACAAGAGTCACATGGGCACAGGAACAATCGCCTCCTTAGTGAGAAGGCAGGCCTTAAGATAGGTTTTTTTTATTCTTGTTAAAATATAATATATCATGTTGTGACTCAGCGCAATTTTTCATGTTTCTATAGCTCTTCCAATCTCTATTTTGGCATCTCTTCTAACCGATTGGAGAACTCTCTTGTAAACTCTATTGGTGTGGGTGTTCCGTCAAACCTTTTGTAAATTTCATACAGCAACAAAATTACTTATAAAAAAAATAAGGGAAAGAAACTACGTTTTAGAGAAAGATGGCTCTAGCGCACACAAACACTCTCCACCTCACTCTCTATTTGCCTTGTTTCCAATTTAATTCAACATTCATTTGGGGTATTGTAGGCTCATATTAAAAAATAGACATTCATGTTGTGATGCAAAAGACCTTTTATGTATCTAAAACGAAAATCATTGTGGACATGCAACACTACAAACTGAATTTCCACGGAAAGCCTTTGCTGACAAAATGGTAGGCAATAATTACTCAAACAAGACAGAAGGACTATAATTAATTAACAGAAGTACAAATCAATATAGGTGCACAACCACCAAGCCCCAAACAAAAGGAACAATAAACTTCAATAACAAAAGACTATCCTTACCTTGTTATCGAAGAAGATACCTTGGCTCTGGTATGCTCGATGCTCTGCTTTACAACGTTCAATTACGTCAGTACTGCAGTGTTTCTACAAAGTTTGGGAATCTACCTGAAACATAAATATATTTTACAACTTGAAAACCTCCATGTCAGAAACTTTACTTTAATTATCAAACCAGATGCTATGCAAGAAATAGTTAGCAGAAATACAACATAAATAGTATGATATTCTTTCGGGAGGGGATAAAAGCATATTTCATCTTAAAAATAAGCTTAGCAGTTAGCAATAACCTTTAGATAAGAAGTTAACACCGGTTTGATTACTTCTTGAACTTTAGCTACGAAATGTGGTAAAGAGAACGACCTAATCCATAATGTTAAAGAGGAAAAGACCAAGTCAGATTCCTTTATTCAAACGGGTTAGTATCACAGCTCCAAAGGAAAAAACTTACGGATCTCTACGACAAATTTCCTTGAATGATGTAGCAGCATCTGATTCTTGAAAAACGGTTTCATTTATGCTGTGAAAAATAAGATCAATAAATAAAACTTTTGGCTACAATTAGCCACATAAACATAAAGCCGTGACAGGAAAACAAAAGCTAACAGATAATTAACTATACAATTTGTAGGCAAAATACCAAATAGCCCATAATCAAGATCACAACTCAATCAGACAATAATGTGTAGTTTATCATTTCCAACCATAATCAAGATCACAACTCAATTAGACATAAGGTCAAATGGCCAAATAATATGGTCTTTCACATAAATACTATCTCCTGAATTTTTTGAACGATAATGTTATCGCTTCTCTCCCACGTTTCACGAAGGTCTTCAGCCATCTGCCAATTCCAATATAAGAAAATTCTTTTACATATTATATTAAACATTGAAAATTCTTTTACATATTATATATTTTTTTTTTTTACATATTCCTATTGAAGAATCTCATTTGAGCATTTTGTGGTCAATTTGACTAGAAAGAAACAGCAGAACTTTCAATAAGAAGGAACCAGGATATCCAGTTTTTTTTAACTACTTTTTTTTTTTTTTTTTTTTTTGCTTTAACTTGCTGTAAATTGGAGATGTTTTCCATATCTACTTTGGCTTGGAGCACTCTCTCTACTCCTTATGTAATTTCAAGAAATTATTGATTGTTTTTTAAAATAAAAAATGTATAACCCCATCCCCAACAGTATGCATGTTAAACGAAATTTAGCGGCAGACACGAGACTTTATAGAAGAAATAATAATATAGCACAAAAATTGGATACACATATACCTCCTGACTTCTTGAAATTATAGCCTGTAACTCGCTTGTATACGGGATGGCCTTGCATCTAAAAGAAGAAAGAAAATGGAAAGGGGCTGATTAGGTTAAAAAGAATAATAATTCAAATGATGTTCTAATGATACTCCATAAGGCATTAGCAACTTATAAAATTTACCTTCTCCCTGAATGCCTCCCACTTCTTACTCCATCGAGACTGCTTCGATGGCAAAACAACATCGGTTCTTGTACTTCTTTCAACTTTTGGTGAGGCTGAAGACCCATATTCTAAATGCTTTTTCTTATGTGGTTTTCCACTTAACCCATCCTTTACAATTTCACATCCTCTCTTTGCTAAGTCCATCAACTTTGTGCTTTTCAACCGTTCAAATGCAGAGGATATACCAGGTGAAGGAATGCTGGACTTAAATTTTCCAAAAAATATTTCGGAGGATCCACTAGAACCAGGATGTTGGGCTTTGGCATTCTCAAAACTGGCCTCACTTCCATGTTTTTTTGCATCAGCACCATGATCAGTTGAGGAACAAGTAAATCCAGAAGAATTTTTTGGACTGAATCCAAAAGCTCCTTTTACCTGGGTCAAATATTGTTGAAATATTAATACCAAGGGTATGGTTATATATGTGTTTGACTGACGTATCACATAAGACACTAACCTCCTCTGTGGCAGCAGATAGTTTCTCTTTGATATCTGCGGAAACCTGAAAAAATTAAAATCAATATGTTGTATAGGTTCTGTTCCATGAAAATTTAAAATAAAACTTTAAAATTAGTGCGAGTTGGGAAATGTATTAACTCAAGCATGATGTACAAACTTGAAACTACTTAAATATTAATTCACCATCACATACAAACAGCAATTAAATACAGGTAGCATGTAAATAAAGGGAGAATCACCTTTCTATTACTATTACCAAGTGGTTATTCCAGCAATTAAATTCATCTCGTGCAGGAGCTCTACCACACCACACCAAAATGCAACCATAAATCCAACAAACTAGATGAATAAATTTACACCACAGAAATCCATCCTATGAAGACTACAGCGTAGAAAGATGGGATAAGGATAAAGCATAGGAAGAACAAATACCCCATGGGAAGTAAAGTGATAAAAAATACTTTGTCTTGAGAGTAATATATCCTGAACCAATTTTCTGCCAGCCATTAAGATTTACCCACTGCAAGCAACTCTGCACACAAATTTTTTCTTATAAACAATAATTAACACAATGTAATTGGTATCATATGGATATAAAAGACAGCATGGATCCATATTTTCCTGAATGAAGTAAGAATTTAACGCATGATTCAAGTTTTGAGGAATGTTGTGATGTTAAAAGAAAGTAAAGGTATTACTACAAGACCTGAAATAAAAATAAATAAAAATATCTCCATGAAACCACAAATATTCGATTTAAATGCAGGTATATAGGTGAGGTAAAGCTACTTCAAATCTTTAAATTATAATGCTATTGTAAATAGACCGAGAGAAAGTTGAATAGAGTGAATTAATAATAAAAGAAAATTTTTGGATTTTGTGGTCAAATTCTACCTTTTAACCCTAAAATTGGAGGATTTCAAATTAGTTTACGAACAAAGAATTTGAAGCGTTTGTGATATGCATCGAAGCATTTGTGATCCACTAAGGAGCTCTCCCGGGGCATCCTTGGGTACTTATTGACCAGAGACTGGGAGTAGTTGTGATTTTTGTACATAGTAGTCATCCAGCCAGAAAGGGAAAGATCACGACGCGCAGTGGAATAGGAAAAAGAGCGTGGAGCACAGATTTCGTGTCACCAGCAATCCTTTTTCCTTTATTGGTAGACTGAAAAAGGGGTTTGTCAAGCAGGCAGGCATGATTGTCACGTCGATCGACAGTTGAGAAATCCGGCGCTGTTAGGGCTAGGAGAAGAAGATGGCGGTGGATCGGCGAGATGGGTATCTCTAGGGTTTCTGAAGGTTTTGAGGAAGAACGGAGAAGATAAGAGAGTGAAAGAGGAGGGGAGAGGAGGCAGAAAGTAGAGAGAGAGAGAGGGAGCCGTTAGAGAAGAAGTGGGGGAAGAAATTTGAAATGAGAGTGCGAGAGAAGGCGAGAGGAGTGATAAAGTAGAAAGGAGTTAGAGAAGAAAAGCCCATTTAGAAAACATTTGAATTATTTGTCATAAAGCCCATTTAAAACGCAAAACAATTTTTTTAGAACTAAAACAAATATTTTGTTTTTAAAAATTAGACTAAAATAATCAAATTTTACTGCAACAAGAGAGAAACGCTAAGGTAAAAAAATTGTCAAATAACAACCATTAACTAAACGGATAACTCGAACAGAAACAAAATTTTCAGTAATTATAAAGCAAAAAATATATATATATATATTTCAAATAATTATAATCCAAAATTTTCAAAAAAATGTAAAATTTCATTTAATAAGACAACAAATTGTGAACCTCAATTTTCAATTTTGACAATGGATGAAAGTATTAGGAATTGGAAATAATGGTTGGACACGCAACCTAGCCGTCGCCACAGACCAATCCAATTTTTCATTCAAAAATGTTCAATTTATAATTAATGCTTCTAGAAACATTGATATAATTTTTTTAATTCAGATGGATACTCTTAAATTGAAATCCTATTCATTTTTTTTGTTTTGCATGCTCTTGTATTTTTCCTCCATCGTCTTAAAATTAAAAAGTAAAGAAAAAGAGAAAAGTGAAAGTTCTATTTAATATTTCAAACATTAGATACAAATAACAAGATCTCCATAATCCTCACTTTTCAGAATATCCACGTGACATCACGATCGTACTTGAACAATATTTGTTCTATATAGGTTGTACGATTGCGTTCTTGAGTTCTAATAATAACCACGACATCAAAACTTCGATGCAAACAAACCCATCAGATAGCTTTTCTTTCTTTCTTTCTTTCTTTCTTTCTTTTTTTCCTTTGTTCTTTTTCGTAATAACAAAAGCAAGAGTTGAAGATCGTACTGTAGGATTTGCAGCACCAGAAACTGTACAGAAGAATTAGATAACCTCTTTCTCTTCGAGATTTAGCACCATACAGTAATCCTACCCAGATTAGGCCTCCTTAAGAGAACCACAACTAAGGAACCACATGAGAGCGGAACATCAGAGGATAGGTACAGCAGAATCCACTGCTCCAACACTGCAGAATTAGTGGAAACAAACATTGTAGTAAATTTTGAAGTGAAATAAGATGAAACAAAAACAACATTCTTGTACGGTTTCATATGTTTCAATTCTTTTGAAACATACCACTGAAAGCAAAGGTCCTTGCTTGAACTTGCCATGGAAAGAAAATGCAACTGGCTTTGGATTGTCTCCGGGTCCTCTAATAAAGCCACTGCACAAAAATTAAACAATTGCACGTGCATGTCAGTTGAAATTCTAAGTTAGTTGAGTTGATGGAGTATGATGTCGATAACTCACATTAAGGATGGACAAATCAGGGGTGTCCTTTTAACGTCATATACTGCGATCAGACCATTATATAATTCGTCTCCCTCCTTGAAAGAAACAGCCAGTCGCTCTCCTGAAGCATCCCATGCTATCTTCTCAATTCCTTGACTGAAAGGAGCACAGTTGTCAAATTTTTATGGTTAACAATCTTGGTCATGTAAAAGATGGGCAACTAACAAATGAAACGTATATACCTGTTCGTCAAAGTAGTAATCTCTGGTAAGTCGACAGGTAACAGATGTGCAACTGAAGACAAAAATCATTGAGAACGCATCAGATTTACAAACAGTAACAACTGAAGGTCCACATTAATGGCTAGCGCACATTTTGCAATTTTATTGAAGGTAAAAAAATTCATCTCGTTAACCAGGCAACATCTGCAATAAAAATATCGTCCCTATAGGGGTATTAGGTGGAGACACGAAGTTAAATGAACATTACTCAACACCTTGCATAATGCACCTGAATCCAAACTGGGAAAGAGTTCCAAGTGATGACATTATCACAAATCATTAACATTAACCTAATTCATTAATTCGCTATTGAGAAATTACATTTCTGTCAGTTCCATCTTTTCACTGAAATCTCGTTGTCTAAATCCTATCATTTCTACAGATACCATAAGAAAAACCTCCAAACACCTCAATTCTTGCAGTTGCAATATGCAAAACAATGTGCACAAATCCACTGTATAACATGGCATTGGCACAAATACGGTCGAAGCAATTCATATACCTAATGACGGAGGCTTAGATGCAAAGTGAATCGAACCCAATACTGAAGAATCAGAGAAAGCAAGCAGTATCATTCGTCCTTCAGGATCCCAAATTGCTCCCTGATATCATGACATTGATTAGTGGATACAAGTAAAAAAATCAACTCATAAAAAACTTCATTATTATAGTGGTGACTAGAAAAAAGATTGCTGATAACTATAAATTTTAACTTAACTGGCAAAAGTGAGAACCAAATAAAAGAATAAGTTTCGTGCAATGTGTAGTTATTATGTCAGGACAATTCTTGAATACTTAAACTAATAACGAGATGAAAGGCTTAAGAGAAGGGGCGAGCTAATAATGAAATTTCTGATGCTATATCTGCCATAGTTAGAACTTTATCCTTATACAGTTATGGAATTCAATATAATTAGTATTCACTTCAACTACTATATGTGAACAAATGGATTAAGTGGATCGTGTGTTGCATTTATACTACATCCTTGTCTATTTTCCTTATGACAAACTGAAGTAAATTGGAAGCTTCTGCTATCTGCCTGTCTATTTTTCATTATTTCAATTGAATACCAAGCGTTTTTTCCTAGACCAAAAGAGAGACCGAGCAAGAGAAAAGGACAGAGACATAGAGAGAAGGGAAAATCCCTAGACAAGATAAAATAAATAAAACATAATTTTTTTTCTCTGTACCATGACAAAACCACTTGTTGAAGACCATTGTTCAGATGTCCATGAGTTCGTTTCCCAAAGATAAAATGTTCCATCGCTGCAAAATAAACGGCCTTATATACGCAGAAAAAAACAGACCTGTGTAACAAAATTCACAAGACAGTTGGTTAGTACTTACAATTTTGCAGCAAAAAAGTAATCTCCAGTAGGTGACCACTTGATTGTTGATACACACCCTAATCCACGCCTAATAGGTGTTCCCAACCCTGGAAAGTCTCAAAAGTCAAAGGAAATCTTAAAGAAATATGGGAGGGAGGGAGGGGAGGCAGGAGATAAATATTTGAAACTATAAAAAATAATTTAATTAATCATCTGGTAAATAAGATGAGAAACAAAATAAAATAATCAGGCAAGTCATGTATTGTTGATATATTACTAACGAAAGCATTTTCCATATCACTAGTACTATTCTTAAAAAAAAAAACATCTACTTATCAATGATAACTAAGAAGATTAGCCTTTGACATACCTTGAGCCACATCCCAAATGGTAAAAGAAGAGCTCTCATAAGTAGCAGATGCGAGATATGTGCTAAGGAGTTAAGGAAATCTCTAGATCAGGTTGAAATACTTCGGTGAGGAGACAACAGAAAAAGAACAATAAAAATATAGCAAGTAGAATATTGTCAGCAAGTATAATCAAAGAAAATCATTTGATGGATTCTTCCACACAGAAAAGGGTTTGCACTATCATCCAACCATCAATTCAACTATCATGCAAAGGACTAAAATTTGTTAATTGATTTGGATATCTTCCATCAGGACTCCACGACAGGGCACTAATCTGTTCATCATGGCTTCGAAGAAAATCAACTAGCGTATATCGAACCCCGGAGCCTCTTGAGAATGATCCTAAGAAAGACACAGCACCAGGTCTCACGGAAGCAGCATTTCCAGGGAAAGAAGCAGCCCATATACAAATTCCACCTCTGAAAGAACATTCAGTCCAGGGATTTCAAGTCAAGTTAAAATATAACACTAATGTACAGCAAACATTCTTGTGAGAAATGATTTTATCCTGTTAAGTTCTAAGATCTATAGTGCTTATTTTATATGATAAGATTGCAGCTCTATGGTACTTGCTTGCATGCAACAGACAGAGTCCTCCCGCCGTTTGGTCTCCAGTCAAGAACTTTAACATCTCTTTGCAAGTCATGGGTCAAAATACAAGGGTCTTTTCCTTCTGTCCAGAGAGTAAAAAAAATCCACATTATTTGATATAAATTGAACAAAGTAATTTTGAGATGAAATGAATTAATGCAAGTTCTATATACAAACAAAAATATCAGAAAAACAATAAACCTACTTCTATATATCTACACAAAAATAAAGATTACAAAATTTTAACCAAATCATACAGTGAACTAGATTTGATGACCTGCATTTTCATAGTCACGAACAACAACTTGATTCGTCCCAGATATGAATGCAATAATATGCTTGTGCTGGTGCCAACTCACTCCTTGAAGATATTCGGTTGGTATGAATTTTACCTGTAAAATTGATTAGTGAGCACGAGGCGCTTAACTTTCTTTCACAAGTTATAAAGCATATACTTTGATTTTGGAATGCACAATGCAGCCAATTTATTAAAATTCGCTCGATCTGCATATTTAACAACTTCAGAACTTCAAAGTAAATAGAGTTATTGTCATTCCAAGGCTATTCTTTTTATGTTAGGCCAGACTATGAACTTGTAGGTGTATTATATGCTTAGTCGTGAATATGGCATAAACACCTCACACAGATAGCAAGATGCCAAGTCAAGTTTCCAAAGTTCAACTTCCTCAAGAAATGCCACATACAGATAGCAAACTTTTCTTTCATGCAAAAGAATAAGGGGAAAAATGTCAAACCTCCTTAAAATTACAACGGAGGCATATTCAAATTTCATATTCTGGATTCGACTTTGTTGAACTCCAACAAACATAATGAATTAAGAACTTCAAGGCATCATGAACTTCAAAATTTTGTTTCCAAAATATGTAGGGTAGGTCTTTTCCCTTCACAATAGGCAACAAAATTCAATGAAATTTGCTGTGCGGAAATTCTTACAAATATTCCTTAACTAACAATTTTCTACTCGTGTTATACTGCCTTAGCTGTGAATCGTATTGAACATAATCTAGGATTTCGAGTGCCTTACAAAAAACGATATTGAAGGATTCTTCTTTTTTTTTTTCCCTTTAATGGAAAAGTTGTCTATGCTACAGCCTAGATGTTCGGAAACGGGTAAGGGAATGCCTCGAAGTCAGGAAACTGGTGTACCAGCATTTAGAAATGCTTCTGAATCACATTATTCGTTATCAACAAATATCAAACTTACATCATTAGGACGCAAAAGACGGTTGATGGAGCCCTCAATGAATCCCTGCAAAGATGCAATCACACCCTTCCGTTGAATAATTTCCCCATTTGCTTCATCGTTCCTAAGCTCATTCTTCGGTTCAGGAGTTGGCGACACCAAAAAATCGGACTGAAATGGAACAGGACTAAACACCATACCCTGTTAAACACCACAACCACAAAGTCCAAATTCCAATTTCCAATTTCCATAAACAAAAACATCGAGCCTGAAGAACATCAACCATAAATTTCAATTATCATTACTCACAAGGACTTTCCCATAAGTATCGTTCGCCCGATCATCGGAAAGGCAATCGGCAGTAACTAAATAGCAACAAGTTCACAAAAAAAAAATTGATGATCAAAATCATTGAAAAAAAAAAACACTAGAACTTCACAAGTGAGAAGCAAAGTAAGATTTCGATACTAACTGAGGTCGCGATTGATTTCGCAGATGGTAACAGATCCGGGAGGGGGAAATGAAGGCATTGTAAGGGAAATTCAAAGCCCTAAATGGATCAGACGAGTAAATTCCTGCCCAATTCAGCTCAAGAACTGATTCTGATTTCCGGGGAAGTTCTTGGATTCTTTGAATTGAGCACCGGATTTTCCCGCCTACTCTTTCGGGGCCGTAGGAGGATTTTCCAGTGAGACACTGTGTTTAGAACTTTCTGAGAAGATTGAAATTAGGGTTTATCGAGGGTTTATGGGCATCTATTGAAATGTAAGATCGAAAATATAATGATCGGTAAGAAAGTTAGAGCAATTAATCTAGCAAAGGTGTGTTATTAACGTCAATCCGCCAAAGTTAATACCTTAAAGAAGATAAAAATAAAAGTGTTTTAGCTTTGGAAAGCCATTAGCTAAATTTATTAGTTAAATGTTTATATTGTATGTACTATCGACCTTCAACTAAGATGTTCTCTATGCTAGTTGAGATACATTTATATATCATGGTTATACAACTTCAAAAATTATAAATTTTGTCAAGTTAAAACAAGCATCCTTTTAAAATCATTTATCTAGTTTTGATCTCTTTCCTGGTTTTGCTATGTTTACTGTACTATATCGATGTAAAAATAAGCATTATTTTAAGTTTTTAATTATTTCTTATCTTCCCTCTCGTAAGCATTTTTTTTAATGATCTTTGAGGGTTCGAGCTTTTGTCCCTTATTTCATTCTATCTATAAAACGTTTTCTTTATAGAATTTTGTCAAATTGAACGATATTAATGTAAGGGTTCGAATATCTAACCCTCTAATTTGAAAACAAAAGTTATGCACCTATTAACTCCAAGGTAAGGCCAAAGATAACAAATTTTGTAAAGACCTCTATTTCTTCACGTGACTTGAGAGATATTAAATAGGGAAATTAACAAAAACATTTAGAAAAAAAAAAGTCATCACAAATTTTTGTTTACAATTTTTAAATTTGTTACTTTGAAAATGCTATTTGAAGGTACCATGTAAATATTCTCAAAATAGTGTATATTTGAATAATTACAAAAGATGATGGTCAGTAAAATAGAACATAAAATCCAACAACGGACCAAAGAGCACATTGTGGGCACAGTTCTGGCCTTCTTGTTTTCAAGTTCTAGGTGAGCACAATACATGTACGATTTCATCGATGAGGTATGCAATTTTATTTGAATCCCCAATTTTTCTTTCAAAACCTACTTTTTCCAGAATCCCATTTGGTCCCTTCAATCATTTCTGTCAAAAAAGATGGAGAAAGCCAATAGTGAACGCTCAAACTCGGTTAGAAGACAGAACAAGGGACCTCAAGCTCGACAAACTCGCAACCCAGCTCCAAAAATTCAGGGTCATCCTCAAACTCCACGAGCTCATGAACAATCGGAAACGCGGCCCTTTCGTCTCCTTACAAATCATGTCTCGCTGGAGAAACATTGTTGGTGTCAGAATCGGAATTGGGGAGTTTCTTCATAAGTACCCCCATGTGTTCGACTTATTTCCTCATCCGGTAAGGAGGAATTTATGCTGTAGAATCACTGGAACGATGACTGCCTTGATGAAACAAGAGGAGAATGTTATTAACGATATGGAAATCGAGACTGTACAGCGATTGAAGAAGTTGCTAATGATGTCTGTGAATGGGACTCTCCATGTTCATGCTTTGAGACTAATCAGCAGGGAATTGGGGTTGCCTGATGGGTTTAGAGAATCGATTCTTGAGAAGTATTCTGATTACTTTAGATTGGTTGATTTGGAGATTGTTGAATTGGTTGAGAAACATGAGAATGTGGCTGTGGTTGAAAAATGGAGGGAGAGAGAGTTTAGAGAGAAATGGCTGAGTGAATTCGATGTCAAATATGCATTTCCTATCAATTTCCCAACTGGGTTTATAATAGAAGGTGGTTTTAGAGAGAAACTGAGGAATTGGCAGAGGCTTCCATATACACAGCCATATGAGAAGAGACAAGGCTTTGGTCATCGTTCTTCTGGGGGGGTTCAGCGCCATGAGAAGCGAGCTGTGGCTGTTCTTCATGAGCTTTTGAGCTTGACTGTGGAAAAGCTGGTTGACGTGGAGCGACTTGTCCATTTTAGGCGTGATTTCGCCATTGAAGTCAATATCCGCGAGCTTCTTCTGAAGCACCCAGGAATATTCTACATATCAACCAAGGGGACCACCCAAATTGTTTTCCTTAGAGAGGCTTATGCTAAAGGGTGCTTGGTAGAGCCTAATCCAATATACATTGTTAGAAGGAAGATGCAGGACCTCGTTTTGTTGGGTCGCCGACACACGAAGCAGTTGGAATCATCCATGGAAATCAAGGAGAATGACAATGCAGCCGATAATGGAGACTGGCTATCTAAAAGTGAAGGAAGTTGGGTCTTGCCAATACTACAGGGCTTTGATTGAGGGATGTGGTTCAAATATATCATAAAATTGATGGTTTGTGCATTGTTTAAGAGTGAGTGTGAAGAAGGAACTGTGTTCATGATAGAAGCAAATTGTTTGTCTGATGATGTTTGAATGAATCCACCCACTCAAGGGGAACAAAGAAACCAGCCTTTAAGGTTATTTCTTTAAACTTCCATTATTCTTTTTTTTAAAAAAAAATCTATTTGAGGCTCTTGAAAATTTGAAAATATAAGCAATTTCAAAACTATGTGCTGTAATTGACTGAAAGCTCCTTTCACCATTTCAAGAATCACACTAACTCACTTCGAATCATTACTTTGTTTGGTGATAAAGAAAATACTTTTTCCTTTGTTGTCATATTTTTATCTAGCTTCCTTCATACTTCGTTTGATTATGTAAATTAAGTAGGATGGCATGAGGTTATGAAAATTTGAAACTCTTCTTTTCTTGAGTGAATAGTATAAAAGGACTCCAATACTTACCCTGCATCCATTGCTGTCTGCATTGACTTTATTTTTACAATTGAAGCTTCCAGCATATCGTTTATTGTTGCGTTGAACAATTGTATTCACTTTATATGGAACCCCTTGATATAAAATGAATCCTCGAAATGAAGATGCGTTCTATTTCTTTATACATTGACTGTTGCTGGTTCGATTGTTCTAATGTTTTGAGTTTTCATAACTGAACCGATTTAATTATGCTCTGTTCTTGTTCTTTTGGCTTAACTAGTTATGGCAAGAACTTCAGACATGTTACTCATGTAGCCTTTGTTTCATATTTCTTGATACCTTAATTTGCTTGTGCTACTATTTGGGAGCACTTTGCTAAAGTATTTTTTTTAAATGGTTAAAAGCACCCTTTTTTTTAAGAAAAAAGCATTCTTAAAACATTCTCAAATGGGGACCCTTTTAAAGTTTTCGGGATGGAGAATGGTTGTGTCTTTTGTCCATGTTAGTTTTATCTCTACTAACATAAATGGTAAAACCAACAGACAACACTGAAGTTCTTGCTGCTGCTTAAGAGCCGAACTTTAACAACTATTCTTGTAGGACTCGAGCTTGTATGAAGCAGCATACCCATGGACAAAGCTGGCTGATCTAAAAAGCATATGGAGGTAACCACTCTTCAAAACTGACACTGGTTTCACAAATAAAGCAATCGGGAGACCACAAATTCGAGACCCTTTTTTTCCTTTTCTTTCTCTGGATGAGAAACCAAGCACTCGTTAGGAAAAATAAAAGAATATACAAGGACCTACAAAAAAAGGACTCCAATCCAAAAAAATTCTATTAACCTGTCCATGAAGACACATTAAACCTCACCGTCACCCAGACCTCCCCCAAAGACTTCTCCATCCCTCTAAAACTTCTACTGTTCCTCTCAAGTCACACTCTAAAAGATAGCACATTGACAAGTCTACCAAAAAACCTCTTCCTTTTACTTGATAGGAGGACAATGAATTCGACCCTTTTTATTTCACCTTTATTTGAATGGTAGCAAGTCATATCTGGATTACGAGCTGGAACACGAGTGTCAATGAAAATGAAGTTTGGATGTAGAAAGCCTATTAAGGAATGCAGGTGGACAAAAAGTCTTTTGACACTCCAAAAAATTTGGTTATTTTGTTTGAGACAAACATGGGCAACTGAATAGAAACAATCAGAAGGAATAGTGTTGTATGATGAAATGATGAGCTTGTTGAAAAAAGGACTACAAGTTTCTTGAGCCTGCTTCCCTCAATCAGACCATCACATTGTCTTCAATTCAAGGGATTTACTATGAGGATCAAAGGAAAAGGGCATGCTTCTGTTTTCTTCACTTGCATTATGTTTGATGCTCTTCAGATTATAATAAAGAAGAGGTATGTGCTGTTCAACTTTAACTGTATAAGTTTCTTTCTATGCTATGGCTTAATGGAGAAGGGAGCTCTTTAGTTATGTCTGGTATGTTTGGAAATATTGATACAAGAATCTCGTCTTCTCAAATTTGGTGATTTTCTATCCTATTCTGATCTCTCCCATATGGCTGAAAATCAAATCTTTTGTCCTATTTTTGGTTGGTTGGATGAATAGATACAGATACGAGACACGAATACAACATGAACACAATGACCCATCATTTTTTAAAAAACCTAGGACACAAAAAAGACACATTTATTAAACTGTAAATTTTCAAAAATATATATTGTCTTTGTAACGAGTTGATGCATTTATATGCTTAAAAAGTTAGTTTGGTGTAATTCACACTCAAAATATATTATTGCCATATATGAGTCTTTTTAGTCTACTTAACAAGTGTTCAATGCATGTCTAACACATTTGACTCTAGGAATCTTTATTTGTCCAATAAATGGTGGACATGAACATGCTAGTCAAACTATAAGTAAAAGAGTTTCTGCTTCTCAGTATGTAATTTATACTCAAACTTGAAATTAGGGTGCTTTTGTAAATTTGCATTGTCTTATATGAGAATGATGGGACGTAAAATATTCACTAGTTCATATTTGTGTTTAGTAGATGAAATCAAGCTCCAGAAGGAGAAAGTTCAGGTAGTTATCCGATAAAATTAGTCTTAGTTGACCTGAAAAAATCAAAAACAAAAGAAGAGAGCAAGGAATCATGTCATCGATAAATATAGACTAAGGTAGGTTATACATAATGGCTCTCTAATCAAAAGATAGATCGTAAAGCCTATGGGTGGGAAAGTTCATTCATTCCCTACTGAAGTAATGAAGTCTCTGAATGATATTTGTTTGTTGTTTGTTTACAAACAATTGGCTGAAATCAGAAGCTCATGGATATCTTTTAATAGAGATGATTGAAAATCTAAATAGGAATCAAATATATTATTATCAGTAATATATCATTTCCATATTTCAAACTAACTAAAATGCATTGTATATCTCTTAAAATTTTCAAAAACACACCTAAAAATCATGGTCTCACTTATATCACTTATATCATGTTGTCGTGACTACCATTGATCAACTCTAGCTACTACTGTTACCAACCAACTCTAGCAGCTACTGTCGTTGGCTGCCACCTACATCCAATTCGGCCAACTTTGATGACCTCTACCTAGAAGACAACTCAATGATCGTTATTTTAAATTATTAGTTTATATAATCATCTTTTATATAAAAAAAAATTGACATTAATAAAAACACTTTTAGTATTTAACAAATTACACAAGTTTTATTTGAATATAAAAGAGTTGTCAAATACATGAGCGTTTTTATTTTATTTTTATTTTTTTCAAATCCATTCCATGTAAATACAAAAAATAGAAAGTGATTTTAAGTATTTGGATAGATTCAAACTTCTTCGATTTGAATGATGATCTCTTAACTCAATTGAGTTGTGTCTACGAGTATTTATTGATTATATTAATTGTTTTAATTTTGAATTACTTTTTTTGTAATATGCATATGAATCATGCCTTATACTTTAAAAAAAAGAATAGTATGACACATGCTTTCTTTCCTAGATTACTAAACTGTGCTCTCCATCTTATTTTAAAATATATAAAAGGACAGATTGATAAATTATTTAGTCAGAAATAAATCAACTAAAAACATATGATATCAAATATTTGACTTTAATTTAATTTAACTCATAAAAGGGGGAAAAAGAAATTCCAATTTTCGAATTTTGAGAAAAAGAAAGGAAACGAACAATGGACAGTCTTACCTGTGAAAATTCTGCCTGATTCTCGCCGGCGACAGCTGAAATAAACAATCACCATTTTCCTCCGTTTTATTAATTTTAAAAACCTAGTGCTGAGCTCTGTTTTGCAAAACTTCCTCTCCTTCAGTTCTTTTAGCTTCCTCATCGTCCACGACGGCGATGGTTCCCTCTGGCCTCACTCTTTCTCTGAAACCTCCTACCCTTTGTACTCGCATCAGTTTTAATGGCGGACCCACTTCAGCTTTCGCCCTCCAAGCTCCAATTCTTGGAACCCTAGTTCAAATGAAGGGGACTCGTGTTTGTTCTTTTCGCCATAACCATCGATTGGAGTTTAACGATGTGGGTCGGCGTCAAATGCAATGTGGGTCGCTGAGGTTTACGGATTTTCGGATTTCAGCATCCTCTGGTGATGGCTCTGGCGATGGATTTGGCTCTGGAGCTGGCGATGGTGGATATGGAGGTTATGGTCATGAAAATTCTGGAGGGGGTGAAGGGGATAGTGGCAAAGGCGGGAATAACTGGTCCTTCTTGTCTTGGTAATGTATCTCAGTATAATCTATCTCTCTTTCGTTTGTTAGTTTAAATATCCTAATCTTCGCATGTATTTAAGCCTTTAAATTAGTTAGCGAAGGTGTTTCTAACACTTGCTCAACTGATATTTCGGATTGGCAATTGTAATTCACGTATTTTCCCTTAACAAATGGATAAACTTAAGAAGAGATAAATGAAGGTTGATTGTGGATGAGTGAGGAAATGTTAAGGATATTACAAGCTTGTTCGTAAGTTTATTTGAGTTTGGTTACAAATAGAGCAAACGGAAGAGATTGCCATTCAAAGGGTTGTATTCTTCATTTTCTCTCAATGAAATTTGTCTTTTATCAAAAGAAAATCTAGTTTAAGTTCCTTCTATCATCCATACTTTCCAATTCTACCCTAATAAATTAGATATTTATACTGTTCCAATCAGTGGATTAACGTCCTTCTTGGCGACAGGGTTTCAAAGTGCAGGAATCTGCATTTCTTTTCTTAATATAAATCACCTTATCTAGCCTTCAATCATCGAAACACACCCCGGTGATGTTTGGTCTTTGTTGAGGTTTCTTGTTTCTATGTGGGCTTTGGTTTCAATTTTTTTTTGTAATTATTCCTTAGGTGACATTTTACGTAGTGCGATCTTTTGTGCAATTTTTTGTATGTCCTTTTATTCTTTTATTCTTTTATTCTTATTCTTTCTCAGCTATAGCAGTTTTTGCTGTTGAAAAAAAAATCATTCATACTTGCCGATACTAAATACTACCCTAATAGGTATTTCATACTGATCCCTATCAGGCACAATTGTCACCAATTCCTAGTCATAGTCATAGATAGACTTCTGTGGATGATTCATGATTGAAATATATTGTCGGATGCTGGTTTTGCATGAGCCATGAGGACAACCTCCAATCGTAATTGAATGCATTTGTTTGCACTCCATCGTAAATTCTTTGCCAAAGTTGGACAAAGCCAAAATTGAAATTATACTCCTTTTTGGAATGACTTTAGAAAAGATGGTAGTTGAATGAAGTTTATCTACAATCATCAATGACAAGGATGGGAAACTCAATTGGCATAGTCTTTCAATTTACTATGTGATTGTCCATACATATCCGCCAAATAATTGCCTTCTGTTTTTTTCTTCAGTTGGGTTTGGGAATGGAATTTTTTTTGGCTGGTGAGGAATTCTCATTTGAGATACGGGTAGGGTTAGATATTGGAAAGATCTCTCAGTTACCATGAGATGGGCAAAAATGCACTCAGCTTCTTTTTTTTGTATGCACTTTTTTTAAATGGAAACAAACTTTTCATTGATTTAATGAAAAGAGATTGTTGCTCAAATTACAAGGAGATATAGTGATCATAGAACTCATTTGGAAGCTTGCGTGTGTGTCGTTGTGATTATATACTTATTACTATTTATCTAATTATTTTTTATTTTAAGTAGTACAAATAAACTAAAAACGAGATTATTTTCCTGCAAAAATCAAACTTCCAAATGGAGATTTCTGGACCTTGACCCAATTCCCCAAATCAAACAATGAAGTGGGTCAGAGATAAAACATTTCAGCATGATTAGAGGTGGAGATTGGATATCTTATCCCACCCCATCTTTCTCCAACACCATTGCATGGTCATGTGTTCACTGTGAAGGCAGATTGAAAGGCTCAGAATAGTCTTTTCAGAGTTGATTGCCGGCCTCCCTAATTGCAGGATGAACAAAATAGTCATGCTTTACTCTAGGATTATTGGATGGTTATGCTATACTCTAGATTTCATCCTTTCCTCTTGCATATGATTGGCATCATGGCCCATCAGATGATGGATGGATGATAAGAATGAGTCTGCTTCATAAGAGTGAGGTGATCAGACTTGGAAATTTTAGAATACTGCTTTCAGAACACATTTTCAAGACCATAATTTTCCTGTAAAAAAACCATATTTTATCACTAGTGCAATTATTCCAAGGACAAAACATATCCTGTTTGTTTACTTGTGCTGTGTTTTAACATGTGTCAATTGTTATTTTGAGTGTCCTAGTCACTTTCAGTAGTTCATTTGATTTTCAGCAGAATGTCAGTCTGTGAGGTAATGGTACCTAGTAAGTTGGAAATTGATTCAAAATATCGTCTTTTCTGAGTTTAAACAAGTTTTCAACTCCTCATCTGGTTTTCTTTTTTTTATATAATTTTCTTTATTATCAATTTTGTTTAAACGGGTAAAAACTTAATTTTTATTATTTCAGGTATTTGACTCTTCTTGCAAAATATCCTGCTTTGGTGAAATCTGTAACATCTGGGATACTAAATGCTCTGGGAGATTTAATTTGCCAGGTTTGCCTCCTAAAATATTTCTCTTGGAATCTGTGAACTTTCTAAGTAATTTTCCATGTTGGCTTTGTTGAAGATTTTGTTTAATTATTTTCGGAAGTGGTGATAGACTGATAGTCATGAGTTTTTGAGACTCATGTAGCTTGATAAAGATGTGTACTCTGAATTTCACAGCAAATTAATGACGGCACTTTCAAAAATTGTTCATAATGACTAAAACTCGAGATGGTGTATTAGTTTAAAATTTGGATGTTGGAATACTTGTAAAATTATTTTTGGAAACCCACATTACAAGACGTTGATTCAATTATGTTAATGGTTGGTTTAATTACAAGTTTAGTTTTTGAACTTTTAGGTTGTCTCTAATAGGTTTCCGCCTCTTCAAAAAATGTTTGTAAAATAGGTTGTTTAACTTTCACTTTTGTGTCTAATAGGTATTTGATCTTTAAAAGATGTATGGTTAATAGGTCTTCAATTTTGTGTAGAAACGTTTTATAGTCCAGCCAGATAAACAAAAATTAGAAAGTTCAAACTTCAAGGACTAAATTTGTTGTTTAACCTGAATTGTATTTTCTGCTAACTTACTCTAATAAAAAAAAAAAAAAGTTCTGCACACTGCCTTGTGCTTCAGCTGCTTAATAATCTGTTTCTATTGTAATAACTATTGAACTAAATGCTTACATCTTCACCTAGATTGTTTTTGAAGAAGCACCATCAGCAGACCTGAGAAGAACGTTCAGATTTTCTCTTTTGGGGCTTGTGTTAGTCGGTCCCGCATTGCATTTCTGGTATTCCTTCAAGACCCTTCTTACTTCTCTTACAAATTCAGAGCTATTTGATACATGATTAGGAATGAAGACTCAGTTTGAAGTTACCTGTTAAAATCCTGAAGATGTTACACTATCTTTTAAAAAATTCAAATTGTTGGTTCAACTCTCTTAAAGGTTAAAGCCCATTATTATATAGGCTATTGAATCATACATTTATGTAAATGTGAAATACACCAATCTTTTGTTGCTTTGAATGGATAATGCTCATAGACATGCCATACATCAATCTGAAACTCAAGATGAATTGTAATTTGTAATTCTTTTTCGAATTATTTTCAGTTTCTCGGATCCTTCTAGAGTACGTGCTTAATGTATGTATTCATGTAGGTACTTGTATCTTAGTCAGTTGGTGACCTTGCCAGGGGCCTCAGGTGCATTCGTCCGTCTACTTCTCGATCAGGTAATTCATATCATTACAAGAGCTATTACATATTCTTAAAAAGTAATTTAACCTGAAGTACTGTATCTAAATGTAATGTTAACAATTGCAGTTCATTTTTACTCCGGTGTTCATTGGAGTCTTTCTAAGTGGATTATTAACACTAGAAGGGCGGCCATCTCATATTATTCCTAAGCTTCAGCAGGTGCCATTCAAAACATTTTCTGCTCCAACAAGAGAACAACTTTTAATTTAATGGGCTTTTCAGCCTTATACTTCATAGCTCTCTTATCTTATTTATTTTTTTGATAACTTTTCTTTTTGCTTTTAGGAGTGGTTTTCTTCTGTTGTGGCTAATTGGAAACTCTGGATACCTTTCCAGTTTCTCAATTTCAGATTTGTTCCGCAGCAATTCCAGGTATGCCTTATTCCAATTGTAGTCCAGTTCTTATCTACCATTTGATTGAGTTAATATTTCAAGTAGTAATGTATGTTCTTGTTGATTAAAACCACTGCATAAATGCATAAATGCAATTATGCTATTATGCTATTTTCTCTAACTAAATCAGAATACACTGCCTTTGTTAATTTAATCATCATGAACCAAACTATAGTCAAAGTAGTAAAGTGTAAACGGACATATCATCGAGGTCTTAGATTCAAAATATGGTGGTCTCTTCCTGCTCCTTTTCGGTATAAGAGTCACTTTCTTTTGCATGCTAGTTTTGCAATTTTTATGGAGTCTTTGGTTTGGTAGAAGCAATAGGAATTGTAGGGGAACGAGAATTCAAGAGGAGGTCGTTTGGCCTTTCACTAGATTTCATGTCTCCCTTTGAGTTTTGTTGCATAAGGATTTTTACAATTATCCTCTAGTCTTATTTTATTATATTAGCTTCCAGTTAGAGTTTGGCTCCTTTTCGTGGGCCCTATTTCTCTCTTCTTTTGAAAAAGGTAAAAAAGTTCTTTAAGGATCCTGTGGATGCCAAGTGTTTTATGAGATCATCTCCAAGGATTCGTCCCTATGCTAGTCTAAGACTCCACTTAGTTCAATGGATTTATCTTAGAGTGGATTTGACCATGCTTATCATTTTTAACCATGACTTCCTGCTTCCTCCCTACAATGTTTTGATATTGTTATTCAGTGTTTTAGTGTACAAACAGTGTTAAAATCTCAGTAAAACGATAAAGGAAAAGGTGAAGTAGTAGAGAGATCAACTTTACATTCACTGGCTGGGATTTATAGATACACAGTAAAACTGGATTTCCCAAGATTTTGCATAAATGATCCCAACGTTTTAAAATGGGAAACCCTGATGAGAACCATCATTAAATTTTATGTTAATGCACATGATAGTCTCTAGACATTCTGAAAATCAAAAGATAAATGGCGTAACTATTACATACAAATTCTGTATGACATAATTAGTATCGAATTATATGGTATGGTGTCTAAAGCTTCGTATATGCAAAATGACTTCAGGTCCTTGCAGCTAATATCCTTGCCTTGGCATGGAATGTCATCCTCTCCTTTAAAGCTCACAAAGAGATCATTACCCGATAGGTAAAAATCTTCACTTGTTATGGGATTGGATCTATGATTTTGTATTACACTCAACAAACATTTTGGTCAATCTTGAATAATAATTGATCATTTCTTGCAGATTATGTTATCAGAGGTAGTTCAAATAACAATTTTGATGAAATATTAGTTCTTAGTCTCAGCCTCTAAAAATATTATCTAGGTCGAATGTTAATTATTTTGTTTATTTTGTTTGGTGCCTTGTCTTGAAGTGCTACATAAAAACGAGGGTAAAATCGAACAATAAAGATACCGATTTATCTTCTTTGTTCAAACTTCTCACTTGAAGCTTTTTCTCATTTACAAATATGGAGGAGTCTTTGAGATGAGACTAAAGATGAAGGTGTACAAGGTTTACAATAAGGGAGAAGGTAAGGATATGGATTTTGTAGTTTTCATTTCTAAGTATTTTCTTTTGATTTAATACTTCACTTTTATGATTTTGTGAACTCTGTTGGAAATAGGAGCCTTTAATGTTAATCCATTTTATCTCAACTCATTTTTCATTCTCTTTCAATATTGTGTGTGTGTTCATCTTACTGATGTTCTATTTCTTTTCCTGTACCATATATCTTCGTCTGACAGTAGTGTTATGCTCGCTTAAACTACAGGAGTGTTTGTGCCAACAAAGTTACGGTCATGGGAGGAAAGTTAATGTACAAATTTTATTTTAGTTCAATAAGCTTGAGGATTAAAACAAACTAAAAGTAATTGGTATCCAAGTCAATGGAACTACATTCGAAAGTTTATGCTAAGTAAACTTGATCTAATTTGATAGGGATGGGTAAACAAATTGAACTAAGACACTCTTGCAATATTAATGGTCAATATTGTATGACGATGCAATTATATGATAATTAGCTATAATTGAATTTCTTGAGCCTAGCTTAGCTTCATTCAACATCAAGGCATTTCAAGACACTAATTAGTGTATATTGATCTTCAACAAGGCTGTTCGAGACGTTCATTAGTATACGATGATCTTCAAAATGCGATCGGTTTGAGATATGCACAAATAGAAGGGGTCTCACTATTTAATTCTCTCATATGAAGTTCAAAGTCAACTGGATTATGAACTTTAATGCAAGGAATTCATGTTGGACATTTCTTTCTTTTTTGTGACTCTTAATTGTTATTAATAGTCAAATGATAACATCCAAAAGTCAAAAGAGACATTATGAGTGAACTTCTCAACAACTCATTTCCATCATCTATGACACATCTTAGACGAATCAAAAACTTCCAACGTGTCATTTTCAAATTCAATTATGAGTCTATGACCATTGTAATATCAGAATTTTATTGATACAATTTAGAATAAACAGTAAAAACAATTGTACTTCATTTTAAAATTATGTAGTTACTATAGACATTTGAAAGCAAATGTAACTTGTTTTGATTAGACTCTTGTTTTTTTTTTTATATAGTTTTCATGATTATCATTATACTTATGTTAATGAAGTACAATTTTTTCATTCAAAATGATGGATAGTTTCTCAAAGTCTTTGAGGAGGGTAGTTTAGTCATTCTAATATTTAAAAAAAAATATGACTCAAAATGTTATTTGAAAGAATATAAAAACTCAAAACCTTTAAAAAAAATATCATACGCAACTTATCTCTTGAAATATGTTCATAATATCAAATGAACAATGATTAAGTGCAGTCGAGACTATATCTAAATCCATAAAAAAGTTCTAAAAATTTATTTTAAAAAAGAAAAAGATGAAACGTGGCATAAAATAATTAAGTTTTTAGTTAGGGGTGCACAAAAGATAGTGCTAATTGTTAGATGTAGATCAATGATGAAGCAAATTACCACTTTTGGGACAAACATTGATGTTGCCTTTTCCCTTTGTGGTCCTTGATTTGGAAATATAAGAGATCCCATTATTTCATGAATATTACCAATATATCATATTTGTTATAATTGAAATATACATGAATGGATAGATATCTTAAATCATTTTATTATTATTTTACAATCTATAGTAAAAAACTTTAAATGATCCATTACACCTTGCCCTTTCAGGGAACACTTTATAACTTATTTTATTATGAAAAATTAAAGGATGATCGAACTCAAATGTTATAACTATTTGGTAACTTATTAAGGGAGAGTTTGGGATAAGCAAAGACTATAATAACTACTTCTTGTTATAGTATAACTATTTAAAAGTCTTTAATTAACTATAACATTATTACAAAATTCCTATTAGTTATGGTCTTTACTATTTTAACGTACACTTATTTTTTTTTATTCCTTGCTACAATGTACTATTTTATTCCAAAACTAAAATAGTTTACACCTTAAACACACACTATCATAATACAAACAAAAATAATTTCCACCTCAAACACAAATTATTATAACTCAACTATTATAACATTAGACTATATTAGCTAATTCTTTGCCTCCAAACACCTCCAAGTAGTTAAAACTAAATTAAATTACAAATTTAATCCTACAACTTTGTTAAAACTAAATTAAATTACAAGCCAATTTGTTGGTTTACCATCTTTCAAGCTTAGCTAACCTACATGTCGAAGAAGAGTTCAAAGCAGATAATAGGAGAGTCAATTGTGCCTCACTGACCAATTGGCTTGCACAATCTCAAGCTAGCATTGAGATTGAGCCTAAGCTCTCCTTTCTAGGAAGTCTGTCCGCTCAAGTATCTTAACATAAGCATTGTAGCATGTGTGGCACACTTCATGTCAATACACTATTCTAATAATTTTGCAAACAGTCTTTTCTCCTAACTAAAAAGTTAACCGTCAATGATTCATGAAGACCAAATGCTTTCTGAACTAGATTTTGTCACCACACTATCAAACACAAAATTAAGAATAAAGAGGTATCAAGTATTTAAAAAAGTTAGAGTAGTAAATTAATAATATTTCAAAGTTAAAAAGGAAGTATATTAAAATTAGAAAATAAATGGAAAGTCGACTTTTCACGCACAATACTTTTGAGTAAGAAATCTTTTTAACAGAAGAACAATCGAAAAAGAATTTCGCTTTTCTTAATAAAATAGAAAAGTAAATTCTCATATATTATATATATGAGGTAAGCAAAACGCAAGTGTGATGTGATGAAGAACAAAAATTGCAAATAGTCTCCTTCATGGGCGATGAGGTGACAGCTGGAGAAGGACAGACAAAACTACACTCGACACGTCATCTTTCAAACTGGGCCCAGTTAACGAATGAAATAGAAAATGTGTACAAAATTATATTGACCGTTGATTAGGACGAAACGAAGGATTTCAAATCTCTCTCTGTCTTAGGTAAGCAGTGACGATGGGGGGTGCAGGAAGGTAAAGCATGAGGATGAGGGCAGAGGATAAGGTATGAAAACACGTGGCGCAAAGTGAGTAGGCGGTGAGAAAGAAAAGTTGAAAGTCGTGGGTAAGGGTAACCGTCGAGGTCCTAATCCGTCAAAAAGAAGAAAAGGGTGAGACTGTACAATCAAGTACACCCTCCGCTATTTTTGACCTTTTTATTTTTATTATTTCTTTTATTTTTTGATTTTACCTAAATACCCCTGTGTTCTTGCCACCATTTTTTTTTTCTTTTTTCTCTTTTCAATTATCTCAATTTCAATCTTTAATTTTCCTAATTGCATCAATTAATTTCTTTTCTTACATGTATATACATCTCTTCCAATTGTCTAAGTTAATTAGACTTTATACTTTATGCGTTTTCCATTTTGATAACAACTTTTTTTTTTAATGTTTTGATTGTATTTCAAATTTGAATTTTACATTTTATAAAGCATAAATTATATTAAATACATGTAAAAGTATTTAAAAATATAATATATCAGATTATAAATTCAATTCATTTTCTATTTTGAAAAAAAAAACTTAATTTATTTTTTTAATATTAATATGTATTATAAATTTTTAGGTTAAATTACAAAGTTTGTCACGATAATTTTAAAATGATAGAATTTCGTCATTTTGGTTTGAAAAAAAATTATAAAAAATAGTCTTGTTCGTAGGAACTATGTAGGAAGGTTTTCAAATCTCAACCTATAAGCTCAACTTTAACTTTCTCCGAACATTAGGTTTTAAGATTGTAACTTAACCAACTTTTTAAACGTAAATAAATTAATAATAGTTCGTTATCAACTAAATTTTAGTAGATAAGTAAAGCTAGTTTTATGATTTATAAATATATAGTATGAAACACATTTAAACTTTTTTAAAAAAACACGGTCCATGTTTTTAATATGCCAAGAAACATTTATCTAAAACATAAAATACAACTTTGTTTTTTAAATTTATTGCTTTTAAATTTTTATTTTTGTTTTCATCTATGTATGTTCTCAAGATATATTTAATACAAAATTGAAAAGATTAAATTTTTATAGCAAAAAGAAGAAACAAAAAGTTAAAAATTTTCCATATATTTATATATTTATATATATATATATTTCAAAACCAAATAAATAAACATAACACTACAAAGTTTAAAGCTTTATGAATGTTTGGGGTCTAAACTAATAACTTACCCAAAAAAAATTCATAATTTAGTAACCATGATAAAATTGAAATTAAGATTGTACGAAGTAAAATATTTTGAATTATAGAGACATATAAGTGAAAATATTTTCAAATTTTACAAATATCTTAATTAGTACTTTAAACAATATTTTTTACACCTTAAGATTTTAATAAATAATGCAATTGGGACCATCCAGTTTAAAAGAAAAGTAATACAATCATTTTCCATTTAATAAATGTTTCTTTTTTGTTTTGTTTTTTTTATGATTATTATAGAAAACCATTTCATTTCATTTTATTTTATTGTCTATAAGGTTTCATTTCGAATGTCTCGTTTTCATTATAACAAAAATAAGGTAAATAATGCTTGTTAAATAAAAACTTTTATTAATTCAGTTCTTATTACATATTTATAGTTTTAGTTTGTCACTTAAAAGAATTATCTAATATTTCTCTTAAAATTTGTTGGTAAAAATTTTGTTTTATACTGGTAGATTTTTAAAATTTAAAACATTTTAAACTCTAAACTAGATATATTATATTTATTTAAACTTTAAACTCTATAAAGTGTTTTAACTTATATCATTTTTATACTCAACTTTAGTCTTAAAAATTATCATGCAATTAGATATATACATCTCTCATTTAAATTCTTAAGCATGAGTAAACTTTTTTAAATTTTGAATTAACAAATTGGTACATCTATGAAAATATTGAGTTTAAATTGATATAAATTTAGTTTAAATTTTAGATAGTTAAAACTTTTCAAATTTTGAGACATAAATTGATTGTTTTTCTTTCTTTCAACTTTTATGATGGAAATTGGCAAAAAATTTCATAAAGTTTCATAAATAAGCTTTTAAGAGAACATATTATTGGAAGATATTTTAAAAAATAAGAGAATTTAATTGAAACTCTAAAAAAATAACTAAATATAATGTCATAGCACATAGATCCTTAATAATTTTATATAAATGTCATTAATTTTTTTCTTATACGTCTTAAACTTAATCATATTAAACTTTTATTTTCATCTAATAAATTTATGTCATGTGCCACACTTTTTTTTTTGTTAAAATTAAATGATCTATTAGTCATAACATTAAATTTTATGAATAATATAACATGGAATTTATAATTTTGTGTTCAGGAGAACTAAAAAAACATGTTGAGTAAAGACAAAAATAAAAAAAATTATTACTTTTAGTAGGTGCTTTTAAAGATTTTTACTGACTTCTTTCAATCCATTTTAAAATAATAATTTTATTTAACAAAAAATTTAAAATGAGATATTATTCATGTGTGGGATATAAAACAAAAGAAATGGGTGGGGTTGATGAAATTACACTCATGTGTGTGATGCCAACCAACAAAAAACCTTACTCTTATGATTTGAAGTCACTAATGAAGCAAAGCTTTGACACAGTAACAGTAACCACTCTATTTCTATTTTCATTCACCATAATTTTCCATTTATTTTTTAGACAAATGGTCAACGAGTGAAATGGTGTTGAAGAATATATTCTTAATTTTCGTTTTTGTTTAGCCAATCGAGAGAAATCTCTATAACATCATGTAAACATAAATTTCCTATACCGTTTAAAATGAGTTCCCCTAGTTAAATTGATAGTTCTAATCGTGTGGATATTATTCAATCCAGTTGTTGTCTTGATATACTTTACATATGTTTTCTGTTAAAATATTTAGAAGGTGATTGTTATGTATGTTGATAACACAAAGGTATCATATACATACACATATATATATAGGTAACGAAAATCTGATTAATTGAGTTGTAAAGTAAGAGATAAGGATATAATATTCCTTTTTTTTTTTGTTGGTGTAAGAGTGTATATTTTAGAAAGAATCTTACTCTTATTGGTTTGGATTGCAATCCATTGAAGACTTAAATTTCGATTTTCAAATTTAATATAATATAAATAAAATGAAGATGAAAGGAAGAAGCAAAGAAAAGAAGGAAAATAATCAAAAGCATCAATCAATGCGGTGCGTTTTAGGCCCCACAGAAAGCGATAGACAGCAACACCACCGTTTACTTGGTCAGTCTTCCTTCCATTCCTTTTTTTCTTTTTTAAATAAATACTAATTATATTCAAATGGAGTTTTTTTTTTTTTTTTTTTTTTTCCGGTATCCATCGTTAATCACAAATCTTTGGTTCACTCACATTTTAGTATGTCAATTGGATTAGAAAATCTATATTTTATAATTATTATAAGTAATTTTACAATTAAAAAAAAAAAAAGGGAAGGAAAGCAAAATAAATAGAAAAAGTATGGAAAATGGCATGTTACCTATACGTTATTACATCTGTCGTCTCTGTCACAGAAATATTCCGTCTAAAAAGAGATTTTTATAATATAAAGTATATAATAATGAATTTTGTTATTATTTAATTAGTTGATTTGATTTTGTATGGTATGGCTGTCCCTTTGCAAACGGTTTGACATTGACCTTAAACATGACGCTGCCCAATGGACCCTTGATATGTGTGATCTCCCAACACACACACATATATCTTTTTTACTTTCCTATTCGTTTCCATTTATGTCCCTTTTCTTTCATTTTATTTTATATTATTCTCTTCTAAATTGACTCTCCAGTCTTATAACATCTAAAAATAATTTGTATATTTCTTATATAAAAGAGTTGAACTCTGTCTTAACACTAAAACAGTGCAACAAAGTATTGCATAGATCAAGCAAAAATGAATGTTGAAAAGGAAAACACCCAAAAAAAATGGACGCATAAAAGGTTATCCTTTTTTTCCTTTTTTCCTTTTTTTTTTTTAATTTAAAATTGAAATGGACTAACTTAAAATTTTGCTATCCCTAAAATATTTATTATTATTGTTAGAATCTACATTTTAAAATTAGGCTTTCATAATTCTATTTTGACCACTAAAATTTTAATATTATATATCATTTTGGTTTTTAGCATGAAATTTGATATTGACCCAATATTTATTTTTTTGAAAAATGAGAAGAAGAAAAACAATGGAAAAATTAAATGGTTTAGAATAATAATAATAATAATAGGTTGGGAAAATCAAAAAGCAAATAGTCAAAGGATGAGAAGCAAGGCCATGTGCCTTTGGAAATGACCAAGGTTGCCCCTTGGACCTCTTCAAACCTTCAAAAACAACAATTATATAAATATTTTGCAATTTCTTTATTTCTTTATTTCTTTATTTTTATTTTCTTATATTAATAAATAAAAAGAAAAGAAGAAGTAATTTGTAGACCAAAGTCAGCCTACACCAACTACCTAACACATTAGCTACCAATTTATTTAATTTAACTTTTTGACTTTCACTGAGCTCATTTGCACTTGCAATTAAATAATTTATTCACTCAATATCTATTATTTATTCCAACAAAACTTTGTACCTTACATGATTAATTAATTATTACATATTCTTCATCGATGATCTAGTCCTTTTAAAAAAATCGTTAATTAAAATTTTAACTCAAGTTACCTTTCACGTTTTGAGTCAACTAAATATCACGGAACAAAATTGTATTATACTTATGTTCGACTTGAAGAACTTCTATATTCCACTATCCAAAGAAATGATATATAATTAAAGAGGAAAAATTAGAGATAATTAATTTGATCAAGTGGGGTTTTTTATGATAATTAATTAAAAAGCCCACAATATTTTTGGAAATATAAAAAGGAATAATGGGAAAATTCTTAAGAGAATCTCTTTTTGCATTGGTACGTGACAAAAAGCCAATAGTTTTGGGATAAGTTTTTGCCAACTTTTTGAATTTGACTCATCTAATATATATTATATCAAATTAGTCTTCATATGGTATTGTCTACAAAAATTTAATTAGTTAATACTCAAATTATAGCTTTAATCTCTTTTCATCTCTCTACATCTCTCAAATATTTACTCATCATTTTAATTTTAGTATAGTAAATACTATATATATATATATAATCTATTTTTTGTAAAGTTGGTGGTGGATGAGTCAAATGTGCCGAACTTTTTAATAGTTTTGGTTTATTGATATAAATAATAGCTAAATACATCATGACTTGATGTACTTCACTTAATTTTGCACTATCATAAAATTGATTTTTAGTTTTGATTTCTAAAAATTATAATTGCTTTCTTACAATCACTTCACATATTTTCAATCTTTCCTAGAAAAAAAAAAAAAAAAAGAATAACAAGCACTTGAATTCGTAACATTTTGTTTTTTTAAAAAAAAATAACAAACATTGGCTAGAGTCTCAACCTTAGGAAGACAATCATGTGTTGTGTAGCCTTTCTAGATATATAATGGGTAGATGTAGAGCATGACAATCCACTTACAAGTGTTTCTTACTCTAGTCCATGTCCAAAATCTAATATAGTGGTCAATAAAAGGGTGGTTCAATTTACATCTAATATCACTTCCTACAACCTTACTCTATATTAATTTAATTTGTTGAGAACTTTGTTTTCGTTTGACCAACTATTTAAGATGACTGAAATGGTAATGAAACTAAATGTTTCGGACCTTAACGTCAAGTGGTGATATTTGAATCTCTAATTAAAATAAATGATGTTTCCAACTATTATATTTTACAATTAACTACAATATCATTATTTCAAACATCTCGTTGTCGTAGCATTTACTATTTTCTACTCATACAAAAACAAATTGCATCTAAACAAACAATTATAAACTCAATGCCTCAAATATAATTGAATTATTATTAAAAGCAAACGTCTCATCATCCCATATTACAATAATATAGCATTGAGATTAAGAATTAAGGATCCAAACTTTAAAATTGGAGATTTTAAAAGTATATGATTCCTTTAAAAAACACAAATGAAAGATGGAGATTGAGAGAGGGGAGTTAGCTTTTTAGGTTCCTCCAAAAATTACGCTTTAAAGATAAAAAAAGGTTAAAAGAGACAACATTTGATTAGACGTTTTTGGATACATTCATTTTTCTTCTTTTATTTTTTCTCTACAAGCAAAAAAGCCAAATGTTTGCTTTTCCGATCCATACTTTTTCATCTTTTCACTCTTAAATATTCTTTATTTTTGCATTCAACAAATCAATTAATCATCTATATACGATATACAAATATGTGTGTGATACCATGTTATAAAATTTAACTAAAAATTGCAAAAATTATGGATCTAAATCATGGTGACAGTTGCAAAATTATACCCTTAAATAGCTTAAACAAATGTTAACACTGAATCTCCTAATAATAATAATAATAATTGAACTCTCAAATTTATACTAATTTTTTTTAATGATATATAATTACGATCACCACCCTATGTTAGAGGTGATTTTTTCAATTTATCTTCTTATTTTTTTTATTTAAACAAATATTTTTGAATTGCTTTTGTAATTGTGTGGTTGGAATAGGCTAAAAAAAGTTCAAGTATTGCTTCTTATTATTATTAATGGCATTGACTCAAGTAATACTTTTGAAATAATGGATGAGTTGGAAGAGAGATAGGTACAAAACATATTTGTAAAATTAGATTATTGTGCAAGAAATTCAAAGAAGATTAGATTAAAAAAAAGAATTTATATAATAATTATTATTATAGATGTTTAATACCATAATTCATGAACATTCATGATGACACTTGATGAAAACAAGTAGAAATATATATTTTTTTTATATTATAGAATTGGAATTGCTTAAACACTCTCATACTTTACTTTATGAAGCAACTTTATGATTAAAAAAAACATTAGTTTGAAAATAGGAACCAAAACAGTGGAAATTTCTAAAAGATTAATAAAGGAAAAAATGAAAATATTACCTCAGCACGGTGATATCAATCGTTTAGATTTATTTATTTATGTATTTATTTTTATTTCCCTTAAAAAAGTTGTATTATATATATATAACTTCAAAAAGATTTTTATTTTTTTAATAAAAAGAAATACATGGACTATAATATAAAATTTAATTACACGTGACTTTGTATACAATAAAACTTAAATCGAAACCTTCGAGAAGAATTCAAAATAGAAGAGGTATATATAAAATATAATAATGTTTTAAGTTATACAAACTAACCCCATTAGAGTGAATTTAGTCAAAGGGCCAAATGTTTTAACATCACCCAAAGTAGCATATATTTGCCAAATTCTGGAGCCCTAATTAATTTAGAAAGACAAAAACAAACTTCTCAAGAGAGCTCGTGGATACCGATTGCACTTAAAAGCTTATAAAAAGTATTTACAATATCTAGCATAGTTTGTTACTATCAATTTGTATATCAGTTAAGCTATCAGTTGTATGTGATCAAATTTGTTTCCATGACCGAAATGCTACCGAGCTTTTGTCCATTTTCGAGTCAAAAAGGCAAATGCGTGGTAAGAATAACAACAAAGAACAGAAATTTAGAATTCCTTGGAAGGAAAAAAAAAAAGTAGGCATTGATAATTTTACTATTTTTACCCTTACATTACACCACTGATTTCCAAAAAAGAAAATAAAAAAAGAAGAAAAAACCTTATGTCCATCCCATCATCTTACTACCTCAAAAAAAAAAAGAAAAAAAAAAGCAACTAAATATTAATTTCCAAAAATAAAATTTAAAAAAAAAAAAGGAGAAAATTATCTATCCAATTCCCCAATCAGATGACAGCCTTCCACGACTCAAGAGTAGGAAAAGACGAAAATGTATCAAAATCGGACCCGATTGGACCGTGATTCGGCATCTCCAACTCTAACTCCGACCCAAACGAAACCGGACCCGGTTGAGTAATTTCCGATCCACTCCCGGAGCTCTGCTGCTGCTGCTGCTGCTGGGTGTTGTTGTTGTTGTTAAGCAAAAACGCGGATGTATCAAGCGTCGGAAGTCCATCACCGCCGCACACAGAGAAACGAGCACTGACCCTTTGCGGCTCGGGTTTAAGAATTGGGGGAATCTGGATTTGGGAGTTACCAAACCTAACACCCGTGACTTGCTGTACCATCTGCCGGAAGTTGGCCGGGTCCGCCGTAATAAACGTGGTATGATTCTTGGAAGCTCTAGATTTGCGCTTGGAGACCTTCCCACCAGTAGGGGGAATCGTAGACCTATGTCGCTTGGAGGAGGGAGGAGGAGGGGGGGTGTCGAGCTCGGGAGCGGCACCGGCGGAGATACCTGAAACGGTGGGGGTGGGGTCGTTGGAATCGGGGGAGATAAGGTCAAGGAGGGAGGAGTGGGGAGCATCGGAGAAAGGGAGAAGGGAAGATTGAAGGGCTCTGGTGAGAGATTGAGTTTCGCGGGAGAAAGGATCGGAAAGCCATGGGTCTTGGAAGGTGGAGCGGAAGGACCAAGTGTTAAGAAAGGTGGGGAAATTATCAGAGGAAGCCATAGGAAGGATGGGAATTGGAAGATTGAAGAAGGAAGAATGGAGTGAGGAGGAAGAAAGGGGGAAATGGAAGAAGGAGAATAAATAGGGCGGTAGTGAAGGGAGAAAACGCGTTGTTTCAAAAGAGAACACGCGTCAGCATTTCTTTTCTTTTTCTTTTTTGTACCGTACTATACACACATCACCACTAAAATTGGACCTTTTTAACCCTGCTTTTAAACATATCTAATCTTACTTTTATTATTGACATGTTTAGACATTGTAAAAAAAAAATCAAAATATTTACAGAAATAAATAATATTTTTATGGGCATTTTTAAAACAAAATAAATTAAAATATTTACCAGTGATATTAAAATATAGGATTCTATCACTGATAGTCTTCTATCACTATAGCATATCAATGACTATAACTGATATAATTTGCTATAGTTTGTAAATATTTTGTAAAATCTACTATTTTTAAAAATGTCTCTATATTTTAATCACATTGACATAAAGGAATAAAAATATATCATCGATTGAATCTAATTTTTTTTTATATTTTATACATAGTTTCATAAAATTACTTTTACTAAAGATATATTTTTAATCATTTGAATTTTATTAATATTTAATTTTACAATCTTAAAAGTATTTTTTAGGAAAAATTTTAAAAATAAAATAATTTACAAATTACAAAATTTTAGTTCAAACCTTGGATAACTAAAATTTTAACCTAAGTTCAAAAATATCTTTTTTTTTTCTATGGATGTAAATACTTTCTATTTCTTTTATTTATGTAAATTCTCCTATTTTTACCTCATTAAAATTTGGTTTTTTTAATGCTTAAAGACATATTTAAAGTGGTTTTTAAAATGGTTTTTGACCATTTGAATCACTAACAAAACATTATTACAATGTTTGTATATTCACCAAGTAAAAAGAGTTGAATTCATGTGATAGTTTAAGAGAAAAAAAAATTAGTTTTAGTTTTTCAAAACTCCACTTATTATTTTAAATATTAGACAACAAAGAAAAAAAAAATGTATTTAAAGGCATGATTTTCAAAAACTAAAAATAAAATTAAAATGCATTTTATTGTTTTTAAAATTTGATCAAGATTAAATTCACAATTAAAAGTCTGAGATAACATGAAAATAACTTCCAAAATTAAAATGCTCAATGTTTTAGTTATATTTAGATTCTAACATTTTGGTCTTTTTGTTTGTATGTTTGATATTTTTTAACATTGTAATGATTGATTAATAAAATTCATGATTATAAAAAGAAAATTAGACATGTGAATATAAATTTAATATCATGCTAGTACGTAATCATTAAAATTTTATATTAAATATAAATATTGGGATGAGAATTTCATAACCATGTTATATTATTAATATTTAGATTTTTCAAATTATTCCCACTTTAAAAAATAAGATAGATGATTGGTTCTTAAGTTTTTTAGTTAGTTTGAAAAGATTTAAAATAATTTTTATTTGGTATTCAAATTTGAGATGAAACAAGTACAAATTTCAAAAATAAAAAATAAGCGTGACTAATAAATGAATTAAAAATGTTTATTATTTAAGTATAGTTAGTGAAATTTTATTAGAAAATAATAGGTTTAAGAATTTTTTTAATGATATAATGATTGATTAATGGAATTCATGATTATATAGAAGTTTATAAATGTGAATAGAAATTGAATATGATGCTGCTAAGTAATGAAAGTAATTATAGAAGAAGGGGAAATTATGTATGAGAGTTAGATTTTAACCATGGTTGGATTTTTGTTTGACTCAATGAGTCAATTCTATCTCAAAGCTCCCACGGGGACTTCACCACGCGTACGCCTCCCATTAATCAACATCTCTCTCCCTCATTGCATTTCATTTTCTTATAATTTTGTTTCTAATGTTAATAATATAATATTTCTAATTTATAATTTGTAGTAATAACTATTGTTCAATTATGATCCTAAAATAAATTATATGAAAATTAGTAGTTATCTTGAAAAATATTCTTTTTTTGTTTTTTACTATGATAGTTAGATCTAGAAAACTTCTTGAGATGATAAATGACAAATTGCATCTATGTTTTTAAAGGGAGGGATTTTTATTGTGCAATTTAAAAACGTGTCACATCATTGTTCAAGGATGCACCATGCCACCAATTACTTTGGTGTATTGCAATGTCACATTATGAAGTTTTCACATTTTAGTTGGATCAATAAATTCAAATAATAGAAAATTAGAGGAATGGGGAGAATATTTTAATATTTAGTTATATTCATAAATGGTTAGATCTTAGATTAGTTTGAATTTGACATGTTTTAATTATTTTAATATAGTTATATAAAAAAGAAATATAAATGAGTTCAAAATCTATTGTGTTTCTAATATTTTGTTATTTTAAACCGTGTATTCCGAGGCCAAATTTGATGAATAGTATGAGAATTATCATGTTTAAACCCTTAGATAGATTTCAAAACTTGATCCTAATTAAAAGAAATAAGGCATGAAAACTTACAAAAGACCGCAGATGCAAGTTAGTAAATTTCTTTGACTTAAGTGTCGGAGTACTGAATGAGACATCTACTTAATTTACATGAGTCTCAATCTATTCATACAAACAAATTTATATTGTTGTTTGATTTAGATTTTGACACATCAACAACTTGTATCTTTACGAGGTACTTTGTTTTTAAAAGAGATTAAGATCACAAAGAATTTTGATTACCACATTGTACAAAGAATGTTGATAACAAGAAATATGTTACACATTTGATGTTTTGGCATCATTTTTAAGTTGTTGTTTAATATGGAAAGATATATCTTTTCAAAGAGTAATCTCTCACCGTCGTAATTGATGGGAAAAGCTAGGTTGTAATTGTTTTTTCTTTTTATCTTTTTCGTTGGTTTGATTAGAAAATATACTTGTTACACATTTCTCCAAATTGATAAACCCTAAATATCCAATACAATTTAAGCCAAATTTTGTAATTTAACTATAAACTTTTTGTTATTGTACTTAAATTGAAGAAATTATTTAATTATTAATTAAAGTTAAAAGTATTATTGTTCGTTGTATTGATTTGTATACTACATAACAAATAAATATGAATTTTGCCTAATACAATTTACATACATGAAAGAAAATCACTTGCATGTATGGAAGACAATATACTCTCTTTAAATAGAGTGGTAAAAGACCTAATTGTTTGCACTATAACACTAAAATAAAAATGCTTAACTCATTTATTTAAGAATACATCAATCAATTATATAATGGTAAACGTTTGAATTAAGACAATTAAATAATTGAATATTTCAACATATATCACTCAATCGGTCAAACCTATAATAATTTGCTAGTTGTATTATGAATGATATTGTGAAAAATGCATGCACAATACTTGAACTGATAATTGATCAAACCTCTAATTAATTAACTTGTCACATGTATATTAACTTGAGTTGAGACATTATATTTCTCATTTTTTATATTTTGTGAATTATTTTACAATATAATTAAAAAGAATAATATATTCACTCCTTAGAAAAGTTTTAAAATGTTGACATCGATGTAAATATTGAAATCTTAATCTCATAAAATGCTGATTAAAAATATCTAAATAAAATTAATAAATAAACCATTTTTTTTATCTCAAACAAAGTTAACATATTTATTGTTTATAGTATATTTACATTGACAACATTTTATTGCTCTACTATATATAGTAAAATTATTAATGTATTCTTGATATACATCGACATTAATCCATACAAATGCAAAAATATTGAGGCATCAATAGTAAGGTTACGTGGGGAAAAAGAAATTAGAGTGAGGATTTAAAAGTTAGATTGTAAAAAGAGGGGTGATGTGATGAGACTGAGGATTGATGGAATTCATGGATGCTATCTTCCCAAAAATACCCTAAATCTATTATCTATCATCCAACCTTCCTTCCTGTTTCCTCAAAAGAAGAAAAGAAAAAGAGAAAAAAAAATCAGATTCTCTTCCTTTTGCTCTTATCTTCAAACTTTCAAAAAAAAATTATTTTTTTTCTTCCATTGCTATTGTGTATAATTTACTCTTAGTTTTGTACAGTAATGGAGTTAGGATGATCTTCGATCGGATACAAAATTTATGATAACTTGATCAAAATATATACCTTATTGTCTCAAACAAATAAAGACATTGATCATATTCTTCTTCATAAGTGACAAATTCACCAAAATGTATTATTAATAAAGATAATGGAGTAACAAAAAGTAAAAACTTTACATGAAAAGCTTGTCGAGAATAGCTCGATAATAGTTAGAAATATAATGTTCAAGTTCAAGGGAGTATACAAATAAACCGAAATTACATTTTTCAAATGAAAAAAAATCAATAATTCTTTACAAAAATAGAGAGGTAGTAAAATGTCTAATGTTCACCCCAAGTTTTATAAGACCAATCCCTTTGATATAGTTCCACATAAACAAAACATCCATACACTCACTACAAATTTATTCACAGAAATTTTATTACATCCTCAAGGAGAGAAGTTAGGAAACATCTAAATTTATTGAAATTACATAAATTTTATTTGATTAGAAAATTAAACATACTTGTTATCAGATATACAAATACCTAAAATTATATTTTAGCAAAAAAAAAAAAATTAAAGTCTTTAAATCATGCATATGAATCTTGAACGAACATAAGACACGTTTCACACGTTAATAAACGATATATACATATATTTATTAGCGAAAATGAAAATAGGTTAATAGTAATTTAGATGAAGCACTATAAAATATTTGATTAAGCCTAGTAAGTGAAGGAATTGACCGAAAAAGGAAAAGGAGAAGGGAGAAAAGAAGAGGAAACAACATAGGTTTTTTCCAACATTCTAGAATTATTTATTTTAATTTATTTAGTTAAATAGAATTAAAAGAGCCCAGCCATGACGTGGCTGCATACGGTAGGGTGATGAAAATGTGACGTAATTCAATAATAATAATAATGATAATGATAATTAAAAAGATTAAAATAGAAAAATAATGTGTTTGTGTAATGTAATGTTGTACAGATAAGATTTGATGTGATGTGTGATGCTGATTCATTTCATTTCTCTCTATTTTATTTTATCTCTCCTAAATATTTATTTCATTTCTTTCTTTTCTTTTTAAACTATCTTTTTTTTTTCTTTTCTTTATAGAAAACAATTAGTTAAACTAAGAATTTAAATGTTTTCTATAAAGGAAAATAATAAGACACCATTCATAATGAATTTCAAGAGAAATAGAGACATCAAATTAAATGAGGCCTTAATTTTATTTTCCTTACAATTTGATGAAGAAGAATTTATAAGTGAGTATTTCAAGAAATTTGAAAACTGTAGCAACCAAATTGGGACAAAGTAATGTCACAAAATTCAGAACAAAAAACATTATCAACAAAGACTTCTTCCATTTTTTTTATTTTTTATTTTGGTATGGTTTTGAAAAACGGTTTTAAAAAACATGAGATTAAGCAAGAAAACGACAAGTGAAAGTATTGTAAATAGGCATTGTTTATTTTTGAAGTCCAATCCTATCATTTTCCATTTTTTATAACGATTTGTATTTTTCTCATTAATTAAATTTTTAGTCAAAAATCATCCTTTCAAATTCTATTATTTTTAGTTTCCAAAATTTTAATTTTTTAAACCATTGATTAGAGGTGAAAACAATCTACAAATTATTATCAAACATGATTCAAATATTTTGATTTTTTTTATTTAAATAGTTTATATATAACATACATCTTTTGCATCTATACTATATAATTAAAAAACAATCTTATAACCATTTTATTTTTAAAAGATAAACTTACAAATATCACACTTTCATGTAAGTTTCTATGTTTGGTTATCTAACTTTGTTTAAGTTTTTTAAAATTAAAAAAAAAAAAAAGTTATTTGAATTAAACAAACAAAAAAAGAAGTATTAATTTCAAAATCAATAAAGAAAACCCTGCTCATGGAATGGGGCCTTAATTACAAAAGTTAAATATCTTTTCATTTGTTTATTATTTAGTTGACAAAAGATAATAAAAATTATTCCAAATAATTAATATGAGAAAAGCACGTGAGTAACCACATTCATATAATACAATAATTTACTTCATGAAACTCTCATTTAATTTATAATAACAATAGAACATCACATGTCAATATAGTTAAAAACATTTTGAATCTTAAACCAAAAATTTAAAGAAACATTATTTACTTCAACATATGAAAAAAAAAACTTTCCATTTTCATACTTTGGTGGCTCCAATGATGAACCCAAAAAGTAAAATAAAAAGATAAAAGAAATTTATTTTAGCATTAAAAAAGGTAGAAAAGAAAGGTGGAAAAGGGGGGAAATAAAAAGGTAATAATTATGTTGAAGGATAATTTTGACTTTAACCATCAGCAGCCGCACGTGCGATGGACCCTACTTATTTTTCTTTTTCTTATTTTCTTTGGGGTTTTCGAAAATAATGAAAGAGAAAAAAAAAAAAAAAAAAAAAAAAAGGTTATAATAAGAGGTTAATTTGTCTGAAATGACAAAATTAATTAATGAGGGATTTGCGGCCTTACACTCACATTCTCTGTCTCCAAATTTCACTTCTCGTCGCTTCAAATCATAATTATCAACCTTTTATCATCTCAATTAATACTTCCAAACCAATTACATTTATTAAACACACAAATTCAAGTTTATAATTTATTCTATTACAACTTTCTAAATCTTAGTCTCTTTTATGTCAAATTATTTTTGTTAATCAGAACTCATTCACTTCACCTTCACTGCTATTTTTGCCATTATATATATAAAAAAAAAGTAATCTTTTATTTGTCTTTTCAAGAATAGAACCCTCAAAGGTTGGATTGTATTTCAATGAACGTTCAAGTATTACTATTTTTGTGAATACATAAGAAAGTTTAAATATACATAGACGTAATTAACAAGCTTAGTTTAGTTTATTTTATTTTTTCAAAATAATTACTAAAAATCATGTTTTTTTTCTTCAAAATAATATATTGATACTGTGTTAAAATTGCAAAGATTGTGAACAACACTAATTATGTCAAAGTCTTAATGTATGTCCTAGCCTTTCTTCACTCTTTCTAAATAAAGTAAAGAATATAATTCTCATTTGAAAACACAGTATACCATATTTGCATGCTTATAGTAAATAATCAAAACGATCTTATATTTACTTTTCATCATTACGATAGATCTTCGTGAGCTTGAACTTAAAACCTACATATACTTACTTTACCCCTACCCCTCCGTCTACCCCTTTGAGATAATCAAAATGTGGCTATATTTACAATACCCATCTTTTACTGTTTGGATGCATTCCTCATCTTTTGATTGATATATGTTAGCTGATCAGTTGGAGGCCGAGTTGATATAGTTTTGATGATGGTTTCGAAAATTAAATGTTTTCATATTGTGAAAAGATGGGATCCGAATCCCATGGGTTTTGAGGTCAATGGTTGACCTAAAACAAAACAAAAGAAAAGACACATAAAAGGAAAAGAAAGAAAGAAACAGAAAGATATATACAATAAATGAAAAGAAGTAGTTGGGAGAGAAGAAAGGGGCCGCGTGTCGCACAATGGCCTTCTTCTCTAATTTGAACACCTTCCTTATTTGTCAAACCGTTTTTAAGATTTCTTTTGTTTTCTTTTCCTGTTCTATCAATTCATAGATGATGATGACAATAATAATAATGTGTCACACAATAACTTGGCAACTTAGACCTAACTATTATTTTCCACTCATATGTGATATGCCTATGTGTCACCTAACTATTTTATCAATCAATGAATTCTCTTTTATCCTAATTAGTTGCTAACCACTCCATTTCAAACTTACATAACTAGAGCAATTTGGTTGACGATAAAAACACATAGTTTAATTTAATTGGTAATATGGTATTATAGAGAAGTTAATTAATTAGGAATTTGATGCAAATAACAAAGAGAGAAACATGGGTTTTTTTTCTTTTTTTTTTTTAAAAGTGTGAATTCTCTTTAGTTATTGGTGAATCCAACTCTTCTAAAGTAATCAAGTTGTCCAAGTTCTATATATAAATGAAGAGAATATACATATTTTTATACAGTAGGTAGAGATATTTTAAGTGGCACCAAAAACTTAAATCACAACATGTTTATCTCAACTACAACAATGTAAACATTAAGAACATATACCTCTGTTGTTGAAACTAAAAGCAGAAGAATGCTGAAGTTAGATTCAAACTGCATGATTATCACTTTCACTGTGAAATAAAATTATAGAGAGGTTTGTCATATATCCTGAAGGAGATTGAATGTATATCTCTTTACTTTATTTGATGAAGAAATGAGAGACTAAAAAGACATAATAGTTTATCATTAAAATTACTCTACGTTAACGACCTTGAATTAATCTTATTATAGCTAGAGTTTTATAAAGTCTCCAAGCATCAATCAACTTCATATAGGCTTAGTAACACAAGTTTACAATTGAATATAAAAAATATAGATAGAATAATTAAGTCGACTCAATATAGCTACTAAGTAATTCAACGATAATCGACTTTTAACACTGTATTTATACTTAATTAACAATTTTTTCAAGTAACTTTCACTTTAAAGGTTGCATATACTTAATTATACTATATAATATAGAGTTGTTAATAAGATAGACAATAATTTAGATCGTATTGATCTAAATTAATAATGTAGATGTTTAACTAATACGGGTATTGCATTAATCATTGGAGATTGACTAAAGTTCAAAAACAAAGGTAGGTGGTTGATTTTGACATAGTGATAAGGTATATGCAGAATCCCTTAAGAAAAAAACTAGATTGGAAAGGGAAAGTGATCGGTTAGGGTATAATAAAGTGTGAAATTTCAATACTTTCATTTTAGAGGGTTTGGTTGATTTTATTTTAAAAAAGCTTTATTTAAACTTAAAAAACTCAATTAAATAGCCATATAAATATGACGATAGAAAAGATTTGTTCGAGCAATGACTTCAACCAAAAGTATTTCTAAATAAAAAATATATAGTTTCCAGTTGGTACAATTATCGATTTAGATATTAGATGTTCGACATTTTGCATTGTCAAAAGTGAATGTCACTTGAAAAACTGTAAAAAAATATGGAGTCAGAAATGAATTTTTCCCTTAAATTTTAACAACATAAACTCACACATTATTGATATAATTTGAATTGATATAAACTGAGAAATAATAAATGAGGGAAATTATTGTGGATGTTAGACATGTAGAAACACAAAACAATGTTTGGGCCTTGTAGCCCAATGATTGTCCCTTTTAGAGTAGTTCACGATCCAAACATAGTGAAGTAATTAATGTGCTTGGAACTCTGATATGGACCTTGATAGAGACTAAAACCAAATTTTAGGTTTGGAGCAAACAAGAGCCCACTTAGGCCCAAAGAATGGTAATTTGAAACAACATTATTAGCTACTACCAATGTCAATTTGCATTGAGATCTCTTTAAAAGTGCAATTACAACCTATGATTGTCAATCATAGTAGAAAAAGATAAATTTCAACCTATAGTATTATTTGTTCTTTAAGTTTTTGTTAATGGTCAGTTGTAAAATTGAGCCAAAACTACAAAAAAAAAAAAAAAAAAAAAAAAAAAATCAAATCAAATCAAATCAATAAATTGCACAAACTCAAATTTAAGTCTAACTAACAATGGTGTGAAATAAATCCAATTTTTTTTTAAACTTAGCTCTATAAATTTGTGCAATTAAACTAAACTTTGGATTTTGTATTTATTTATTAATTATTAGAAGAAGAAAAAATATTGTATCGTGACAACATTTTATGTATCTTTATTAAATTATAAGTAGTAAATAAATAGGAAACATAAGGTTACGATTTCAATTACAATAACTTTACTTCAACACCTCTAGAATTTCTCCATTTTTTGTTTTATATTTTTTTAACTTTCTTTAAAATTTCAAGTACTTTAAGAAGGTTTCAAATTATCATGATTTAAAAATTTTGTAACCATTATCTTAAAAAAGAACTTTCAAATTCAATTTTAATTTGATGGCAATCTCCATCTTCTTTAATGTCCCTTTTAAATGATAAAATATGGCTTGCTTATGAAGATATATACATGTTTGATTCATTAATTTAACGTTGTTACATAGTTATGTATTTGATGAAAGTGTACATAATTAATTATATACACCATGATCAAAAATTAATGTTTGAAGTATTCACAACTCACCTCATCTGTTTGGTCTTAAGTTCTCTTTTTCAAATTAATGTTGTTACATTTATTTATTTATTTTGTTAAATTTGACTTCTCCCCTTCTTAAAATGCTACATCTTTTTAAGCTTTAATTTAATTGGTTAGAAATTAAAATATTTAGGTAGGGTGTGAACATTTTCTGTCACATGTAACTATAAAACTAGATGAAAAACAAACGTTCAAACTAATAGATTTTATGTATGTTTGAATTATTTAAAAAACTATAAGAGAAATAAAAGAAAGAAAGAAAGAAAAAAAGGTATTATAGAATACCTAATATGGTTAAATTGGTTATCCTTTTTCTTTTCATCTTCTTCTTCACCTACTAGGTTTCGAACCAATGACCTAAGGGGTTGGATATCAAATTTCAATCCAAACTCTTAAACCATTATGCTGTGAAACCGTTGGGTGATCTCACTACACAAATTTATGATATATATATGCTTAGCTAATTAGATCAATTTAAAATAGAAGAGAACACAATAATAATAAGCTTGATTGCTATTAATTTACATTTATTCATTGAATTAAGGAGAAAAACAAAAGGTATTTTGAAATACCTAAATATTTCTTAGCCGATCTCATCTCAATTTCTCATCCTTCTCTCTCTACCTACTAGGACTCGAACTTGCAACCATAGGGTCAGCCATTGTTTCAAGGCCATCCTCTACGCCACACCGCTACAAGACCGTTCGGTGTCCCCCATATCAATTTCTTCATATTTACTTTTTTAGCTTATTGCTTGAACTTTCGATTTCTCGGTATGTGATTTTCTTTTTGTAATCATGAATTTATTAGATGTAAATTGAATTTTTTTAATATTTATAGAGTGAACACTTGGAGGATTAAGAAACTTATTCAACACAAATTTTAAAAACTACAAAACTCTTGTTATTAGTCACTTTTGAGAGTTTGGCGATCGTAAGGGACGATTTGTAAGAACTTATACGTATGTGGAAATTTCTTTGTGGATAATTTGTAAAATTAATAAGGGTCTTAAATCGATTCGATTTTATAAACATTTAAGAGTTTAACTAACGTAAAATATATTGATCTAGATTTTTTGTGGTGTATATTCAATTTAGGATAAAGCAATAATAATAATAGGAATTAAAACTTAAATACACTTTATTTTCTCTTTTTAAGTTTATTGATCAGATAGATGGAGAATTGAAAGTTTGGAACTAATTTTGCTATTTAATTTGAAAAGGGAGAACTAAAGAGATTTTAAACCTTTTTAGTGAAGTTTAAGAACAATTTTGAAATTTGTTTTTAAAAAAAATTAAGTTTAATATCACTAAAATACACGTCTTCAGTATTCTCAAGATTAATTTATTTTTTTAATTTCATTACATAAAAAATGGTTTTGAATCGATGCTTCCAATACTTTTGATTAATTCTCACCTAAAATCTTTGGATTTAAAATAATAAAAAAGGGTTTTTTTCAAGAATAATAAAAATCACTAAAAGAAAAAACTTATTACACTTAATTTTGTCATAAATTGTAAATAATTTATCCATATTGTAACTTTTGATGATTTTCCTAATAAAAAACTAATAAAACCAGTCGTATATAGCATACAGTACAACGAACAACTGTGTTACACATGACGATAAAAAGAAAATATAGTACCAAATTGATTCACGAATGTCCAAAATTTGTCAACCACATTTATAATCATCCCAATAAAATAAATCAAGTAGTTGTTAGTTAAATTCAGCCACGTGTAAATTGAAAAGCGAAAGAAAGTCAAGATCATTAAACATGTACTTAATGATTTCAACCACGCAATTTTATGTTAGAAATCAAATTTATTTAATGAAACCTAGTTACGAATATATTTTTTTGTATAAAAATACTATGACACATTATATTATTATAAACACATTGAATGTTTATAAAATTTAAAACATGTTTGATATTTGAGATAACCATATAAATTTGTTGGCAAACAATATCTTAATAAATGTGTGGCAAAAAAAATTATGAAAATATTACAATCATAGTTAAATTTCATAACGATATTTTATCATATTAATAAATATTTTGATTTATTTTATAAAAAAATTATTAAAATGTACAAACTTTGTCTTCTAGTAGTTTTCTTTTATAAAAAGTAAATAATAAAAACAATTATATTTTAACTAGAACAATCATAAAACATAAAAGAATGTTTTTTTTGGTTAAATTTTGATAAATAGGTACATTTAATTTTGGAGTATACAAAATACACTTTTTTAATAATAATTAACTTGACCTTTTATTTTTTCTTTAAAAAACTCATCTTTGTAGCACTATAGAAAAAAAATGTTATAAATAACAAATAAAAATGAAATAGTAGAAAATTGAATAAATTTTGCTATAAATCTTTTTGGATTTCTAAGTATTTCAAAATTTTAAGAAAATTTGGTTAAATGTAAAGTAAATTTTTGGTAAATGAAAAGAGAAAAAATGATTGAATAATTGAGGAAGAAGAAAAAGGAAAAGCAATAAGAAGAAGTGCATAGTGGTTGGTAAGGATATGATAGAATCACGAGCAAAGAAAGCCGCAGATAGCCACGTGGAGAGGAATCATTGGAGGAGTCAGAATATGGGGTACAACGCGTGAGATACGGAGCGTTTTAATAAACCGCAAAAGTTAGATAAGATTGTACACGTCATTAAGCCCAAGCCGTGGCCCTTCTCACACGTGTCCCCCTCCCTTTTACCATACGTGTTAACCCCTTCGATTAACATTTCATATTTCCTCCACACATCTTCTCTCACCTTCTTTTGCTTCCCAATTTTATATACATTCTTTTCTTATTATACTTCCACTCCCTAATTCCTTATTACAGGTGAAAATAAATTTTGTGTTATCATAAGTACTTCTCATCATAAAAAGTGGCATTACAATATATATATATATATATATTGTGACGATGACACAATGTTAATATAAAAGCTATTTTCAGTGTCTTAATTAATGTCCATATCTTTACCATAAATATCAAATTCATTAGTCATTTATTGACAAAGACAACGTGTTGTAGCAAATTTCATGGTACAAAGTTGTTAAGAAAATTTAATTATGATTTTCCTTTTTATTTGGTGAAATGACATTGGCGTAATCTTTCCTTCATAGCGTTACTTGATAAAACTATGGGGAAAAAAGTTCCCAGATGGTAGTTCTGATCAATTTTAAGTTTTATACTCTTGCATTTGTTGTGTTATTTATATTATCTTTTACACTAGATGATCTCTATATTATTAGTTTTTATGTTTCGGAGATATATTTTCGATATAATAAAAATGACATTGATACGTTGAAGTATTGCAATATAATAAAAAATAGTAATCATTCAAGAGAATGAAACTGAGACGATGTGAAAACATATAGATTATAAACTAACTAAAATCATTTTGGAAAAAAGTTTGAAGTATTTACAACCATTAGTTTATTTATTTAGAATAATTTTTATTAAAAGAGTTTAAATAAAAATAAATTCTTAAAAATGGTCACACCATCCATGGTATTAAATCTTAACTTTGACATGTAAGCATTTTCATTATTTTTTGGTTTCACTTCTACGTAAATTGGCATTTTTATTAAATAAAAAGCAACAAAAAGGTAAAGTTACCAGTCCAATTCAAATACAATATAAATAATAAAAATATCAGTTGTTTTGAAAAATATAAAATATTTATTTACCAAACTTAAACAGTGTGTGTGTGTGTGTTTTTTTCTAGGCGACTTTTAATATTTGAAATTTTCATTTAAGATAACACATAGGGAAAGAAATGCTATTTGTCAACTGAATATAACTAAGAACTTGTGAAGACAAAGAGTTGATGTGACACTTTTGATTATGCCATATTATTATATAAATAAAAAATTTGTTAAATTATAAATCTAATTTTTGAAGTATGATAGTTGTAAGGAATGATAATGGATCAATCTCCAAATCTTCTTTAAAATAATGTCCCATGGAATATTTGAGGTTTCATTTGAGCATGACTATTAATTGTTTTTGTTGCATAATAATGCATGCACAATCATGATTCTATTGAGAAACTCCTAGTTTGTTTGAGAAAGAAAAGGTGGGTGTGAGTAAGAATAATACAAGTACATAATACAAATATTTGAACTTTTGACATTTTTTATCGAAGATGTATGATTTATGACTATACTTAAGTTGGCAAACTATGACACTCATGATAAAATTTATAATTAGGTTTTCTTATGGACATAATTTCATTTTTCATGAATAATGTATGTAAGGTCATTCGTTACAATTTATTTATAAAATATGTTTAAGTGGTTTGCTTTACAATAATGACCTAATTAGTCATCACAAAATAAATAAATGATTTGACTAGGTATAAATGAAGGCCAAACTATAGGTTTGACTACAAGATCAATTAAAGAGATCAATAAGAACTACGAAGGTCGACTCAATGGAAGTTAAGAATATAGCATAAAGGTTGATTATGTAGACTTCATGAAGGTTGACCCTAATGCCTATGTATAAAGGTACAAGGGAATGACCCAAGAGGCCGAGATGTAGACAAATGAAGGCAAATAATGTTTGGGTGTTTAACTTATACATTCTTCAATCCACACCACTTAAATAATTTTGAAAATTTATAACAGTGTGATTGATGATATAAAAAGTTAATTTAGTAAATGATGATTACAAAACCATATTTTATATGATCACAATGGCTCAAGACATTTGAGGTAGACTTAAAACACAATATGAGTTCCACATTTTTTCCAACTCTCCAAACTATATTTTAGTAAACTTGATTGTTGAAGTGCACCGATGTTAGATTTTCGTGTCTTACAAAGCATTTGTTTGTTGGTATTGTATTTCAACTTCATCGTCACAATACATACATTCTAATTATAATTAATAGGAAGATTTACATCAAGAAAAGTAATAAGTAATAAGGTATATATTTAGAAAAGGAAATGCATATATAGATTCTAAAACGAAACAAAAATAAAAGTAAGAAAACAAATATACCTTATCTACTCAATAGATTTTGATAATCAAATATAGATTTTAACATTCGATTGCTTTTCCTTTTATTCATATTATTAATATTAAAAAAGAAAAAAAGATGGTGCCCAAACATATTAATATAAAAATAGATATGGCAGATGGTAAATATGGGAAGAATAAAAGGTGCTTTTAATTTATTAAAAAATAAAACTTTATCATTTAAGGGGAAAATAGAAAAGAAATAATAAAGGAATTAAGAATCATGTGGTAGATGAAAGGACACGTCATGTAAGAAAAATAGTTGACGATCGAAGGGCTGAGGATTAAAGTCAACGAAAGGGATCAAATTGGCTGGGAATCGGAACCCTCTTTTCTTGCTTTTATTCGACGCCGATAATTATGCTCTGTTTCATTCACCACTATTTCCCTATTTATCACGATATATTTAAAACCACACAAAAAAACAAAAATCCATTTCATTTTAGTTTACATACATATATATATGTATTTGTGTAATCTCAATAAATCTCAAATCTCGACACATCACATCACTAATTTGGATTAATGATAAAAATAATTGTTTGTAATTTGGGATTTATTAAAAAAATTACGCATTTACTCCCAAAATTAACTAAGTTGAAGGATGTAGTCCAATGAAATTATGTCATTGAGACTAGATGGTGGTTTAAAATTTTACTTTAAAAAAAAAATGTTGTTTAAAAAACTCAATTTTATTTCAATTATTTTGATAGAAATTATTTAAAATAAAAGTGAAAAAAATATTTTGTAGGGTTATTTAATACTATGATTATTTTTAAAATTAAATACTTAAAAATGTAATCTAATTGTATGTATATTTGGCTCCAGGAATTTAAAATGATTTGGGTTAGGGTTAAATGATCAAAACTCATTATAAAGAATTTAGTTATAATTTAAATAAAGGCATTATGAAGTAGGTCGTTACACATTTAATACCAATTAAAGCATAAATATGTCCAACATGGTTACTCCCACTTTGTTAGGATTACGAGTCCATTTAATTTTGATTCAAACCAATTAGTTTTTTTTTTAAAATATAATTATTATATACACATCGTAATAATTAAAATATTAGGTTTTGATTGTTTTTTTCAATAAAAAAAACTGATCACGAATCAATTTTTTTTCTTTCTCCAAATACAAATAAAGACATCAAATTATAGAGAAAAACAAAAAACTAAACCAGTGGTTTGATTTGATTTTTCTATTTTTCCAATGTTATGTGACCTAATTATATCGTTAAACCTACTCTACACATATTACTCAAAGTTATTGTTAATTAATTATATCATACATTTCACACTATCTCAATCACTCCATTAACATGTTTAGGCTCATTTTTACATGAATAAGACATGAACATGAAAATATATCTCATACTTTGCATATAAATAAATAACTAATAATAACAATAACAATAACAATAACTATACAATAATAACCATAAACATGATCATGTCAATTCTTAACCTAACATACCAAATTATAATGACAATGTAGTTATGAAAGAAAATCATTTTCTCTAAATAAAAAAAAAAAGTTTGGCATATCAATTTGTGGATATCATGATTTTAAATAGTATTATAATTAATAATTAAAAAAAACTATAAATGCAAAGTTAATATTCTAACATTTAATACAAGTAATAATTAGCCATGCATAGCCAAACACTAAACTCCAAGTCCATGATTTATGTGCCCTGTACATATGTTCAAAATGCAATTTTAAACTACATTGATTTTAAATCCCTTACATAAATTATATATGTAGCATATTATACCTAGTTAAGTTTTTTTTTTTTTTTATTTTTTTTTATTTTTAATTATGACTTATTATTTGCCAATATAATAGAATCATGCTTTAACATTTAAGATTTAAGCCCTTGATTTAAGCCATGTTTTTTGTGAATTTAGAAAAAGAAAAATGAAGGAGATACTTAAAAGGACAATATCAGCTACAATGGCCTTTTCCTACCTAAATTATGTCTGAATTAAAATTTAATTATAGAAATAACCTAATTCAAATTAAACAATAATATATAAACCTAACTAATTAACGGACTTTTTCATCAACTTCAAAAGTTCAACGTTCATTTAATAAACTCGTATGTAATCAAAATGAGTTTAACTAAGTACTAATTGACATAACCTATTTTTGATCATTCGTTTATATAATAATTTTTGTGCTAAACAATTATTTTATATTCAAATCATCTATATTGACACGTGTGAAGCTAAATAATAATTATTAAATCAAGAAAGAATAAACATAAACAATCTAGTTTTATCAACATTGTTGCTAATTAAGATTTAGAGCCATTCACTCAACTAAAACACTCCTAATTTGTAAATTACCTTTGAAAATGATCTTTTGTACTCCTAATATTAGCAGTGGGCTAATCAAAATCACTCTATAGAAAAACACTTAAAAATAATATTCTTTTAATTTTTCCACACACCGATACCTTAGACTAAAATCAGAGAAACTGTCAATTGGATTTAGTAATACAAAATATCACATGCTAAATTTTTTATTATCTTGTATTAAAAAAATAAACTTTAATTTTGATGTTTATGTCTATACCATTTGTTTGGGTTTTGTTTTAAAAATGGTAATCAATCGTCATTTTAATTTCTTTTGCATGAGGTAAGATTTTAAAGCCTAGCTAAACCATGTTTGTTATCTTTAGTACAATAAATATGCATGAGATGAGGCAAGATAAGCCGAGACTGAAGTGTAGTGCATGTCTATATAACCACTACACCAAACTCACTCAATTATTGTTTAACTATACGCACTAGTTATATATGTAAAGATTCTGATCAATAATGAAAATTGTGGTTTGCACCTAGCTATAGAGTTTGTCCCTAGACATTTACTTTTTTGCACTTTAAAGTGGGATATAGCATTCTAATTTTTGAAGTTTGACTCCTGAACCAAAAAAAATAAAAAACCTAATTAAGACCAAGATAATTAGATATACAGTCATATTCGTGTTCATAGTCCTTTTACAGTTGAAAAATTGTAGTACTATAGTGAGTATCATTATCTCTTTATTCACACTCATAAACTTACATTATGAACCTCTTAATAATGTTCATGTATTTTACTCCTTTAAAATATTTTCCTTTTAACAAAGCTAACAATACATAAGTTTGACCTCATGCATGATTCCATGTATAAATAAAAGAAACAAAATTGAAAGAGTAATAATATATAATAAAAGAAGGAATAGCTTTTATCATTATCTACTTCACATATAATAGTGATACACATCAGATTGGATTGGTAGCAATAACAAGCCTCAATTTTCTTTGAAACCACAGAAGAAGACAACGCAAAAAAAAAAAAAAAAAGATTCAATGTATATAGATGATAGATCCATCATGCTATGCATAATATTTATTAAAACGATTCCTATGTTTTCCTTAGACAAAGAAAAAATATTTTTTAAAAAGGTTATTTTTGAAATATTAACTCTTTAATTTATTTGAAAAGGAGTAGATTATTTTAGGTTTTTAAAGAATGTTTAGGTAAGTAATTGAAAAGTTTAAAAGAAAATTTTGGTGAGATAGAGAGTAGGGGTAATTAAAATGTCTCCCAGAATGGGAATATTAAAAGAAAAGAGAGAGAGAGAGAGAGAAAGCAATGGGGAAGTAGGTGACGGCTGGAACTGTGGGGGCCATGTAAGGGAAGGGAAGGGAACGGAACGAAAGGAAACGGAACAGTGTGTTGAAAACGGGGGAGGTGTTCATACGGCAATAACTGTCCGTCCCTCACAGCCATGTGAATTTAGCATTCGGCCGAGACGCCGAGTTTGAGCTATAACAAACCTTCAATTTCAAATTATAATTTTTTATTTTGTTGAATTAATAATTAAAAAAAAAAGAATATAATTTTATGCGTATTTGACTGAGAAACAAAAACAAAGAGTCCCCCCAGGCCCCAAACTCAACACGTTATCATATTTCCAATATTGTCTTACTCTAACTTTCTTTACTCCACCTTTAATTTCCTTTTTCTTTTTCTTTTTCATTTCTTCTTCTTCTTCTTTTCAAGTAAATTAATTACATTACATTTTTTGTTTATTCAATTCTCAATTTTCTAAATAGTAAATTATTTTATTTAATTATTAAATTAAGTTACCCTTTATAGATATTGTTGAGGGTTGTTCAATGCAACATGCAGAGATTCAAGATACCCATAAAAACCGTAGATCTCAATAGGAACATGCCAAATTTAATGTTCGGTAAAATCTTTAACACTACAAGACATCTTTGACACTCCTACTGTTATAAGTTGTACCGTTGACGGTTGTTAACGAACCTACCTTATAAAGATTCACATTAAACCAAAATTATCTTTTTCTTCTTATTATTTTGTTTAACTAAACCAACCACTCGTAACACTAAATTAAAAATTAGAGTATAGTAGATTTAACATTATATTAGCTCAAAATACTTTGCATAGGTCAAGAGGCCGAATAAAAAGTGCACATTTGTAATGTCATTACATAGATTTTCTTATAAAATTTTTAAAAAGAGTTTAGAAAACTATGAAAAGGATTTTGTTGTTTAAACTGTTTTTTTTTATTGAACTTATTACAAATTTTCTCCTAAGAAAAACAGTAATTTTCTTTTAAATAACGAAATTGTTATTGAAAAAGTAGAGGTAATTAGAAATTAGAACACAGCCTAATTTGGCTTTTTTGAATTTGTTTACAACGGACAAAACTCCATTCTCAAAACGTCAAAATATATATTACGTTTTTTTCTTTCTAAAAATTAAAATTATTCTTATGAATACAACACTTCAATGTAATAAATATCACATGTTTCTCGTTTTTTTATATTCAACTCCTATCGTACATTGTCAAAAGAAAAAACTCGATTTACATACGTCTGTGTTTATCCATATTTCAATAGATTCAAACTTTTTATCGAAGTTTTTGACTATATTATTTTAAACCCCTTGCTCATATATTTGTTAAATAATGATTGAGTTTTTAACCTCCAACTTTTTTAGCCTATCATCGATGATAGCAACGTATTTTCAATTGTAACTTATTTGAAATGACTTCACAAGAATTTGAAAGAGTATTTTTAAAAAGTTGTTCTAAATAAACCAAATAGTGATTTAGGTAAGCACGAAAGGAATAATTCAGATACCGTGTTTCTTTCATATTATTTCATTTACGAATAAAAATCTTACCTTTCATATTAAAATTTCTTAAGATCCACAGTAAGCACTGTTTGAAATAATTTTTTTTTTCTTAACAAAAAAAAGGTTAATATTTTTTTATATATTTCTTATTAAAAAAAATGGAAGCTTGAGAGAAGAGGAGAGAGAGAGGTTTTGTTTCATGGATTTGGTGCCAAAAAAGAAAGAAATAACATATTTTTGTGAATATTGAAGGGAAGGAGTTTTTGGGTTTTTGGTTATGTGCTCCAAATTCTGTGCCCTTTTTGGAGCACCCAGTTTTGATTCTAATCTCTTTAAAAAATTTGTAGAGAGAGAGAGAGAGAGAAAAAACCAAACAAACAAACAACAAAAACCCATTTCCATTTCTAAATCCATTCTTCCATTGAAAAAGAAAAGAGGGATTGAATTGAAAGATTGAATTCTTTGTTCTTATTTTCTCTTCTCTTTCCTTTTTCTCTTCGTTTCTCTTCTCTTTCCATTTCCCATATTCCCGATATTTCTTCTCCACAGCAAATCCCGGAGCTTTTCCGGGATTGAAGAGAAGCAACCAAGTTAATTTCTCTGTTACTACTACCTCTTTTTCAAATTTTTTGAACAACCCTCAAAACCACAACTTGGGTTTTGATCAATATCCTGTTTTGTTCTTGATCTGATCCTTAATTTTCATAAAAAGAAGAAACGAAATCGAGCACCAATACTTACTCTACACACATTAACCAACTTTTTTTTTTTTTTTTTTTTTGTGTTTAAACGGATGAAACTCTGACTGTTAATGGGTTTGGTGCTAACGATTTTTCTGGGAACCGGATTCTTGTGGTGGTGGATTAGTGTTAGATAAGGCGGGGTTTTCTGTTGTGGGTGTTGATTTCTTTCAAAACCCATCTTCAATCAGCTGGGTTGAACCCCAATTGCTTGCGTTTCTTCATATTTAGGTTTTTGTTTTCTCACGGCAATGGAATTCTCACTTCGATTCTGAGTATTTCGTTGGAATTTCATCTGGGTTTGATCAAGGTTAGTTTCTCCAGATTCCGATCATGGCTGCCAAGTCTGGGTCGCTTGATTCCTGGAGGAATTACTTCCGGAATGCGAATTCGGATATTTTTGGTATAATCGATTACGCAATTTTGGTGGCGGCTTCCGATTGTCCTAAGGAGTTCAGGTTGAGGAGAGATCGAATTGCAGAGCAGTTGTTCTCTTGCCGATTGACTCGTTGCTTGGGCTGTGACCGAGTGGAGCTGGCGGTGGCCGGAGACATCGACGGCGATGACGGCGAAACGGGTTTCAAGAGCGATTTCGCCAGAGATGGGTGTGAGTTTGAGGCTGGTGGGAGCAAAGAGAGCAAGGTTTATAGTAGTAGAGATGATATAGGGGAGATGAATTGCAACCGGGTTAGTAATTTTAGCTTTGGTGAAGCTGAAGCATTGACTGATGAAATTGAGCAAGAATCTCAGATTGTAGGAGAGGTTTTGAGGATCAAAGAGATTCTTAATAATTTTGAAGATGAGGTAACGATTGCTTTCAATGTTTTCATTTTCTGGGATGTTTATTTGTTCCTCATGATGATCGTTGTTCTGTTTGTGTGTGTTGTTGTGCAGTCTGATCCGGTGTTGTTTGAATCACTTAGAAGACTTGAATTGATGGCTCTATCAGTTGATACTTTGCAGGTGATTTGAATTGTTCTGTTTGCTCTTGCATTTCTCGAGGGGACTTAGTTTTTGTTGATTGTTTTTAGTTTCTAATGAAAATCTGGACTCAAGTCTTGAGGCGTTTTCTCCCTTTATCAGGCAACTGAGATTGGCAAAGCTGTTAATTGTCTTCGAAAGCATGGATCAAAGCGCATCCGCCATCTGGCTCGAGTTCTTATCATGTACTAAATCTTTCCTCCAACGTTCATTAAGTGTAGATGATATATGATGAATGTCCAAAGTGAATTTTCTGTTGACTCTCTTTATGGCACACCTTCAATATGCCTCCTTTCTTTTTTATTCTGTCCACATTTGTCTTCAAAGTTCTATACTTTGCTGGTGATTTGAATTGTTCACTTTGCTCTTCATGTCTTTATGGCACCTTCAAAGTTCTGTAGATCTTTTGTCTGAGTTTTATGTATGGCTTGCTGCATAGGATCAACAGAGAATAACCAATTCCGACCATTCCCTGTCCGTTATTTTGTTTATTGAGTGGATGAAGAGCTTTTCTAGCTCATCTGTTTCTTTACAACTTGTTGCTTACTAGGAGAGTTCCCCATCTGCCATGCCCTATCTTCTGAACTTTCTCATCGTATAGAGAAATCCGGTCTTTGATAAAGTTCACATTCATAATTCACTTAATGCAGTTAGTAGATAAGGAAGATATCATTTTCAAGATTCTTGTTGCTGCTCATTGTTACTTTACTTTGTTTGAGAGTAAAAGATCTACTTTTTGAATTGCAGGGAGTGGAAAGAAATGGTGGACGTGTGGGTACAAGCTACAGCTGCTGTTCAAGGTAGAGTTTGTTCACTACGCATTTCATCTATTATTTCTTGCCATTTTTCAAGAGTTCTTTATTGAGAAATGCTTTTGTTTTCGTCGACAAAAAGGTGCAGAGGTCACACCGGATTCCAAAAACAAGTCTGCTGCGGTGAAAGAAGAAGATGATTATGAAGAAGAAGGCCTTCCCTCTCCTCCTTTAGATGAAGCTGCATTTTTTACAACTCAGCCCACATCGATGGAGCTCTCACAAGTACGTCTCTATTTTCTTTTTGTATTCAGTTTTGCTATTCTGAAGAGAAGTTACCTACTTCAAGCTGCATCGGTTCTAATCAACTGTATTTTACTTTCCGTTCCTTGGTGAAGTTCTTTGATGGCATGGACGATGATGGAAGTGAGTTCATTATGCAATTTCTTATCTCTTCAGTTTTTACCATTTCTTAGATTCATGATTACGAATTGGGAACTATGTTGTTTCAGATCCTCGAAATAGTGGGGACTTCGTCAAGAACCGCAATAATGTGAGAAAAACTTCAAATGGCAATCAAAACCCTACAAGGTGTAACCAACAAACCACTCGAGAGGTTAATGTGCTTTCTAAGGAAAATAAGACTCAAATGAAGGAACAAGTTGTGAAGCCAAATAATAAGCCATCCTCAAACACAAATTCTGAGCTTTTGAGGCCACAGAAGCTAAGCTCAGAACAGAAGGACAACCATGAGAAGTTCCAGCGCAAATTGGAAAAACCTACAATCCCAAAGAGGAATCAACAAGATGTAAGTACAGGAATATCCAGATCGTAACTTGTAAAGTAATTTGGTTTGACATGTGCACTTTTACCTTATTTGTTTGATTTACGTTTACCAGAACTTCAAGTGCTCGGATGAGGTCGCGGTTCAAGTGAAACTAGAAGCTACAAAAAGGAAACTCCAAGAGAGTTACCAACAAGCTGAAAACGGTATTTGTTTAGTTTTCCATCCGTGCTTCTATCAATTCTGATACCGATTTCATGGGAAATATAAAAGGTTTATTACTTAACGAATCCAAGCAACAATAGCTAAATATTTTCGAGTTTGACAATTTGGTTAGGACATCCAAATTAATGGTTTTTTAAATGCATTGCATAAAATTTGCGACTATATTCTCATAAGTTCTCGAAAATTCTGACTCATGTTGTTTATTCAACAGCCAAGAAGCAGCGTACGATACAGGTTATGGAATTACACGATCTTCCCAAGCAAGGAATCGGCCACAGAAATCCACACCTAAAATCTGGAGGCTTCAACCGGAATTGGGCAAATGGACGGCGTTAGGATCGTCAATATAATAAGGTAGAAGACTAATGCTTCCAGCAAACTGTTTGAGTGACTTCCATCTAGAATCAGGTGGAAGATCATGATGCTCAAGCTCCCTGGCAAACAGTGTCTTGACCTGACCGACTTCGCTTGAAGGTAAACAACAAAAAAACTTGGTTTCAGTCTGTCGTGCCAGAGAAGGTGATTCCGATTCCGATCCCGAGGAGAGTTGGAACTAAAAAAAAATGCCCATTTCCTACTTTAAGTACATTTTCAAGTATAGAGAACTTCTAATTGGAATGTGGGAGGCAAAATTATATAGCTTTATCAGTGGTTGTTCTGGGAGTTTTGACATGGTTATCTCTTACATAATGACTGTATAGAACCCCTCATTTGATATCCTCTTCACCTACTTCACTGACTACTTCTCTTATAGACACTCTTTCCCCCTTCTTTCTTACATTCAAGGAAGACTGATTCCTTCCATACTGTGAGATTAATGATAATGTAAGATAAATTGCACAAAAACAAGGTGCATTCCCATAAACAGTATAAAGTCGTCTCTGTATACTTCTTCATATAAATGCCAAATAATTGTTCTCACAATTTTTAGCTTTTGTTCTCATGGAATGATGGCCAATGATTCACATTCAAATGCTGTTCGTTTTTGTTCTAAAACTGTTAGATTCCTTGAGTTTGGTTCATTTCAGCCTCTTGATTCTCGTTGATACACGTAACAAGAGACATTTATTTTCAATGTTACTGAAAATCATGGAAAGGTTGTGGATGAGTTGTATTGACATCTTTAACTTTTGGTGAAATGCAAATTTATCTTTAAAAAGAAAGTTAGGAAGGTGAGATGGAGTTGGATAGTTAGTAAATGTTTCCCATTTGTGGAATTTTGTTTGAAGTCGTAGATCAACAGCTAAGATCTCTCTCCAACAAGAAGACAAAAGGGTTTTGCACCTTTCTTTGAAATTGGTAGGTAACAACTAAGAAGGGCATGACATGGTTTTTCTCTTTTTTACTCCTTTCTTTTCTCTAGACAAATCATATACACAGTCCATCCCATTAATAGCCAGCTCTTCACCCTCAATACTTCAATTCTTTTCCTTCCATAAAACTTCAAGGAATGGAGATATTTGAATATTTGAATATTTGATGATCTGACGTATTTTAAAAACAAAGATAGTGGTATTTGGATTAAAGATATGAGAGAGTATGTGGTGTGAGTTAATCCCATTGGAGTAGTGGGGAAGGGAAAAGGGAGTTTTGATTTGCTTTGATTCCAATTAATATTTGCAAGAAGATAAGGGTTTCCATATGTATATTGTTCTTATCCTTTGCCACACACCTCAAAAAGCATTACCCAATTTTTTTATAATTTTCAAGATTTCAAATTTTGCAAGCAACTCTCTCTCTCTCTCTCTCCCTATGCCCTATATGAATAGATTCTATCAAACCCACATGCCTTCCTTTTCTCACATAACCTATACATATTATATACATATACATACATACATATATATATATATATATAAATGTGAAAAATGAGATTATAGTACTTTCCCCATATTGCCCTTCTCAAAAATAATGTTCAATTTAAAAAATCATAGTAAATTCATATTGAACAACCAATTTATTGAGTATAGGATTTAAAAATTGGAAGTTTGTTGTATTTTTATATCAATTAAAACAACAAAGGATTATTTTTTTTTATATAAAAAATTAATAAATCACTCTTATCTCATTAATTACTTGGATGTTTTAAAAACCCAAATGATTGATTGAAATTGAAACAAAATAATTAGTTTACAAGGGAAACTCAAACATGCCCCTTTTGACTATTCAAGACATTTAACACATGCTAAATTATTAATTGCTATAAACATTGTAATCAATATTTGTACCAATTGTTATTTATATGAATCCATGTTTATATGGAAGTAAATTAATTACTGATGTCAACTCATTTGTTTGATGCATGGATTTTACATAAATGGTAATTTTTTTTTCCCTTCACATTCTTATATTGTATAAGATGATCATAAGGTGGGTGGACAGACAGTGCATGTCGTCAAATCAAATATAGAAAGAAATATTGAAGATTCATAATTAAGATCAAATATCTCAAACTTTTAAATTTTAATTCGTACTTTGTTACCAATTTAGTTCTTTAGATGGTCGTTTTTTAAAATTAAGTCTATGAACCAATCTTTTACATCGAAATCTCTTGCTATGATATTCATGTTTCAAAAATCAATTCAAATTTTAAAAACTAGAAAAACATGAGTTCTAAAATCTATGTTTTTATTTTTAATTTGGCTAAGAATTCAACTCTTCTTCCTACCATTGATATAAACGGTTGTGAAAAAATAAAAGTAAATGAACATAATTTTCAAAAACTAAATAGTTAACTAAACTTTCAACTTTGTATTCAAAAGTCTGTAAACTCTAAAAACATATTGTCTACTATATCCTTAAACTTTTCCATCTTATATCTAATATCTCTATACTTTCAATTATTTTACAAACTATGTACTATATATATTAGATGCGAAATAGAAATTTGGCTAACATGAGTTCAGTTCAACTGACATTTGTATGTATCCGAGAACAATAGATTTCGAGTTCAAATCTCCCTCTGCTTCTAGTTATAGTACCGTACCTTAAAAATAAAATTAAATAATTGCCTCATATAGAATCCAAGCTTTATAGTTTCACCAATGAAAAAATATCAAATGATCCAAATATTTATTAGGGGACGAATTAAAAAAAATAGAATTTAAGAAGGCTAAAAATTGGTTTATCAAAATAAAGATTATATTAATATATATCATTTGAAGTGAGGAATCTAACATTGAACTTTGATATTATAATATAAATTTACGATGGTTGAACTATATTCATATTTGCATTGATTAAAATTGATAGTTTGACTAATTAGAAAGCCTACGTTGGTTAAAAGAAAATAAAAGATATTGAAACTTTCAAATTCAATAATCAATAAAGAAAGGAAGTCAAGTTGACAATTTTATTTATTTATTTATTTGCTAACCACCAACTCATTTTATGCATAAAACAATGACCAAAGTTTGAAGGGTCAAACATTTACAAGATCCCAATATGATATGATCTCAAAATCCACTGAATTTGGGCTGATTTTATGAGTTAAAAGTATTTAAACGAACAAATAATAATCAATATTGAAGTTAAGCTAATCTAATTGAAAATGTTTAGAAGTGAATTTCTAATAGTCTAAACTCCAAAATCACTAATGTCAAATGCAATTTGACTTGAAGTGCCATGTAAAGAAGAAGAAAAAAAGTAATAATTTGAATTTTAAAGAATAGAACAATAGTGTAGAAGATGTGTGTATATATATATATATCTTCAATTGTAATTTACTATTTGTATGCATTATTCCTACGATTACAAATAGTTTCTTTATTTGAGTTATGAGAACTTTTTTAACCAACACACTACACCAATGTTTTCCTAACTCTACTTTCTTGAAGCAAACAACATTGAATTAATCAATATAGAAACATTTGACATTTACATCTCTCCAACAATGACTTTAGTGACACTTCCATTTTTTGTCCTTGGCTCGTTCTTTGTTCTAATTTCTTAACACACAAGTATGATTCCCAAAATCTAACAAGATTTACTTAATTTGTTTATAGTTTTACTTCCTAAAGAAAACCTTAGATGATGAGGAATAATAAAAACTAAAAAGTGGTTGGGGATAGGTTAGAGATGAGATATAAAAGAAGAAGAAGAAGAAGAAGAAAGAAAACCCTAAACATAATGAAAAGCAAAATTAAATGGAATTGAACAACCAAATCGAAAAGGTTGACTTTGTTTGTTGTTGCCGACATGAATTGGATCTGTGGGTCGACAGCCCACTTCCTTTTGTCCAAATTGGATCTTCTTTCAAACATTATATTTTGGATCATTCCTCTTTACAACATAAAAGTACCTTTTGGTTCCCTTTGTTATAATACTCTGTGACCTACACATACCAACCAAATTTTCTCCATGCATCTACATCTAACTTCTTTTTTCTCTTTTACTTCCACAAACAATTCCCCACTGCCTCCACCCGTAGCATTCTTATCGTATTACTCACAATTTGATAGTTCCTTATGGACATGAGTTATCATATATATCTTGGAAACCATCAAGTTAGGCTAGGAGCAAAGCTATTTGTTGAGGCATGGAAATCACACTTCACAACTTAATAGAACTTACTCTATCCTTCTACTCTTTATATATATATTTTTTCTAGCATTATTGTAGGTGAACTTGGGATTTGAACTTAAATGGAAACTGCTACAAATTGTAAGACTTTTGGACATGAAGTTATTTAAAAATTAGGAAAAGAATATTTCAAGGCTTGAGATTGTGTTGGGGAGGAAATTTCGTCGCTGCTTTTTGTACTTTTTTTTAAAAGTAATATTATTGTGGGTTTTAGCTTGAGATTTAGTTGTTGTTTTAATGAATATGAGTAGCTAAGTTCCTTGTGTGCTTATGGAATGGAATAATGTAGTCCTTTGTGTTTTTATGGTTTATTAGTTAGTTTAATTTATTTATTTACTTAGTGTTTTGTTTTATTTATTAGCCATATAGATTGAATGTCATTGATTATGACCACTTTATCAGAAAACATTTGGAATTATTTGAAAGGTTGGATGTGTTCGAAAAGAAAGGTGAAAAATGTGATCATTTGCCCCCTTTTTGTCCTTCTTCTTTTTCTTGAAACCTATAGTGTGAACCAAAATTTGTAGGATGAATAATGAGTTGATGCCAAAATGTAACACGACGGTGGATTTGTAGTTTGGAAAGAGACTACAGACAACTCCTTGGATCTTTGCCCAAACGTGAAAGGTGAGCGCAAACTTTTGGTCAAATGGGCCAAACAACCTCGAACTCTCCTCGGCCTATTGAACACCATTCCTTAGATGGCCTAACTCTTTGGCTTATATCCTTTATCTTTCAAAACATAAAAAATGAAGATTCAGTAAGATACCAAACCCACCATTAGCTGTACCTAAACTTTCGTTTTCACCCACAGCTTTTCCAATTTTTTTATTTTTTATGATAATGATAGTATGATAGTTCAAAATGATTTTTTTTTTCTAGACAACAAAGATATTAAAACTCCATTTTCATATATATGCAGCTACTGCCATATAAAACATTCAATTTTAAATATCCTCCACTTCTTCATTGTAAATGTGCACATAAAGCACAGCTTAACAATTAAAAGAATCAATGGAAAAAGAAAAAAAATCAAACAGTGAAAAAGAGAGAAGGGAGTATGATGGAGATAGTCAAATAGTACTCATTCAAACATTTGAGTTTCCAGCACTTCTACTCGGTACTTTCTATCAAGAAAAAGGTACTCTCTGCTCCCCATGTCTATTTATGACTGAGGTTTAAAACAAAAAGCCTATACTAAATAAAAGTCCATTATAGACTTGTCTATAACACTAAACCTAAAAGTTAAGCATTACAAGGAAATTTCAAAGTCAAACATCAGAAGGTTATTCTTTAAACCCTGCCGCCAATTGTTCTGTTTATGTACAAAAATGTGGTATATTAAGATCAATTGGCATAACGGTTTCTAGGTTATTAAGTAGACACGAGATGAGGACCCGAGCGTGGGAGAACACAGGAATATGTGACGTACTTGACACTGTCAAGCAACACGACCACAAATATTCTCGAAAGAGACTTTGGCGTAATCACACCGTCAACTTCACTGTCCCCAGCTTCTCTTGGATCAATGAGCACAGAAACTACCATGGAAGAAGCTGTTTTATTATTGTTACCTGGAAAGTTGTCTTTGTGTGGGTTTCTAACAGGTTCTTCTGTGATGTTGAAGTTTGATCTACTTAGGGGAACTGGAAGACCACCAAGGATTCTCCTGTTCTTTCCCTTGTTAAGATGAGTACCGTTTTTACGATGTGTTCTAGATGTATTGACAAGGGAAGATGCTGAAACTATTGCTCCTGGAGCTGTTGATGAAACGTCGAACTGGAACACTTCAGTGCACAAGCCAGAACTCAACATTGGTCCTATAGATGGAGAAGGAAAACCATTATGTATATTTATAAGATGATGTTGAACCCATACCTGACTAGACCATTAATCATGAAAGACTCGAGCCAAATTGAAGGATGACACTCATCTAATATTTGATTAAATATTTCACGTACAACAGCCTCCCCAATGGCCATACAACATACCCAATTTATAACCTACACAATCATAAGTTTGTTTGGAATCCCCAAAGTTCATTAGTTTCAATTTACAGCCCTGCCCCTTTTTCGTAAAGGGAGGAGGTATCGTAAAGCAAATTTTCTCACAAGTAACAAGTAGATGTTGCTATTGCAAGGGCGGAAAAATATTATATTCGTTAAAACAGTATATCAGAAATTTCTGTACAAAAACTATTCCTGTCCATATATCAACATCCAATGTAAGGTTATTCTAATCCACCTGTGAAACTATATTATATCGTTTAAATGGTCAAAACACCTTTTTGAAGGGTATCATGTCACAATCATATTTATCATAGAAGCCCTTGAATATTCAAATCCAAGAGCATCAGCCTAGCTAACAAGGGAAAACGATAAGTCAATGAGTCGCTCTTCCTGGCTACTTTTCAAACTATATGGGCACCAAATAAAGGATACAGTGCTCGCATAAATTCCAGTGTCAATACGTCTTGTTTCAATAGCCATTTGATAGTTGATACCACTAGAATTCTAAATCCCAATGGAAAAGGTAATAAATCGGGTAGGTCGTGCAACAAATAAAACTAACAAATATCATCCTTCCATGTATAAAAATTATATATAAATAAATAATAATAATCATAATTAAAAAGATAGTGAGCAAAGTAATACCTGCAAGACCTTCACGGAACCACTGTTGGAGCTTACCATCAACTGCAGTTGCCTTCTTGTGGTCCCTGTTAGCTGGACCAGAAGGAAGTGCCCTGATGTTTGGAATAGTGAGGGCTGGACTAAGATCTCTAGGAATTGCAAGGCCAGTCTCCCTAGCCTTGTCGGTATCAGACGCCCTGCCAGAGGCCATAGCTTTCTCGCTAGCTAGGAAAGAATGAATTATCAAGTTTCCGTCGATCTTCACTAATTTGTCATTCCTTGGAACGTATAAAGAAGCAACAAGAGGTTCCCTGGCATTTCGAAGCTTAACAGACTCATCTGAATCGTTTAAACGCTGCGACTCCTTTCCTCGTTGATCGAAGTTCAAATCTCGCCCTTTCCTATAAATTCTCTCACATTGTAAACGGTTCAAAGTACCAGATTTCCCACAATGTGTTCCAACATTCACACCATCGGATAAATTGGAATGCCCATCGACTCTCAAAACCCTACCCTGATTCTGATTGTATAACCTACTATCACCAACAAATGACAACTTACCAGGAACTACTCCAACATTTCCAAATCTGTCATTCGCTAAAGGAACTAAACCACCAAAAACCATAATAAAGAACAACAGACCCAGAAAACTAACACTGGCAGCCTTCTTAGTTCTTCCCTCAGTTTTCTTACTCTCGGTCTTTTTCCCCCTAGCTACAGGAATAGGTTGTTGGGGCTTTAATCTAGGAATTGGAACCAGAGGGACCTGAGACCCTTGTGGCTTAACAACATAAGGAGCACATGGCATCCATGAATAAGGCATTGGAGGCATTGGAGGCATTGAAGGATGTGGAAACATACCAGGAGGAGGAGGCTGACACATACCACTACCACTCAGCTGCTGTCTCAAACCTGCATTCTCAGCCATTACATACGATATCTTACTATTCAATTCAGCAATGGTTGAATGCATGTTCCTAACTTTATCCTCCAACTCCTCTACATAATGCTTTTTCCTCTGCCTTGAAAGTTGCGCACTCTCTCGATTCCTCATCAACCTCGCCTTCCGCTTCTCATCATCCTCATTTATAGAACAGGGACCCAATTGGGGATTGGGAGCTTCTGTGGATACAGATGACCTTTGATACTTAGCAGATCTAAAATCCGCGTTCCCTTCATCCTGTTCTTTCTTCCTCTTCGTCATGCAGTTCTTCCCCACTTCCTCTGACTTAACCTTCTGATCGACAATAACATCATAACATGCCGCGTTAGAAGATGGGCAATTCATTCCTTCTGATACGCCCGAACCCGATCCCTGAGAAGACGCTGGGCCGCCTGAGAATTCATGATCACCAAGCTCCGGGGAAGGAGAATTCACCGTCCTCGAACCTTTAGAGTCCCATCCACCAGAACCAGTCGAAAAACACTCGCTATCCGCCGTCCCCAATTTGGAAGATTCAGAGTTCAGAGACTTACAATCATGGGGAGATGGATGGCAAGAGACCGCAGAGCTCCCTGATCCTGGAGATCCAGCAGGGCTGCAAACGGGAACACTAGAATCATCCTCGAGTGGAACATCAGGAGGCAAGTGTGGGGAATTGGTAGGGTGATCCAAATTATCAGAGATGAGGAAATCATCAGCCTCGGAAGGGAGGCAAAGATCGTCGAGATCATCAAAGGTGAGCTCGAAGTCGTCATTTTCGTCGAAACCCAAATCTAAGGCGGTGGAATAGAGAAAAGGGTCGCCGGGACCGTCGTGATTGGGATCGGAAAAAAACAGAGAGTCGAGAGGGGGAATTGGGAGGGAGTCAAATTCGGAAGCGTAAGAAGTGGAATTAGGGTTTTGATCGGAGGGGGAAACAGGGTGAAAGGGGTCAGGCATGATTAGGGTTTTGGAATTGGGAATTGTGGTTGGATTGAAGAAGAAAATGAATAATGGAGAATGGGGTTTTAATGGGTCTTCGTGGCGTAACGAAACTGCTCTACGTTTTTTCTTAGTCAAGCGCGTGTCAATCTTTGAGCTTCTGTCTCTCTCTAAAATAAATTCTCTTTTTCTTTTTCTTTTTCTTTTTTTCTTTTTAATTTCTACTAATTATTATTATTATTATTTCTATTTTAACAGTAATTCAATCATTTGACGATCCTTACTGTTTTCTAGGGGTGTGTACAGATACACACACACATATATGTATATATTTGAGAAGAGGGTATATTTGTTTCTTTTTGTTACTTCACACATATTTTATAGGTCATGTTAATCGTAATTGGGTTATCCATTGTTTGGCTGCTCCTGCTCTTTGTTCATATCATCTTCTTGTGGTTGGCATCAACCCTTTCCTCCTAGTGGTTAAAGAGTTCATTCCGACCACGAGTCTAATCTTTTTTGTTGTTGTCTCTTAAGTTCCTGTGCTTTGTTATAAATAAAAAGTTAAAAGTGTTTAGTTAATTTAGGGTGTATTGCATTCTAAACTCATTGAAACTTAGTTTAATTTGTATGCAAGTCTTTAACTAATGAATCAAAACCATTAATTCAACACTTCTAGGTTAAGCAGGTTGTATGCTTGCAAGTGTCCAAAATAGAAATCATGTGATCAAAGTTTATATATATTGGGCGATATTGTTACTCTAAACTATAACATTAGATTACACTTACACCTCTGTCCCTTTTATGGACTTTCTCTGTCCACATCGTACCCCTCTCGGGCCCCTCCTCTATTTATCACTTCATTTAGAAAATTGACCCACTGAATTTGACTTTTATTTTCTTTATACGTCGACCTAACCTCATTACTTGTGCTACTTAGTACTAGGTGTTGCATTGAATGGTATTATAAATTTATTTGACGAGTCATGGAAGGATTTGACATCATCCTTTTAGTGGGCATCACAATTATGTCTCTAAATTTAAGTTTTAATTTGATCAATTAACCCCTTGTAGTTTGTTAATAGTTACAATCAACCCCTATATGATGTGTCAGTATATTGATATTGATACATTTGTAATATTAAATTTTCTCCTATGTTAGTTTAGTATATAAAGAAAAGTTAAATATGTACATACCTCACAAGAACAAAGATAAATGCAAAACCTAATAAATTGCAAGTGCTTTATTGCAACAATTAAGAAAAGCTATAAGAAGCTAATTGATGAAATTAAAATTTCATGAATGTAATTGTAACAAAGTACAAGTGTAGAAGGTGATCGATTCAAATAAAAGTTTACAAGTGTGACTGCAAGAAACATAGTTGTTTAGAGATGACTTGTGCATTTTTTCTAATTTATCAAAATAATTAAAATGTTCCAACTTACTGGCTATTATGTTTTTTAGTTCCCAATTACGAGGATGGAAGGTTGAATCATCGACTTTTAAAATGATACTGATGTTTGAGCTAAGTTTGAATAGGTCATAGGTCATCTAAGTGGTACACTTTCACCCAAAATATTAAAACCTCAAATCACATCATTGCTACCCAGAGACATTTAACACATAACTTGATGATAATTAATATACACATATCTTATTGAAATTAAAATTTTAAATATGCATACTTTTATCATCGTTGATATTAGAAAACATTCAACATATACTATCACAAAATGTCTCATATGTTCAATATATCATAATGATCTTTAAATGTTTGATTTTCCACGTCATAAATTATAAAAACTAAAAAAAAACAATTTTATAATTCCAATAATAAATGAGTATTTTATCATATATATAAAACAACAGTGGAATTCTTATTTTTAAAAACACAATAGCATTCATTATTCTAATGCTATTTAATTATCAAGTTGCTATAGAGTAGATAGTAGGAATTAATTACTTGATAAAATGTAAATATTGAAGATGACGTAACTGAAATTAAAAGATGATAAAATTGGCCTTTCAAAATATATGTTGTTAAAACTCACGTTTTATTATATTTGAAAATATCTAAATATTGAACAAAATTTAAAAATAGCAAATTTTACCAAATATCTACAACCTATAGCAAATTCTATGACCGATAGTCACTCGTAAAAGACTATCAGTGATAGAATCCAAAAATTTTCTATAACTTGTAAATATTTTAATTTATTTTGCTATTTTTAAAAACGTCCCTTCAGTATTCTATATCATGTATATTTTTTTAAATAATGTTTAAATAATTATGGTAGAAAATAGAGAAGTGAGAGAAATATTGTAAAAAAAAGAACGGTGGAACAAGATGCGAAGATGTTGCATTGGACGTAGATCATGTTTGTTTGTAATTTAAAATTTTAATTTCTATAAACTTCAATTTACAATTAAAAATTATATGAAATTGCATTCTCCTTTACACTAAAACCATAGTCACGTTACAAACTTAAAGAAAAAAAAACAAATAGGAAGAGTACTCAATTTTGAGCTAGAAAGAAAATCCTTGGAAACTTAAAGAAAAAAAAGAACAAAATAGAAAAATAGAAAATTATTTGGTATTGCATCAACTAAAATACTTAAAGATTTTATTATTAAACAAATAATTACAAAAATATTAAAAACAATTAAACAATAGTTACATTAGTCTTAGTTTGAAAATATTCATTCAATCTTTTTCTTGTTTTTTATCCACTCTTATCAAACAAACAAAATACTCAAGTGGTGTGTCTGAGTCATAATATTTGACCAACCTTAAGTCGACATAGGTTGTGAGTGGACTAAAGGAAGTCGTGCATTGGATATACGACTTCTTTTTTCTTTAAAATCACTATATTTTTTTTAATCACAATTTTTAATTTTAACTCATTTTTTATTTATTATTTCATAATTACCTTATTTTTATCACGAAACATATATTATTGTTGAAATTATTCTTTTATATCAATTAGGAAAAAGAAAACAATAATCCAAGTAAAAAAAAAGACATATTCAAAAATAGGAAAAGGTTAAAACTTTTTTCAAAATACATTAAAATTGATAAATCACTTAATTATTATTATTATTTTATATATTTTATAAATAACTTAATATTTTGTATTCATAACAATTCAACACAATTTATGGAGACGCGTCAAAGAAACGTACACGTTTGGATCCCAAATAGAATGTGAAATAAAGCAGAGTCAGCGAGTGGAAAACAAACAATATTCGGAGCGCGTGGGGAAAGCATAGATAGTTCTTCGAGTGGACACGTGTCGAACCAGGATTTTGATTTTCCCTTTGAGTCTCTTTGCCGCTACGTTCCCCTTTTTCTTTCAGTTTTCTCTCCACCCCCTCAATCTTTCCCTAAACCCCTAATATTCCCTTTTTCTTATTTTATGATCTAAACAACTCCCTCCTGCCCTCCCATCTCCATTTACATTTATTTTAACTCATTTTACTTCTTATTATATATTTTAAAGTCCCAAAAACAGAATATGTATCTCACAATTATTTATTTTCTATCAATTTTAAAAAACATATATGTTAAATTTTGAAAACTATAAGAATAGCTTATATTTTTTTTTATCACTTTAAGATGGTTGAATGAGTATATATAATGTGATTTGACTCTATATTTTTTTGGTTTACCATCTCCTCAATCAATCATAAGTATTCATAACACTTTAATGATAATTGAATGAGTAAAGTTTAAGAAAATCTATATTAAGCACCATAGTTGTAGACACACACAAAAAAAACATATTCTATATTTAGTTAGTTTATTATATAAATTAAGTAACATAGTTGTAAAATATTTATTATTCTATGATATATAAAATTCAACTTTAATCTGTATGTTATATCCACTGTATCTTATTGCACTAATTATGATCATGGCTTTTCTTCTACTCATTAGACTTATTTGATCAATGTACATTATTAACAAGAGAGAAGTTTGCAAAAATAGCAACAAAAAAAAAAAAGATAATAGAACCCATGTCACCTACGTTTTCTAAATTGTAAATATAAAAATTTTAATAGAACTCATGTCACCTGTATTTATGATTATTATCAATTAAATTTCTAAAAGAAAAATAGGTGTTTTAAACTGTTTTTTTCTACAAAAAAAAAATCATCTATATACACATTGCAGTTGAGTTTAGTTGATGTTGACAACTAATTTTTTTTATTGATATGTGTGCGAAGTTGGTGAATTTGGATAACGTCCACATGTCTTTGTCATAACCTTTAGAATAATTAAACAAAAATTTAAACAAAAGTTCTAAATCTATTAGATAATTTCACAAATGTCCTAAATTATGATTTATTTTATTGATTAGGTTTTCGTTATTTGCATCACCCCTGAACATTATGAGATAAATATTATAGGACTGGCGAAAATTTCGTATTCTTCATAATTCAATTTCGATCGTTTCTTCCATCAATTTCTTTGTTATCAATGTCGTTCTTCAATTTGGTTCTTTAGTTTATTTCAAAATTTCGTTTTATATACAACTTTCGGTTAATTGTCTTCCTCAATTAGTTTCGTTTTCTTCAAATTTCAATCAATTACTTTTGTTTTCCTTTTCTTCAAATTTCGTACTTTGCCAAGATTTTGGTTACACATATATACCACTTCATATATACAATATGACACATGTATTTTTTTTCTTCTTTCATTTCGTAGCATTTTTTTTTCTTCAAAAATTTGTTCTTTCTTTTTCAGTTTCGTAACATATATTCCGATCATGTCCCTCCTATTTTGTTTAATTTTTTATTGTTCAGTTCATCTTCCTGTCATGTTCGACATATAATTTTTATTAAATGTCCCGTCCTTCGTTTATACTATGGTATACCACTGAATAATAATTTTATGTTATGTGATTTGTAACATATATACTACTGCATATATTCAATAATATATACACATATTATTTTTCATGTTCTCTGGTTTTTCTTACGACTTATATATACCAAATATTACACATATTATATATTTATTCAATATTTTTTTATATTTCTTACATATATGCTACTGAATAATTCATTTATGTTTTGTGATTTGTTACATATATACTATTGCATATATTCAATAATACAAATACATATTTTTTTATGTTACGTGCTTTTTTCTTACTGCATTTAACATGGATTATGTATCCAATCAGTATTTTTTTAATTATTACATATATACTACTGTATAATACATATATCTTATGTAATTTGTCACACACACATATATATATATACTATTTCATATATTAAATAATACGTAAATGATGCTATCTTCGATATACTCAATATACCATAGTGTATTTCGAATACAAAATATAAATTATTACTAACCTTAAATAAACAATATATATATTATAATATGCTCGTAATTACAATTGTTTCAAACATAACTTATTATTTATTACATATAAAATGAATATTTGAAATAAAATACATAAACCAGTTTAATTGATTGATAGCATAACATTTCATTCGTAAAATATACAATGTATTGTTTCATATAACTATTCATAAACCAATTTAACATTCAACCTTTTTTTTTTTTTTTCATACAATTCCTTGGATCTTCAATTCTTTCATCAAAGTCCCTACATTGCAAACATATTCAGTTTTTTTCAACATTACATATATCAGATAACAACTAATATTTTAATGGCATATATTACATATACTCATCATAATTTTTTCTCATTCATGTTCCTATAAACATAAACAACTTTCATACATAATCAATATTATTTCAATCATATCGTATTATTTACTACGTAAGATATGAACATTTAAATAAAATACATAAACAAATTGATATAAGAACCTTTTATTAATAAAATATACACCGTATTATTTAATTTATACTATAATTACGTAAAATATATGAAAAATAATGTAAAATGAAAGAAAGAATGGATATAGAGAGAGATTGGAAAGAGAGATAAATCAGAAGGGAAGAATTCTTTAAATAAATCATATAAAAAAAACTAATTAAAGGACAATTTTAAATGTTAATATTACTATAATATAATTTAATCCCTTACCATATTTACATGAGATATCTAATAAATACAAATTTTAAACATGATCCTCATTCCTTTTTTTTTCTTTCTATTTTTAATATATTTTTAATAATAAATATGGGTAAATTGGTCATTTGAACCCTATATTTATGTAAAATATTAGACAATTTAGAATATTTCTGAAAAAATTGAGAAATTTAAGTAGATTTTATAATATGGTATAGAGTTTGAAGCCATATTAGTTAAAGACCCTTAATTAAATTAATTAAAATGGTATGATCCAAATGGTTACTAATATGACTCATGTTCAATTGAGAGAGAGAAAAAGAGAGAGGCTATTTTGGCCCAAAGATGATCAACAAACTTCAATATCTCACTGGTTGGGCCCAAAAGTCACCAAAGACCAAGCCCACTCGATGAAATCTCTACATAGAGAAGTTATCCTTTTCATTCAGAGACTACATTTATTTGATTGAGTGAAGCAGACACATTATAAAAAAAAAAAAAAGAGTCAAAAGTCAAATATTAGAGGTCGGACTTAAGCTAAAGTTAAGCTTTACGAATCAAACTTTCTTCAAAAACCTCAAACTAATAAAAATATAAAAAAGCTATGGAAGAATCCAAATAGACCAACACAAGTCATTAAAGTAAAACTAGAAAGACGATGTAATTTCGTAACCATGTCAGTGTCACTTTGACTAAAACACCATGATTTCTTTTATAATAGTTTGTAGTTTGGATGTGATTTGGGCCTATGCACTCCAAAAGGACACTTGTTCAAAAGCTTTGATGCAATCTAATAATAGCAAAGCAAAAAACATTATTATGAGAAAAACATGTAGAGAGTGTTATCATAAATGGAAATCAGCTTACGAAGAGATCAAAAGTTCTGATTCCCACTCCATATTTTATTAAATAAACAAACAAACAAAAAGAAAAAAAAAGAAAAAAGAAAAAGTGAAGTCTCCAAGAGAAAAAAATATATATAATAGCTCTTGAGAGTGCTCATTAACCTTTGAAATTAATGTTTATGGAAATTAGTTGAGGAACAGTAAAATAATTTATAAGCAAGAAAGGTTGTATTTATAAAACAAATTAGATTGTGTTTCAATTACACTGTCAATGTATTTATAGATAGTTTTAAAATCGTATAAGTATTTTCAAAACAAAAAATATCTATTCCATTTTCGACTTTATAAATAATACCTATTCTTTAACTTTAATCAATTAAAAATATGTGTTATAATCAACCAAATTAAAAAAATATATTATTTTAAACTACAATATTTTTATTAATAGTTTTAAAACAAAAAAAATGTAAAAAAAAAAAAAAAAAAGAACGGTCACATGAACACAAAAATTAAAATTCAACAGAATTAAAAAATAAAAATTCAAGGAAGAATAGTAAAAATGGAAATAACAATGCAAAGAATAAAGAATATATATAAAAAATTAATTACCTTTTGATCTAATAAAACCATTCCTAAGAATTGGAAATTTTCATTGTTAAATTCTTCCATTTTTCCTTTTCTCATAATGAGAATCAACTTGAAGATCGATATAACATTTTCATCAAGGGACGAAAGAGAAAAAAAATTATAAAACCAATTATTAAAACTAATTAAATCGAGGCACAATGAGAATATAGAAATTGAACGAAACAATATTATATAGTATATAAATAAATAAGGAAAGAAATAAATTAAGAAAATTCTCAAATTTTGCCACTAGTGCAAGAATAATATGAATTACTCAATCACCCTATGTTATATGAATTGAGTTTGATTAGTTTAAAACGTGGTTTGAGTTGGGTTGAAAATTAGTTTAAAATTCTGTTCAAAAATTCGGATCAACCTAACCCAACACGAATTAATATATATATATATATATATTATAGATATTTTAATATTTATGGATAATGCAATTTGGAATATTGAACTCTTATGATGTTTGAAACATGTGAATATTTATCACTATAATAGGTACAACAATTTAAACAAAATATACAAACATTGGGAATGAAGAAAAAAAAAAAATACAACCAGACAACTCAACTCATATTATAAAGATGGGATTGGGAATAGAATTCAGGTTGCCAACCAACCAACTCGAAAATATGGGTTGTGTTGAAAATGTCTCCCAACCTGTTTACACCCCAAAATGTGTATTTACAAATTCACCAAAACTAAGTAGGTGATAAATTATTTGGTCACTAAAAGTTGACGTGTCTAAGACACATATCAAAGGTGTTGATGATTAAATAAGATGACATGTGACTATCAACGCTAAGTTTGTTTAGATAATGGACATCAATTTAATATAATATTTATAACATAAGTTAATTTTATAAAAAATAAAAAAAGAAGAAATAAAGCAATAGTAAGAAAAAAAGAAGAAAAGGCAGAGAAAAATAGGGAAACGATGGAATATGAATCCATGGAGGGGATGGGATTAAGGCAAAGGCGCGTGTTAAAGAAAGAAATTTCCAAGATGATTTGGATATCATTTATGACTTCTCGTCTTTTCACACTGCGTTTTTGCGATATGAAGAAGAAAGGTATTTTTTTTTTTTCTTTTATTTTTGTGTGTTAATATAAAATCATCTCCCAATTTGTTCTCCGTCTCTCCTTTTACCCCTTTCCCCTCCTCCTGGTGGGATAAGAGAGAGGGTTTTCTCTTTCTCATCTCCCATCTCTTCTCCTTCTCCCTCATGCTAAGGATTAAACCCTTTTCCTCTTCCTTCATCTTCCTTCTTCTTCTTCCTCTTCCTCTTCTTCTTCTCCTCCTCTGACCCAGAAGGGGAAGAAGAAACCTTTCTTTCTTTTTTTTCTTTTTTTTCCTCTTTTGCACCCACATATCCCAACTCTTTCCCACACCTCTCTTCCATGGAATCTGCTTCCTTTGATCCAACCCCACAAGGGTTCAACGATAAAGAGTCAATGGTTGACCCTTTCTTGGTTGAGGCTCTCCAGAATCCTCGACATCGTCTTACCAGTGAGTTCTTTTTAATTTTCCCCCAATTGACTTTTCCTTTTGCTAATCTTGAATCTGCTTTTGGGATCAATTATTTCTTTGCTTTGCTTTGTTTTTTTTTTTTTTTTATTTGGGTTTTTGTTGTTTGTTTGATTTGGATTTGGTTGTGCCATAAGCTTGTGTTGGGTAAGATCTGTTTTTTCTTCCCTTTTCTGAGGTTTCTGTTTTTTGGTTTGTGGAGGAAATCTGGATGAGGGCAAGAATCTTGTGATTACGGGTTCCTGCAAGACCCAATTTAATAGTTAACATGGGAAGAAACGTATGGAAGTAACATCTGAACAGAAATTCTCATTTATTTGGACGTAATTATGGAATTGCATTTTTTTTAATAGGACACAGGATGATTTCATTATAGAGAATAAGGATTTTCAAGAAGGTAAATTGGGTTTCCCCAACCCACGAAGGGGATTAAAGAAAATTCCTAATTGGCAATAATGGAAAACAGCTGACTTGGTCTTAGAAAACATCATCACAACGGCCACTTCCCTGGAAATTTCTCTTAGTCCTTTCTTTTTGTCCCAATGTTTTCATAAACGTGTCTCTGTCGAGAAAATTCTCAGAATTCTAGACTTCTCACCATAGAAGAACTGGTGAAAAGCCTCTGTGCAATAACTCAATGCTGAAGTTATGGGCGCGCTCTGCATCTTGCAGCATGTATTAAGCTCCTCAAGGGCATAGATCGAAAGGATTATTTTCACTTTCTTAGAAAGTCTAGCTTTCCAAATGCTATTTACACATGTGGGGTGTAAACAAGCTGTCTAAGCAACGCTTGTTTGATTCTTCAGCTGGAGGCTGGGGCAAGGGGGTGGGTTGTACGCTTACATTGTGTTCCTTAGTTGCTGTATGTTGTTTAGGGATATTCCATGATTCAGAACCTTATATTTTTAGAATGAGAGTGGCTATGTTTATTTCTCTACTTTTTTCCAAAAAAGATGGGCAGAATTATTGAACACAAATATTTAGGAAAAAAAACAGCAGATTATGATTTAGGTCAGAAGAAACCTCTCTAAATATCCCTGATTTCAGAACTCAATTTAGCACTTCAAAGACGTTCCTAACTCAGACAAAATAACTCAATACTCCAAACACAGCCCTATAAACTCCAGACTTCAAAGGACTAATAGGTGTTGGTCATGGGTTTATCATCCAAACTAAAATGTTTCTGACATTCACATACCACTTTAGTAATTTTGTTTGATTTTGTTTTTCCCTCCTTCCTGGAGCGCATTTAGTTATTGGTGGATCTTAAATATTGGGGAATCCTTGTTATGGGCCAGGGTTGCATTACTGGACGTTTATACATTTTGATTTTGACGCAGTAAAATTCTATGACATACTCCTGTCAGATAATGTAAGAACAAGTACCATTTTGTAAATGGATGTTAAGCAAAAGCAATATTTCTAGAGCCTGTGCAAATGAAAAAAATATTTCTTCAGCTTGGTGCAGGATAGTTCATAAGTGGCAAGGATTTCTCTTTCGATTTTTTAGCATCCTTCCCAAGTGTGAAGTCCATTGATATAAATGTGTATTTCTATATTTCTTATTTGCACATTGATTTCTTTTAATAATATGAGTAACTTACATGTTAATTTATAATTTCTTTTCAGTTTTACGAATGGAACTTGACATCCAGAAGTTTTTGCATAGTCCTGACCAGCAGCATTTTGAGTTCCAGCATTTTCCTACTTCATATCTTCGACTTGCTGCTCATCGTGTTGCTCAACATTATGGCCTGCAAACCATGGTTCAGGACTCTGGCATAGATGGCTTTGGAAATAGGATTGTGGTTCGTAAAATTGCAGAAAACAGACTCCCTTCTGTGCGTTTATCTGAAATACCTGCGAAGCAATTGGACAATGAAAAACATGAGCAGGTCAAAATTGTCATCAGACCTAGGCCTAACAAGATGTCTGGAATTTCTGCCAATGAAGGAGGTCACAAACAAAGTTCTGTCAGAAGCGTGGAAGAGAGAAAGGAGGAATATGATAGGGCACGAGCTCGAATTTTCAGCTCCCCAAGTAGTCCTGAGATAGATGATACAATATCTCAAATCCCATCTGAAGGAAAGTATGCATGCTCAAACAGGGATGAGACTGAAGGCTGTAGAACCTTGGGTGGTGAATTGGAGAAATTTAATGGCAGGGATGGCATGACTTCTCGTGTTGCCATTTTTAAAGATAGGGAAAAGGATCGTAGTGACCCTGATTATGATCGCAATTATGATAGGTATGTGTACATCTATCTGGGTTGGATCTTGAATTGGCAATTATGTTAGTCTCTTTATGGGTTTTCGTTTTTTGTATTTTTTGTAATTATTAGTTCAGTAACATTCTTATGGATTGGAGCCTGTTCTTGTGGATATTTGAGAATCTTTTTGATTGGAGTGGTTTTTTTATATCCTTGTTACATTCATTCATTTTTCTCATGAAAGTTTGGTTTCTTTAAAAAAATGTCAATTATGCTAGAGGTGGATTGAGAAAAAGTTTCAGGAGTCTGTTGATTATCTTTGTCTTTGTGCACGAGTGCTCTATTTTGCCTTGTTTGGAATTTTTGTGCTATTATTTTGCGGCTGACTTTTTATTAATGGCAGCATACTGCATGTCTGCAAAATTCCACCAGTGTATGATTTTTTGTTCTTCCAATTTCCATGAAAATTAAGCCTGTGCCTACGTTATGTCAATGAAGACAGCAGTTTTGAATCATAGTAATCAAATTTTGATTCTTTCCTGATATGCAGGTATATTAGGAACCTTCCAACCAATCAAAACTTAAGCTTGGCTCCTTTTATAATGCCAAAAGTTCAGCCTCCATTTGTACAATATGATTCGGGTTATTCGCTCGTGGGTCATATGCCCGGAACTCAAGCTTCAGTTAACTATGGGCCTCATCCCAGTCCTGTTGTAAGCCCTTTCTGTGCAATGGGTTTAAACCAGGCATCTAGGGATGCTTCTTATGAGCAGTGGCAGAGTGCTGCAATGATGTATGCCCATTCCTACAACCAGTTCAGGCATTCTGCTTTTCAGGTATTTTTAATTTTTATTTAAAAAAGGTTGCAAGTATTGTTTGTCAAAAACCAAGAGAAATAGACCAATCTTTTTGCATTGTGGATGCTCTGCGTTTTTTTTAAATTCATAATTGAGATGAGATTAGAAAAAGCAGAAATAAAAAAGATGAACCCATCAAAGAAACTTGAAATTACAAGAAACCTTTTAGTCAAATTGTTGTTAAAACAATAATGACAATAAATGTTGAAAAATAGGAATTAGTTGCTGAAAGTCTCTCCGTTCATAAGCACTACCAGAAGGCAGATAAGAGCTCTATCCAATTGAACCCTGTTAGATACCTAGATTTAGATAGGGCTAAGGGTAGTTAGTTATATAAGGCAGTTAGATGGTTATAAATAGGGAGTTGGGGATGGAAGAAAGGTATGAAGAATTTGGTGAAGAAATAGGGCTGCAACATTCCTTGAAAGAGAGGAAGGGCAGAGGATTAGGGTTCTTTTACTTGTTTGTTCTTTTATATTTTAATTTCTGTTGAAGGTATCAATAAAATAGAAACACTATATCAGTGTTCTATCAAACCCAAATAATCTCTCTTTTGTGGAGGGTGCCCCACCAAGAAATATTTTGAGCTTGATGTTGTCCAATCATGAAACCAATCATGGTTGCCTTTCTAGTTTCTAGTAAACTGTAACATGTGTTGTAATTTTTCCTGTGTTTATGTTCATCTCCATGCTCCTTAGTTTCTCTCTAACCAAATGGGCCATAAAATAGCCCTGGTTGTGCGTTTCTATAATATCTAAGCTTTGTGTTTCAGCCTTCATTGAAGCAGTTCTGATAGCCAATCTTCAATTTTCTGGTAGCCAATCTTCAATTTTTGTGATGCGACAATTATGCTGAAAAGATGCCAAGATGGGAACAGCCGCTCCTTGGCTGCAAAATGAACCCTTAGGTGGCCTAGAGCAATAAGTTGATTATTATACTCTTAGGTTATAATATTGTGTTTGAGGTGTAGATTATTTTAGTTTGGGTTATCATAGGATGTATTTGAGGTATAAACTATTTTAGTTTGATAAGTGATAAACATTGTAGCGAAATAGTAAAAACTATAGCAAATAGTAAAAAACGGTGGAAAATGAGAGTTTTGGAATAGGGGTGCTGTAGCTAATTAGGAAGTACAAATAGCAAGAGGTGGTATAGTCTTATGATAATCTTTGCCTTGGACGTCCCTTTGTTTTTAATACATTACATCAAGGATGTTGATAACTTCCTCTCCCTAGTTTTTTCTTAAACCATCTATCTTTTGGTCCCATACATTTGGATTGGGACATCGGGAGCTCCTTCCATCTATTTACTGAACATTTCTAGTTTTCTTTTCTAAATTTTCCAAGGACTTTAACCTCCCCTTATTTGGGGAAGAGAATGTTAGTTTTCTCGACTTAATGGCTGTCAATTCCCCCACCTCTACGAATTGCTTGTCCATCAATTTGCTAGGCACAAAGGTCGCAAAATATGATTGAGAAGTTCCTTCTCCAATCTCCACCCAACCTAGGAAGGAAGTTTTTTGTGGCACCCTATGAATAGAACTTTTTGGGTTCAATGCACTATTGTTGGGGGCTTTGGGGGAGAAAGAAATAATAGAATTTTAGGGGTTTTGAGAGAACTTCGAGTGATCCGTGGTTCTATGTTAGGTTTCAATGTCTCACTATGGGGACTGCCTTCCTTTCTATTTGTGCCCTGCTCTTGTTTATGCTTCTTAGCTTTTAATCCCTCAGTTTCTAGATGTTCTGTGGCGTTATTTTTTTTCAGTTGTTACGTAGTAATGGGGATAATTCTTTTTTAATGCTGACTTGAAAAATCATAAAATTAAAATAATTAAACTAGCAATTAGAACAAAACCCCTCTCTGTCCTCCCCCACCTCTGCTTGGCCTTTGCTTCTTCCTCCTTTCACTGATTGTCACGTGACTGCGGATAGCTTGAGTCACTGTGAATACATGCTTGTTGGATCTCTGGATTAATCCGCATAGATCTCCGAGCCTCATTGGTGTTTGTGGCCATGGGGTTTGATATTGTTTCATTTCATGAATGACAATCTGGCAGAGGGAAAGTTGCTTTTTATGGCTTGTTGGGTATTAACGATGTTATGCGTTTTTTGGGGTAAGTGGAACAGTAGAATTTTTAGAGGATTTGTCAGGAATCCTAGTGAGGTTTTATCTCTAGCGGTGTACTTTTAAATTAGACAGGTCTCTTTATTCCATGTTATTGTTCCGTTGATTGTTGTGAAACCCTGAGTAGTCATTAAGTTGCATTTCCTCAATCCTTACTAATGACTTTCAATTAGAATTACGATGTGTTGAATTTTTCTACTTAGCAATCAAATCTCCATTGACAAAACTGATTTCATCAGTTTATGAAGTGATTATTTATCTTATGCATATCATGTTATTGCAGGCCCCATTCTGTCAGCAACCCCTCAGCTTTGACTATTCTCAAAACCATTAGATATTATGATGATCGGAATTTAGGTGAACCAAAAAAAAAAAAAAAAAAAAGGAAGAAACAAAGATTTACAATTAGATTTTGTACTTTTCTAGGGGGGGTTGCATTTTACTTTCGATTGCTTGGAACTCAGTTCTAGTTTGTGACACTTTTGTTCTTCATTTGGATATTCTCTCTTCTTATCATAAGAATTTGTAAGACATTAAGGACTTTCATATTATACCATTTGGACAATTTTACAATGTTCCCATTATTCCCATTACTTCAATTTCATTTTTTTTTCTTGTTCTTTGTTTTATGGAACATAATGTGAAATCGTTTTCGGATTATTATGTTTCTAACACTGTTCAATTAAAATGTAGAATTTTAGTAGAAAAAGATAAAAACAATGTATGTATGTTGTATGTTTTGTTAAATTTAAATATTTACTATAATATATTATAGGTTATATGATATCACAAATAATAATTATTCAAAAGTTTAATCATAAAATAAGTTCCCAAATTTAATAGTAATCATAAAATCTATATCTCATAAATATATCATTAAAATGATTTTGAAAATTGATATTATAAAATATAACTCTCTTTTATCAAAATTTTATTTTCAGATTGCCTATTAGACTCTTAGATTCATGATAGGTGTCCCACGAATATATATAAAGAATAAAGTTTGTCGTCGTTTTATTTATTAGAATAATGATAGATTTTTGCACATTTTTTCCAACTCCTTTTTATGTAAGAGCAGATTCTGTCAATAATAAAGGTCTATGTTCTTATCTTAGCCCATTTTGGTGGCTCGACCATGCACTAATACCAAACACTTAAATTTAATTATTTTTCTTCCAGCATACCATGTGAATTAAATTTTAAAAAATGGAGAAAAAAATGTTTTTGTAGAGTACATTAACGGATAAAAGACAACATAATCTTTGCATTAATATCTCTGGCTTCATATTTTCTATTTATTTTTATTCGTCGATTCTTAACATCCCTAAATATTTTCTATATAACATTTGAGATTTTATTACTATTTTCGTAAACATGACCACACAATCAAATATCAAACGGTAAACCTATTGTTATTTTTACTAAAATACGAAGCTTATGCAAGTTTTTTTTCTCATTTAGAGTTTATATGGATGTTTGTGAAGGTCAAAGTGAACACATTTGGTAGTTCAAGAGTTTCTTCTTGTAGATGAAGAAGGAATAACTTCATTTATTTATTATTTAGGTTATCACTTTATGTATGTTTTGTCATTTATTTGTTTTGTGGTTTTTATATTTTGTTGATGTATATTATATGGTCCCCTTTATCTTATCTTATAACACAAACTCTGAAAAGTCTCTTCTTTGTCTTCTTATAATTTATGACATACATTAACTCTTTAAATTAAAACTCACTTTAATATCTATTTATGTTCTTATTTCTGATGGAGAGCTTCTGAGAATTACACATATCCTTTCTCTTTTACTTTTCTTTGTCTTTCATTGTTTTAGTTTCTTTTGGATTGTGTGGCTCTTTATATATGGTTCATATGTTGTTTCATCCAATTTAATCTGCCTCTTTCATTTTTCTTCATTTGCACTACTGTCATTTTTATTTTTTACTTCAAAAGTACATTTAGCTGTGTATACGAATAAAAAGTTGATTTAAAACACCACGTACTTTTGATTTATATATATTTTCAACTTTAGTTCATTTTGAGTTCCTTTCTTTAAAATTGTTTGTTTTGGTCATCGTAATTCTAAACCCTAAAATTATGTACTTTGGTTTATTTTAGTTTCTATACTTTTAAAAAGTAACCACTTTGATTATTTTATTTTCATTTTTTAAGGAATCAAACGGTGAGACAAAGTTCAAAGTTCAATGACGAGAATGGAGATTTTGAAGAGTAGATGAACTAAAATGAACCAAGGATCAAAGTACTGTTTAAACCTAATGTTTATAAATTACTAAAAAAGTCAAATCCAAAAATACCGAAATAGATTTTAAAGATATAACGATTATTTTTCTAAATATTTTAAGTTCTCAAAAAAAAAAAAAAAAAGAAAGCAAGCTAGTTTGTAAAGTTTGAGATATAATTAATCTTTTTATTTGAAAATAAAAAAATTCCTACGTGTTTGTTACTTGTTTAATTTTCTAATTATTTAATCTAATAACTTATCAAATGGTGTCACGAATCCATACAATAATATATAATTAGTTAGATAATTAACAATTAACAAAGTTAAAGAATCTATTCCACTTGCAAACACAAGTCAATTAACAAATATTTTTTTTCTCTCTCTTATATATACACACACACACACACACACACATATATATAAAGCAATTATTGTTTAAGGTATTAAATTATAATTTCTAAAAAAGAAAACCAATATCTTTTTCATTAGATAAACTCAAACCCATTTTGCCAAAACAGAAATTAATTGAATAAACAATTACTAAAAAATTGAGTTATCAATTCCAAAACAGCCTAAAGATGGAACATATCAATCCCACTAATTGGTCACTGAAAAAGCATAAATCACAATTTAAAAGAAAGAAAGAAAGTGCAATTGTCTTTTCTAACAAAAATGAATTTGTTGGGTCATTCAGTGACATGTAAATGCCAAGCTTTACAATGGCAAAAGTGGATGAGATCAGGTTTTAAATAGAATTGGAAAAACAAACCTTCAACAATTTAAAAGTGAAAATTCTAAGCCTTCAACTTTTAATCTAAGTTTCTATTAGCTAATTTGGATGATTAGATAATAAAATTTCCTTTTGAAACCCTCAATTCCTCATGTTTTTAAGTTGGATCCACCCATTAGGCTTTAGGTCATACTTTGTACAACCCTAACTAGTAATGCTTTGGTATATGTGTATATATATATGCCTCTTGATCATGATCAAACGTTGGACAAAGATTAAATAATTTATATATAGTTGAATCTGAATAGTCATAGGATAAGTTAAAGAAATGAAAAGAGACGACAAGTAGAGATCAGGAAAGGTGATTTTAGGGATGTCTTTACTTTGTTATATATTTTGAAGAAGCAGGTTGGAAATTGAAGTGTTTAATTAAAGAAATATATATATTATAAGATGTTTAGATTTTAATTAAAAAGATGAAAAGAAGGTAAGCAAGCTGCAATAATAATAATAATAATAATTGGGTGAGATACAGGTTGGTTTCCACCTTGTTGGAGTTTAGTGTGTGTGTTGGGAATCTTAGCACATTACTTAGTACATTATTTCCAAAGCTTAAAACTTTGCAAAAACCAACAAAGTTTTAGTTCAGCTTTTGTAAGTCCAAACACATGTGATTGATTATTCAACCATTAACAATCAAAGGCTTTGTTATTTTATGAGTTTCCCCCCCTTACCTTTTTTTGTCCCTTTCTTTATGATATCCCTTTTCTTACCTTCTTTTACTTGAGCAAGTCAAGAGAGGATATAACCCAATAATGCACTAAAGGTGATAGATGAATGGATAAGTAATTCAAAAAGGGTTAGCTAAAGAAAGAAAAAATAAAGCTATAGTGGAAGGAGAGAATCGATTGATGTTAGATATGATATTATATTATATGAGTTACCGTTTCTTTTAAAGATAAACAACTAGATTAAGTGATTGCTAAAATGAACTTAGCTTAACAATAATGATATGATCACTTTCCTCTCTAAAGAATGCTTTTATGAATCTATTTTTGTATAGAAACAAGATTGGATCATAAAATGTTTTCATGGGTAGGTCATATACCACTTGGATGGATTCTCAAAATATTTTTCTTTAGTCATCATGTCTATTTCATTAAAGTAAAAAGTAGATATTTTAAATCCAATTTAATGACAAGTAAATTAGTGACACATTAGTATTTAATCAATCTATGTATGTATGCCTACATATGGACGTAAGAATTTGATTCTAAACATTAAACTAATATACAAGTATGAAGATTTAAAACCTTTTTAAATTAAAAAAACAATCAATACTCTTTACTTAAAATTTGATTCATCATTGTAGAATGGTTTAAAATAAATTTGTGATATAGTCGTTAAGTCAAATTAAAACGGCCTACTTTAATAATTCAAATGTAAATTGATAATATTTTTGTTCAAAATTTAAATTTAAATAAAAAAACAATACTTAGTATTATAATTTCTTTGATAAATTTAACAAAAACACACACATATATACGAGGTTGAGAGATTTTTGAACTACTAATCTATTACGTTAAGAATATATGTCCAAATCAATTAAAACAACGATATATTTAGGATAGAGACAAAATGAGAACATTTGGAGGACGGTAAGGTAAGGGTAAAATAATGAAAATTAATTAAACTAAATTAAAATTTTAGTTAACATGTACACATAATTTGGAATTATATATATATATATATATATTAAAACATTAATTAAGATGGAGAATGAAGTTTTGTAATTATTAATAAAGGAAATAATTTATAGGGCAAAATAAGTAGATGAATGATTGATGATGTTATAGGATGAAATAGAATAATAATAGAGCCAAAATTAGAGGGAGAAATAAAACAAAAGAATTAAAGAGATATTTGTCATGATGTTGTACTTTGATTGCACACAAACCACAAAATCTAATGCTTCTTTTCTCCCACTTTTAATCTTCACATTATTATTAAATCTACATTTCCTTCCCTAACACATCACTTTCTTTTCCACAATACTCTTCCCCTTCAACTTTAATTTCAATTTACTTCTAACAAAAATCAAATTTTGCTTTCCTTTTCAAACCATCTTTTAATTCTCAGTATACATTTCAATAATTATCAAACCATATGATTCTATTTTTAAGGTTCTTCCATTGTGATAATATTGTGTTTATGCCCTCTTCGTTGTCAACGTTTTATTACAAAATTAAGAGTACGAATAGATGTTGCTTTTAAAAAGAGGGGTTGTTTAACGTGCTACTTTATTTTGTCCAATTACTACTCTCTCTTACTTTTAAACGTATATCTTGCATGCTAAATTCACTCTCGACAATTATTCCGTTACACATTACTTATTCAAACAAGGTAGACAACTTTAAATTCACGATTAATTTAAAGTTGAAGGGCATAATTGTGACTTTTTAAAGTTAAAAATTCAAAATAATCACATAAAGCGTAAACGCATTACTTATATCTATACACAATTCAATATTATTGATAAATTCCCTACATGGTTTATTTTTAGTAGCCTAAGAATGTTATTCTCACAAATTTATTTATTCAATCCAAAACAATTAAGAAAAATACATCAATGTAAAATCAACAACATTGCTACATATATACTTCAAAATACGCTTTTAATATAAATGTCTACTTTTTCAACGATGCAATTAATCGAAGAGAATATGACTAAACACCTATACTCTTTCGAGACTAAAAAGGTTATTTTTTCAAAGATTAAACTTATCGTAAGTCGAGGATGAACACGTTGTTAGGCATGTTACCAATAATATTAGGTTTGTAAGGTTAGTTAAAAACATTATCATCATTATTATTATTAAAAGGAAAGAAACAGATGAATATTAAATAAATAGGTGTGTAGAGTTGTGGTTTGATAGTGCTTAATTTACAGCTAACATATGTTACAAAGTATGGTTTAAGTCAAAAACACAAACATAATCAAAAGATTCTAAACCCTCACAAGACATCACATGGCACTGCCCTAATTCCAACTTTAATTTAATTAAGATTTTAATTTATGGATAATTTTTATTTCTAATTTAATCTTTTGAAAAGACAAGAAGATGCAATGTCTCAAAGATTGCTTGTTGGTATAAAAACTTTAAGATCACAAAAGGAAGTATCAAAGAATCTGCTGCTTTCTTTTATAACATTATTATTATTATTATTATTTCCTTCAATAAACATCAATTGGATCAAATCTCTCCAAAATCACTATTTTTAATTTCTTCTTATAATTTTGTTGCCCCCATAGTCTTATATATTATATTTTTTACATGTCTTTATATAAAATTTATCATTGTTATTTAGCCAATTTTGATAATTTTGTAAGCAACTAAATTTAAGCTTTATTAATATACCAACACTAAAATTGGAGAACTCCATAACCAAAGTGATGTTTTTACTTTTGTTTTCTTTTTTTTTTTTGTTTTTTGATGAGTTGGTGAAGGATATTATTTTATTATCATTATATTTGAAAAATGAAGGATGTTATTTTTAGTCATTTGGAAATGTAAATAATAAATAAAAGTGACATGTTATTTTCTAGAGAGAGAAAGAAAAGAAAAAAAGAAGAAGAATTTAAAGATGATGAACAAATCTAAAAATCCTCCAACTCTATTTTGAGGAATTCAATGGATGCATTTCACACAGTCTTGTAAAAAGAAAGAAGTTAATATTAATGTACAATTTTACTCCTTCAATGATGGAATCAATTTTACCTCTATCCGGCAAAATCGAGTTTGGCCGAAGAAGACGAAGAAATGACAAAATCAGAAATTGGAGTACCGGGATTTCGAGATCGGCAAAATCGCCATTACCACCGGAGAGCAAGTTGGAATTTCAAATTGAAAGAAAATTTAATCATTTCCAGTGGGGAAAAGAGTAAGAACCTTCCTCCCTCCTGTTCCATTCCCCGAATCTAAATCCTCGCTGTAATTCGTCACCGGAGTACTCACTGGAGCTCCAACCCGATGAACAGAGCGAGCCAAAAACGTGTTCTCAAATTGCCCATTCGTCGGCGGCGACGACCCAAAATGAGCTACTTGTCGATGGTACTGAGCGGCAGCGGCAGCTGCCGCCATCTGGTGGTGGTGATGCTGCAGAGCTCCGACGGGAACAAACGGCAAGAAATGGTCGGAATTACCCCGAGCAGAGTGAAGAAAATGAGGTGGAACAGGGGAGCTTGCAAACAAATGGTCGGTGGCGGGATCTGAAGCGGGTGAAACCAATCCAGCACCGCCGTTAGCTCCGCCACCACTACCGCCGGAAATCCCCTGCATACGCTTCAAATAAAGCCGGTATTTCTGCAAATGACTAGCTACGTTCTCACGAGTCAACCCATCGACGCTCATCAACTGCATTATGGTTTTGGGGACGGCATTTTTGATCCCCAAATGAGCAACAGCGTCGACGAATCGCTTATGAAGCTGTGGAGTCCACACAAGGCGTGGGCGTTTAAGAGTTCTTGCAGGTTCGTCGCCGGCACCAGAACCCAAATCCCCTGAATCAGCAAAATCTGCAGAAGTGGGCTGAATGAGAACCGGAGGAGGCGGCGGAGGCGGCGGAGGATGAGAATCGTTAGGAGGATTTGCGTTAGTGATGTCAAATGCTAAAGCAAGATCAGGGGTGATTAGGGTTTGAGAAAGAGGCATTAATTCATCAGGAGAAGGAAGTTCTTGTTCCCATTTTGAGAACCAATTTGAATCATCTTCTTTCATTGTTTCTCAAATCTAAAACAAACCCACTTCAATTATCACCAATACTTCACTGGGTTTGCTTCAATTCTGTAAAGCAACAAAAAGAAACTGACACAAAATAGAATCAAAACAACTGAAAAATTTTCAGAGCAGAGAAAAAAGAAAGAAGAAGAAGAAGAAGAAAAGGTGAAGAATTTGGGAGAGGGGTTCGAGGTGGATCTTGTAAGCTCCTCTCTTTCTCTCTCTCTCTCTCTCTCTCTCTTCAACTCACAATTATTTAAAAACATATAACAAAGTAGTTAATTCTGTGGATTTATTAATTGAAATTCCGGGATCTGAGGGTGTTGGAGAAAAAAAGAAGAGAAAATGAGAAGATGTAATTAAGAATGGAAAAATGGAAGGGAGGGGAGAGCGTGTTGTAGAGGAAGGGGTAATGTGAGAGTGGGGGTGGGGGGGGGGGGGGGGGGGGGGGGAGAAGGAGAGATGTGGAAGAGAGAAGTAATCATTTGAATGTCACAGACCCAACCCCTCAGGGTTTGTTTTGGGTAATCACCAACGCCTCCTAGTACTCTCTTTTTTGTTTTCCTACACCTCCACGGCTCCACCGAACTACTAATCCCCATTACCCACATTTTATTATTTCATTTTTGGTTTTTATGTATATTTTGATTTTCTGCTTTTTTCGCTATTGGAATTTTGTTAAAAGTGGAATTAGGGTTTAGTCTTATCAAATCATTAAAAAAAAAAAAAAGGCCCAATATTGGGCCATCATTTTGGTTGTGATTACCACCTTAAGTTTGACCATTTCACTTCCCTTGCTTCCAATTTGTCCTATTTAACCATTTCTTTATTTTTGTGTTATATTTCATAAATATGGTAACCAATTTTGCTATCTCTTACCACTATTCTATTTAAACCTTATGTACATACACATTCTTTTATCCCATATTGAGTGAAACCATTTGGTAACTGAAATTGAAACTAAATCAAATACATGTACTTAAATTCAAAAAAATATAAAATTAAATTGAAAGTCTACTATTTAGACTTGAGAAAATATTTAGGTTTTTAAAGAGTAGTTTTTAGAAATTTGAAAATTATTTAGTTCATGAATTTTATAAATTACATGGGCACTTTTGATATTTAAATTTGAGGTGTAATTGTCGATTTTTTTTTTTTTAAATTCTCAAATATAGAGAAAAAATTGATTTTATTTTTCTAATTTTTTTTCCTTTAGATCTCAAAGGAGTATGAGTTCCCGTTTCTAAGATCGAGCCTTCTTCATTATCCATTTCTCTTGCGGTATACTCTTCAATTCTTTCTTCAACAATTCTTTATACTCCATTTTCATATTCTCAAACACAATTTCCCTTCATTCCATCCTTTGGACGAAGCAGAAGAGAAAATTTATGAGGAAGCGTTGTGGCTGAATTATGCCAATCTCTCCATCTTCCCATGTTTGATCAGATTCTCCTCTGAAGGTAAGTCCACTGTAAATTCATTTCTTGAAGCTTCCGTTCAATTTTGGATATGGGTTTCGGTTGTTTTGTAATTCAAAGAATAACTTTAGGTTGCCGTAGTAAAACCTTAGGATATTATTACAATTAAACGGGAAATTTTTGTAATGGTTGAGGATTTGGACCCTATATTGACTTTACACGATTTTCCCTTTTTCTTATCGTCTACATTTCAATTTTCGGCTCAGGCGAGGTCGACATTGTTGATATCGTCTGTGTTCAATTCATTCTAAGAATTTTCTCCCAAGGCCTTTTTGTACTCTTGTGTAGGTGTTTATATAAATAATGGCGTCTAACTTTGTTTTTTTCTGCACTAGTTTCAATATTTTCATAATCCTCTCTGTTCCCTAATTTTCTCCTTTTAAGAATCACATATTTTATAATATATATTTCAAAATTTAACTGCACTGCTGTATTCTTAGTTTCTCAATTTGGTGGGCTGAGTTCATTTTTTTTTATTGCTGGGGAATTATTTTTTGGAACCCTCCCTTGCTATTGTATGTTTTCTTCCACTGTCCTTACTTTATTATCACCTGGATTGTAATGCTCCCTGTTTCTAGATTAGCTCAATTTCTTTGAATTGTCTTCTTGAAATTGTCCTCTGAGCCTCTTAATTTGAGTTATTTAAAATTGTTTAGTGTTGGTTTCATTTCAAGATGATTATAACTTTGGTTTTGGCTCAATAAACTAGATAGATTGAACTTCTTAGTTTTTTTTTTCCTTTCAGCACAACTTTGGAAAATGTGTTTTTTATTTTTCCAATTAAATTTTGCTCCAAGTTGGAAAAACAAATTCTCTTCCTTTTAGATTATGCATAAGCTTTTAGAAGATTAAAGGAAGTTTAGAAATAGGAAAACAGTAGGAAGATTTTAAGAAGAAAAAGAAAAAACTCACTTTTCCTTTTCATTGTTTTGCGTTGGTTAGATTTCAAGAAATCCGATCTGAAACCCATGTCCCGTAGAAATCATATCTGAAATTTCTCTATGGTTTAGGATTGATTCAATTTGATTTTAAGAGCATTTAGTGATGTGCATCATTCTTACTTGGGGGGCTACCTAATAACTGATAAGTGCTACTTCATTTATGTTTAATTTGGTCTTATGCTTTGCAAAAGAAATAAAAAAAGAAAAAAAAAGAAAAGGGTCGTATGACTTGCTCTCTTATTTCTTGAACCGTGATATTTATCAATTTAATGTGTTGATTATATTTTGGCCGTATTTTAGATTAAATCATGTTGGAAATTTGTGGGAACTGTCAATGACTTAATTTGAGTTAATTATTGAGCTGGAAATTTTACGGCCATTGTTGTCTCACTTAATTCGAGTATAAATGAATGAAGTCTGATATGCTAATGTAAAAATGATATGCATTAGGGACTTGTAATGATATGCATAACGGTCCTCGAATATAAGAAGTTAAAGTTCCATTTGATTCACTTTGCAATTTGGGCACTTTGCATGGATGGCCTTTTTTGGAATTTCCAGTTCTAAATTGGCTTTATTAGCTAAGAATAAAATGACTACATGAGATCCCCCACCCTCACCAAAAGAAAAAAGGGAAAAAGAAGGATAAATTACCACAAGATTTTTAGTATGTCATTGTGGACGTGATGGAGAAATCATGTTTGGATACTTTGTATAAAGGTGTTCTCTACATATTTTGTTGTGTATAAAGCTAGGGTGCTAAGTATGATAGTGTTGATTTTGTAATTTGATACAACTTGGACATGAATACCGCACCATCTGTAGAATTCTTTTGAGCGAGCACCATACGACAATCCTGATATTTACAGAGCGTGTACGTTTTGTATTAATATGTATTTTACATGTTTGTAGAGTTTGATCTTAATAATGGAGGCGAAATCAAAGAGGAGAGCTGCTGCAGAGAATGGGGAAACGGCCGAAGACTTAGTCCTTGCAACATTAATTGGGAATGGCGAGGACCTTGGTCCAATTGTTAGACATGCATTTGAAATGGGGCGGCCAGAAACTCTTCTTCATCAGTTGAAGAACGTTGTAAAGAAGAAAGAAATCGAAATCGAGGAGTTGTGCAAGACTCACTACGAGGAATTTATCCGTGCAGTTGATGAACTTCGTGGGGTTTTGGTTGATGCTGAAGAGCTGAAGGCCGAACTATCAACTGATAATTTTAAATTGCAAGAGGTTGGGAGTGTGCTTTTGATTCGACTTGAAGAGCTTCTTGAATGTTATTCAATAAAAAAAAATGTGACTGAAGCCATCAAAATGTCCCAGATTTGTGTTCAGGTGCTTGATCTTTGTGTCAAGTGCAATGATCATATTTCTAAAGGCCAGTTTTACCCTGCATTAAAAACTGTCGATCTGATTGAGAAGAATTATTTGTGTAACATTTCAGTCAAGACTTTGAAGTTGATCATTGAGACAAGAATTCCTGTGATCAAATCTCATATCGAGAAGAAAGTGTCCACTCAATTTAACGAATGGCTCGTTCATGTAAGGAGTTCTGCTAAGGTTATTGGGCAAACGGCTATAGGGCATGCAGCTACTGCTCGCCAAAGAGATGAAGAAATGTTAGAACGTCAGAGGAGAGCTGAGGAACAGAACATTTCAGGGCTAGGAGATTTTGCATTTACTTTAGATGTTGAAGATATTGATGAGGACTCCATTCTAAAGTTTGACCTTGTACCTCTTTATCGAGCATATCACATTCATACATGTCTTGGGATCAAAGAGCAATTTCGTGAATATTACTACAGGAATCGAATGTTGCAGCTTAATTCCGACTTACAGATTTCTTCTTCTCAGCCATTTATTGAATCCTATCAGACCTATTTAGCTCAAATTGCAGGATATTTCATAGTCGAGGATCACGTCATGAGGACTGCTGAAGGGCTATTATCAGCTGAACAGGTGGAAGCAATGTTGGAAACTGCTGTTAGCAAGGTTACATCAGTGCTTGAGGTACAATTTTCCCTCATGGATTCTGCTACTCACCTTCTCCTGGTGAAGGATTATGTTACTCTTCTGGCATCTACTTTTAGACAATATGGATACGAAGTTGGGCCGGTTCTTGAGACTTTGAACAAAAGCCGGGACAAATACCATGAACTTCTTTTGGAAGAGTGTCGACAACAAATAGTAGATGTCCTAGCTAATGACTCCTACGAGCAGATGGTTCTGAAAAAAGACAGTGATTATGAAAACAACGTTCTTGCTTTCAATCTCCAGACATCTGATATAATACCTGCATTTCCATTTATAGCGCCGTTTTCTTCTACCGTTCCAGATGTCTGCCGCATCGTGAGGTCCTTCATTAAAGGGTGTGTCGATTACTTGACCTACAGTGTACATTCTAATCTTTTTGAGGTTGTGAAGAAATATTTGGATAGGCTCCTAATTGATGTTTTAAATGAAGCAATACTCAACATTATCAATGGTGCATCCATTGGTGTTTCTCAAGCGATGCAAATCGCTGCAAATATAACCGTTCTGGAAAGAGCGTGTGACTATTTCATCAGGCATGCAGGTCAGTTATGTGGAATTCCTGTTCGATCAGTCGAGAGGCCACAAAGCGGTTTTGCTGCAAAAGTTGTTCTTAAAACATCAAGGGATGCGGCTTATATTGCATTGTTGACATTGGTGAACAACAAGTTAGATGAGTTTATGGCTCTGACAGAGAATATTGGTTGGACTTCTGAAGAGGTTACTGCAAATGCAAATGACTATATAAACGAAGTCCTCATTTATCTCGACACGATAATGTCCACAGCACAACAGATTTTACCGATGGAAGCTTTGTACAAAGTCGGGAGTGGTGCTCTCGATCACATCTCCTACTCTATAGTTTCAGCTTTTCTTAGTGACAGTGTCAAAAGGTTTAACGCGAATGCAGTCATGAGCATCAACAATGATCTGAAAATGCTGGAAGCTTTTGCAGACGAGAGATTCCACAACACAGGATTAAATGAAATCTATGGAGGAGGAAGTTTCCGAAGCTGCTTAATCGAAGCTCGACAACTAATCAACCTATTGCAGAGCAGTCAGCCAGAAAACTTCATGAATCCGGTGATAAGACAAAAGAATTACAACATGTTGGATTATAAGAAAGTGGCTAGTATTTGTGAGAAGTTCAGGGACTCTCCTGATGGAATATTTGGAAGCCTTTCTAGTAGAAATACAAAGCAAAACACTCGCAAGAAATCAATGGATGTGCTGAAGAAAAGACTGAAAGATTTTAATTGAGGTTTGAAAAATCCCCCCCTCCATTAGTTATTGAATAAAACCTGTACAGTAGCTATTTTATTTGGATGATTTGTATTATTTGATTTGGTTGGTGCCTTAATTTTAGGCAATAAAGCCACATGGTTGGTTGTTAGTATTCTTTGTCATTTAAGATGCAATTTCACTAAAAGGGAAGAGATTTTTGGTCAGTTCCCTTTGTTGGATCATGGCTGATTGTTCATGTTCATGGCTTTGCATCTGTGTGTATATATATTGAAACATATACATTAGAAATATTTTTATTTAGGGTGAACTGTCTATAGATAAATGTAACCTTATTAACCTATGAATTGAACACAAATAATTAAGTAAGGATGATTGGTAGTTTACGATGACTTTTAAAAAAACTATCCAATTTTAGAAAATTTTGCATTTACAAGTAGAAATATTATTTCTACTCCACAAACACAAAGAACAACAAAAAAATATGGCAAAATCTAGGCCATAATACTAAAAAAATTACAGGCCATAATAATAAATGATAAAGTATGAACATAAAGTTTTTTCCTTCTTATATATCACTAGTTAGATGCCATATAGATTTTCCCCTTAAAAAAAATAGTAAATGTGAAAATTCTACTTTAGGTTAAATTATTAATATTTATTTGTTTTTTTTAGAATTAATTAATTTAACTCTAATCAATTTCACGAACAATTTTCTTAATCATTGTATTTGATTCACTTATGGCCACTATTCACCTTCTAGGAGACGTTTTTTCTTTTTTTCTAAAAATATCAAACTACTTGAAAGTGAAATATTAGAAACTACGAATAAGTAGATAAGTTTTTAAGTTAGTTAAACTAACAAGTGATGATTTGACATGACGTGACAATAATATTTATGAATATATTAATTAAAAATAAAATAAATATTACGTTCAAAATGTACTTTCAGCTGCATTCCCCATCAAACTATCATGATGGTTTGTTATATGAGTCAAATCAAACTAGCAAACCGAACCGAATCAAATCGAAACATTCAAACCAAATTAAAATTTCCTTTTTAATTTCAATAAAATATCCCAATTGTTTATCAGCCCAGCCCAGCCCAATCCTGAGGGCCCATTTAACACATCCCAAATCTAATAGATTTCCATTCCCCGCCCCCCATTCCCTCTCTTCTTCATCTTCACACTCTCCCGACGTTCTTCCTCTCCGTTCTTCCGTCCAGGTACGATTATTTGAAGCGATCCTCTGCTTATTTGCAATTTTGGACTCTTTCAATACCTCTATGGATTAGAGATAGTAGTTATATAAAGTAAATTCTCGAGCTAGAATCGACACCCGAGAGACGAATTCAACCTTTGTTTTGTTTACGATTTTCAAAACTATCAAATGGGTAGGCTAGGATCTACTGTAGAAATTCCAGAAAGAAGACATCGATCTGATCGAGAAAACGGTACCCATCGTTACTCTCCGGATTCCGATGCTTCCCGTGGCGATTACCGACGACGTCGTAGCCCTAGCTACGAAAATTACGATCGATACAATCATCGTCGTCGATCTGTTTCGCCTGGCTATGAGGATGTTAGACGGAGCCCTAGGGTTGATGGAGATCAAAACGGTTTGCCCAAGAGATTTGGGCGTGCTGGTGGGCGGGCCTATCTTGATAGGAATGGGAGAGCGTCTGATGAGTCGGATTCGGATGAGGAGTTGAAGGGGTTGAACTATGAGGAGTATCGTAGGCTGAAGAGGCAGAAGCTTCGGAAGTCATTGAAGCATTGTATTTGGAGAGTGACACCTAGCCCACCGAGGAATGGGAATGAAGAGTATGAGGAGAAATATGAGGAGATTTTGGAGAAATATGGCGGTGATGGTGATGGTGGAGTTAAAAGTGGGTTGAATGAGAAAAAGCAACTTGAGGAGAAATATGTATCTGATAAAACTAAGAATTCTGATTCTGACTCTGATTCTGAATTATCTGATAGAAAATTGGAAAGGAGGGAATCGAAGAGTTCAGGTTCCAGGCGAAGAAGTAGAAAATCGTCTCCTAGTGATTCAAAGTCATGCAGCGATACGGAGAGCGAAAGTGAAAGTGAATCAGAGGAAGAAAGTAGGAGGAGAAGAAAGAAATCGACGAGTCGGAGGAGCAGGAAACATAAGAATATCAAGAGTAGTAAGAAGAAGAAGAATAGGTACAGTGATACAGAGGATAGTGAAGAAAGCGAGACAGGTGATTCTGATGTCAGTGACCATGTCAAGTCAAGAAAAAGGAATCGTTCAAAGAGGTCCAAGAATAGTAGGAAGAGGAGATATAGTGATTCAGAGGAGAGTGAGGATAGTGAAGGCGAAAAGTTGAGGAAGCGGAAAAGCTCTTTGACTTTATCGAAATCCAGGAGCAAGAGAAAAAGACAGTCAGAAACAGAGAGTAAGAGTTGCTCTTCGGCTGAGGAGAATTCTGGTTTTGAAGACATTGATGATAAGAGTAAATCAATGGTTGATGGAGAGACAATGGCCGAGATTAATGCTGCTGAAGCTTTGAAGATAAAGGAAATTTTGGAGGCACAAAAGAAACCTGCATTTGATAATGAGATGCCAGTTGGACCAATGCCACTGCCAAGAGCTGAGGGCCATATTAGCTATGGTGGTGCTCTTAGGCCTGGAGAAGGTGATGCCATTGCACAGTATGTTCAGCAAGGGAAACGTATTCCACGACGTGGTGAAGTGGGTCTTTCAGCTGAGGAAATTCAGACCTTTGAGACGCTTGGTTATGTGATGAGTGGTAGCAGGCATCAGAGAATGAATGCTATCCGTATTAGAAAAGAAAACCAAGTTTACAGTGCTGAAGATAAGAGAGCCCTTGCAATGTATAACTATGAAGAAAAAGCAAAACGGGAGCGGAAGGTGATGGATGATCTTCAGCGGCTTGTTCAGCGCCACATTGGTCATGATGTTGGCCCTTCACATGATCCTTTTGCTGCGTAACCTCATTTGGCACCATATTGAGATGTGTATGTAATCTTTCTTAAGGCATGAAGAACATTTTCATATAAGGATATGTGAATTACTGCTATGTTCTTTGACATATGTTGCTGAAATCCTTTTTATCTTATTAATTTTAAAGGTTGTATTTATAGACTGATAGTAGAGTTTGATGGTTCTATATTTGACCAAATCAAAAAATAGAAATTTCCAGTACTTTACATGTTTGGGAGACATTATTTCACTAGTGATGGCATGGTACAGATCTTTCTATTGACTTTTGGGAGAATTGCTTAGAGTTTTCCATTTCCTTATATGATAAAGTTTTAACGATCACAATGAGTTGCTTCACCTGTATCTTCTTCCTTTCATAGTCTCACTTCCTTCATTGCCCATCTCTTCTATTTATGTTCCCTAATGTTATCTCAATAATCATTGTTCTGAACATTTACTAGGAATTTGAATACTCAGACATATAGAGATTCCGGGTCTAATTCGAATATATATTGATGGCATAGCATAGATGGTGTGCTACATATCAAGTTGGTTTTTTAAGCTCAGGCTTTTTCCTTGGCATAAATTCTTTAAAGAGAGGGGTTGACAAATCTTTGGAGTAAAGTATGAGAGAGTTATGAAACCTTGAATTTATGTTACTTTTTGAAAATTTTCTATTGTGATAAGCAACATTATTTGTAAATCATTTGTGTTGGTTACGCATTTAGGTGGGATTGTTGCTATTGTCTCTAACTCATAAAATTGTGGATTTCACCTCATTCTGCTCAAAACAGATTAAAGTTTTTTCTTTCACTTTCTTTTGTAGTCTTAATATAGTCATGAAAATTGTAATTACAATCATGAAAAAGTTTCTAACTTCAATTATAACAAAATTTTAGTATCTAACTATTATACTTTTATTTTTAAAATTTTACTATATTTTTTAAATATTGTTTCATTTTCTTAATTTTAGCACATTTATAGAAAGTGAAGTTTAATATAGTTGAATTCCTTTCATAAATAAGAGTATAAAATACTTATTTACAATTATATTTGACGTTTTTTTTTAAGCTCAAGTATTATAATAAAAAATGATAAAGAAGTTAAAGAAAAAACTTAACCAATAGTATAAAAAAAATAGGTGCACATCAAAGACGAATAATGTTATAGATAATAATAACTATAAATTATAATATCTAATCCAACTTCCCAATTATACTTTAACAAACATAATTGTGAGAGAACTATAAAGAAAGTTAAATTTTTTCCTTAGTTAGGTTAAAGAACCAATTACAAGATGAGACAAGAACAACTCACTCAATAACAAGCGATCATCTACTACTATAATTTATTATTTTCAACCACAATCATCATAAAAAGAAGTTTTGTTATGTCAAGACCAAAATCCAAAATTCTCTACAGCAAGCAAATTTTATCAGGAACAATTAAGAAACAAATTTATTGTCTCTTGTTTATGGCTTCTCATTTTGATGACAAAGTATTAACTTCATGATTAATTGATAATAATTGTATATATCTCTCACATAGTAAGGCGAAAATTTTGTCGTTGCATGCATAACAAAGAGTATTTTCATTTTTGTTTCGAGTTTATATCTAAATTAGCAACTACTCAACTGTAGTGGTACCATAAATTTTTTTGCGGTCTTCAAGGATCCAAGTTTGGATTATACTTTTTGGCCACTAGAAGCATAGATTGGGAGAGAGTCAATGTTATCGACTATGCTTTCTTTTTTACTGACGAGTTTCTATGTCACATCATGCACTAAATGTTCAAGTATAGAAGAAGCAAAAAGTGACATCATCACTTTGGTCATCAATACAACATTAAAACTTTGATTTTTTTTTCCTCTTTTTTTTTTGCATTGTTCTAATATAATTAGTAAAATTTTCATTTTTATCCCATTGAAGCGTATATTTATAGAAGTTCTCAAGTTGTCTGTGAATCTGAAACATAAACTAAATAACTCGAGATTGCTATGTAGTAATAAGTTTATCACTCCCATTGCCTCCAAATCATATGGATACATAGTAAGTATGATTGGAAATCAAAATTTTTATTTACTGAAGACAATATTTTTAGGTTAAAAACAACTTGCGATTAATTTTAAGAAGGGAATGGAAGTTTTGGAAACAAAATGAGGATTAGAAACGCTATTAATGGCTATTTAAACAAAAAAAAAATACAGTAGCAAAAGTAGTAATAGTTGGTAGGATGTGAATTCAAATTTTTTATATTTTTAAGAACGAGACACATTAGTATTACTATTTCAATCATTTAAGAAAAAGACGTACAGTAGACTTTTAAACTTTAGTATGTTAATAACATGAACATAAATTTTGTTAGAGTGAAGTTACATGCTTGATCTTGTAGTTGAAAATAAGCACAAAACATCAAATATTGAGAGAGTTAGGGGTAGAGAGAAAAAAAGAAGGAAAAGTTACTTACATTTTAACCATTCTTAACTAATGTATAGTTCTTAACATAATCAGAAGTTGGGTTGAACCTGATGGAGCATTAGAGATTTGAGAGGTTTGTTAATTATATCAAAGTACTTGTATGAAGTAGATGATGGTTATATCTAAAACTAATTTACTTGTATCAAAGGAAAGCTGTATGTTCATCTTGTTTGAAAAAATAAATTGATGTGTTATATGGAAAAGAATGAGAAGACAGAGAGAAGTGTGTAGAAACTTAGGTGGGGGATGAGAGAAGTATATATGTCAGACCGATGGGCACAAGCTAAGCCACATTGTGATTGGGAAAATATTAACAGTAAAAAAGCTGCCCTTCTCATTGCACACAAACATAAACACTTGTCCAAATCCATTCTCTCTTTTTTTCAAAGATTCCCACTTCAAATCATTCATTCATTCCTTCCTTCTTTTCATTATCATTTTCACTTTGAATTCAACACACAGAAGCACTTTTGTCATTTTGTTAGTCAAAATTATGTGTTATTAGTTAAGATTCGTCTATGAATTTGGGATGTCCATCCGTGACCTGTACCCACGCCTGGGTCCCACTCCACTCCTCTTTTTTTCTTTTCTTTTCATTTTTTCTTCTTATAAATTAAAAATCATAATAATAGTAATACAAAAAAAAAGAAAAAAAAGAATTGAAATTGGTATCAAAATGGGATTTGAATTCTGTGGTAAGAGCAGGGTATAATAGTATTGTGACCCATTTTTGGAATGTGTTTCCACACAAACAACAAAACCTATTTCCACACTCTTAAGTCTTAACCCCATCCTTCTATTAATTCCAACTTCTTTTTTTCTTTTCTTCTTTTCCCTTTTGTAATTAAAAAAACCCATGTTTTATTATTATTATTTTATTTAATTTTTCGAGAGCTAAGGACGGATCCAAGAGCCACAACTTATTAGGTATTATTTAATATATATTATAATTTAACACTTCAAAATTAATATTAAAATACAAAAATTGATAATATGAGCGACAAATGTCCTTATCTCTTAATTAATCCACCCTATATATATATAATGTCTAGAATTAATTTTAAGAAATATATAAAGTAATAATATACTATATTGCTTCTGCATAAGATTGGATTAAATAATATCTATATATACCAGATATTTGTGTGCACAATTTGGGACCCGAGGTCTATTCTTTTATTTTATTTTTGGAAAGAAAAACACTTCATTATTTTATTTATCATTGAAATTTAGTCAATTATGTATCTTTATTTGGTTTGGATGATTTAGTTTATTAGATTGTTTTTTGAAATATACCATAAATAGAGGGATCTGTTATATATATATATATATATAAAGTTAAGATAGAGTGATATGATCTAAGAAAGTATTTCCATTATAATGATAAGAGGATGGATTATTCTTCTAAACAATGCAACAACTACACTCATAACAAACTAACGATCAAGAAAATTTAAAAGCACTCTAATTAACATATAATACCTTCTTCAATTAAGTTGTACTCGATCTCTCATCCCAAATACAATAAATTCATCATGACATCACTAGAAAATAGTAATATAATAATTAAATTATGCAAATTAATATATAGATATTACAAATTGCCTCTCTTTTACTTTATTTAATTTAACATTGTGAGATGGTGGAGACTGACAATCTCTCTTTGTTACAACATAAAGATAAATATTCAAGTAGGAAATTTATACCAATAATTAACATTACCATATTAACTCGATGGTTAGTTGAAATTCATCATTATTACAACATATACTTATAGCTATCTTAAAACTATTTGGAAACCAACTTTATTGCTACCATGTTTACTTTTTTTTTTTTTTTTTTTTTAAATAAATATTAATCCTCTCTTTCTTTATTTATAATTCAAACTAAAACAATTTAAATCAAAATAATTTGGAATCTGAATAGCAAGAAGAGAGAGGCTTTTGTAGAAAGCCTAATTATGAAGAAGATCCCAACCAAGAATGATATAAGGGTGTTATTTTGGAAAATTTTAAAATCTAGATTTCATACTATAAAAGGTTAATATTGGTGTTGCATCACTTTCAAATTATCATTTTTAAAACTTTTTTATATACCTATACACTAACTAATCAATAAACTATATTAAAGGATTAATTAGAGGTTTATTTTTCCTTTAATATAACTTTTCTTTTGTCCTATTGCTCGGGATTTAAGCAATTTTGTTGCAAAATTTAATAGTCTATATTTCAACAATAATTAGCAGAGTGTACTTCATTTTAAGTTGGGTTGTCCACAGTGAAGTTGAATCCAGAGATTATTTAGTTTTTAAATATCCTTCTAGTAAGGTTGTTTTGATAAAATGCCTTTGTGAGGAATATGTGTTCTCATGAATCTCACGTTGCAACAAATCTCAATTCATTAGCTTAGATAATCGATTAAGGCGTAAAATTTGAAGAATTATTTGATATAAGGTGCAAACACATCCATAGAGTTTATAACATCGAGTTTTCTAAAGTAATTAGTTTCAGTATTCAATTTGTGAGGTTCTTATATTCTACGTGATTTGAGGCTTCTCTTGTGCCATTCAAGTGGTCTTGTCCATATTGTGTATACTTGTTTTCTTTTTATTTGGTTGGTTTTTGTCATCATTTGTGTTCTTTTGTTTTTATGACTTGGAGGCTTCTCAAAAACAGAAAGGTTTCTCTTTCATCGTTAGCAATCAAAAGTTATTAATATGAATTTTAGGTCACTTTTGGAATATAATTAACATTCACTCTAATAAAAAGAGGAAAAAATTAAGGATTTTTTTTTAAGGAGTACTCGTATAGTTTGTGAAATATAGTAATTGAAAGGAAAAAAGGTTAATTAATTTTGTGGCTTAATTAGTAAACATGTGACCACTAAGACTTAAAATACATATTGAAATTATGTATTGAAATTATGTCATTATTTGTTCAACATAGATTGAACCAAGCGTCATTATAACATATATCAGGAAAAGCGATATACATGTATTCATATACATATATATTAACTAACCCAAAGTTGATATTTAAATTAATATAACTTTTAACATATATATTGATATTAAATATGTGATATATTAATATATCAACGCACGTATAGTTCTTGCCTTTTATACTCCTATATATCTAGCATCAACAAATTTAGTGTAGGTATAGGAGACTTGTAACTCCTCTAAACTTTATAACAATTGTTATATATATAATTGAAATTATGTCTAAATTTTTAATTGGCTTAGAAGTAAATTAGTCTTTTAATCATCTAGACTCAATTTCGAACTCCACTTTCCATATTTTATAGATTACTTTTACCGACATATAAGTTGTACCACAATTTTTTAAGTGCATTCAATAAATAATACAAGATATTTTTTATTAGTATTTCCATGCATGTAGTATCTCGAACAACTAAAACTTCAAAGACACATACTACAAACACAAAATTGAAAAACCAGACAATAGATCTGAGGTCTAAATCATTGAAACAATGACATATATCATGTCACACACCAACCATATATATATATATATAAAATCTAAAACAAATTTAATTTTAGTGAGAAAAGGGAAAAAAGAAGGCAAGAGCTACAAGCTACAAGGCAAGAACAAAAATTTATATGCTAACAGTAATGTATATGTGTGTGATCCATAGGCAATAATTTGGAGCTTTCTTACACACATATCATAAATTGAAAAGGTATACTTGAATCAAGACAACCAACTCTCTCAATAATTTGGACCTAAATTGATCAAAAAAAGAAAGAAGAACAAAAAAAAAGTGGGTGTGGCAGAGAGGGTCACATGCCATTGGCCAAAGTGGGGTCTCAACTTTTGGAGGAACCCTAGCTATATTTTTCTTTTTATAATGAGAGATGATATGAAACGCACCGTTTTGTGTGATAGAGAGGGTTATAAATAGGGCTAAAGAGAAGGGTTTGGAAATGGGCAAAGAGATAAATAAGAATGGAGATCGAGTCCCTGAGAGTGAGTGTTGACGAGAAGGTTCTAAAAGATGAAGAGAAAAATGAGAAAGAAGAAATGAAGATGAAGAAGAAGAAGAGAAAGCTTGGTGGTGTCAAGACAATGCCTTTCATTCTTGGTACGTGCTTTTTTTTTTTTTGTTTAATTTATGTTTTAGTTTCGTTTTTTAAAAACGTGATTCGATAATTTGTTTGAGCATATGAAGTTTGAAATATTCATTGATATGTTGATATATCTAAGATTCGACATTGACGTTGGAGAATTAATTGATATATTTGACATATTTTGTGAGTACACATAAAATATAATAACTTATCATCTATTAATTTCAACTACGATATGATCGATAAGAATAATATAAGATCTATAAATAGTTTGAAAGTAAAAAGTCCATGGTTATTGTTAGTGTTATTATTATTATTATTATTTTGTAATATTATAATTTTTGTATCTATTTATATTCGTTAATAAATTTCTTTTTGGTATATTCATGATATATATATATGTATAATTAGAATTTTGTTATCGATATCAATAATAAAATTTTAATTCTTGGTGTTGATATCAAAGTAGAATAATAAGTATAAAAATAATTTTTTAAAAGATCTAAAAGCGAGTGTGAGAGATTGAGAGTTTGAACTTAAAAGATTTTAAATCATTAAAATTGAAACTATAAAAAAGTAAACTTTTTAAAACTACTTGTGTTTCAATATTCTTTTTTCTTCATGTGATTTTTCTATAAAGATAGTTTGAAATTAAAACATTTCTTCTTAAAATTGGACTTGGGACAAAATTCAACCATTAGAAATAAGAGTTTTATCATTTTTTTTTCTTTAAAATGAGGTATATTATTTTTCCTCACACAGTTTCTTTGGATAGTTTGGTTACTGTTTTTTTTTTTTTAAAAAAAACTTCATAAAAAATCTAGTTACATAACTAATAAAAAATAATTTCTTAGTCCTCACAAGTTACAATTTGGCAAAAGTAAATAAATAAATAAATCAAAGTATAGATAAATAAAAAAATATTATTAAATTGATGGCCTGATTTTTCCTCTCTTTCTCTCTATATATTTTAGGAAAGCTTTGATACTGTGTGGAGAATAACTTTTGTCTCAAAGATAAATATCCATTTATAGAAAGAAGAAACCATTTGTATTACATTTAAACTTTTTTAAAAAAATTATGAAGCGAAGGTTTAATACTTCAATCTAAAAATAAAAAATAAAAAAGATATGTTCAGATATATTCTAGATAAGCACAATAAAAAAATTATTATGATATTTTGACTCAAGATTCATATAATAATACATTGTGTGCATGTGAGTAAAAATTAAAAATTAATTAATTATCTAAGACATTGTATTTCTTTCTCTCTTTTTTTTTTTTTTTAAAATATAAAATATATTATGAATCTTTGATCTTGACCTTTGCCTTTTCTTAAATTTTATCCTTTGTCCCATTGTTGCCAACAAAATTACTTATCTCTTGTGATGTCTTAATTAAACAATAATTAGGGACTAACAATTGGAACATATTAATCAGCCTAATCAAATTCTAATTACTTTTACAAAATAAATTATGTATAATTAAGTAATATTTCAACTTTATCATACTTATATTATCCTCTTCTAATTGTTTTAAACCTTATACTCATAAGTTGGGGGAATGCAATTTTTGAGTAGTATTAGAGTTAATTAGATGTGTGTGACCGAATGCAAAATAAACTAACTAAATCTATATATATATAGACACACGACATGTGGGGTATTGAATTAAGTTTCTAAGTTGGAAGTTGTTTAATAAATTTATATTAGTAGAGTTATGTTCATGTTTGTAGGAAATGAAGTGTGCGATAGATTTGCAAGCTCAGGGTTTCATTCCAACATTATAACATATTTGACACAAGATCTTAACATGCCTCTTGTTCCTGCCTCCAACATTCTCACCAACTTTGCTGCAACTTCTAGCTTCACTTCCCTTATCGGCGCTCTCATTGCCGATTCCTTTGCTGGTCGCTTCTGGACCATCACCATCGCCTCCATCATCTATGAGCTCGTACGAAAAATCACCCACCACCTTAACTTTATTTTTAAAGAAAAATTAAAGTTTAGGTGCTGACTAAACTTAATATAGTTTACTATCCTATATAAAAGGAATCCATGATATACATGCAGCTTAGGTGGGGCTTAATCATTATCCTTATATTTAGAAGATACACAAATTACTCTTTTTTATGACTCTTTGTATGTTATTTGTAGGGAATGGTTACCATCACCATTTCCGCTATACTCCCATCGCTCCACCCGCCACCTTGCCCTACCCAAATCAATTGCACGCAAGCATCCCGCACGCAACTAATGTTCCTTTATCTCGCCCTACTCCTCACATCTCTTGGCGCAGGCGGTATTCGACCTTGTGTTGTTGCATTTGCCGCCGACCAATTCGACATGACGAAGGTCGGTATTGCAGGGCGAACATGGAACTTCTTCAATTGGTACTATTTTTGCATGGGAATGGCGACTCTCACAGCCCTGACCGTGGTGGTGTATATTCAAGACAACGTGGGGTGGGGGTGGGGGTTCGGCCTTCCAACCATAGCCATGGCCTTGTCTGTTGTGGCTTTTGTTGTGGGTTCGCCACTTTACAACAAACTCAAGCCAAGTGGGAGCCCTTTGGTTCGATTGGCTCAGGTTGTGATTGCAGCCTTCAAGAACCGAAAGACTGTTTTGCCTGATGACTCTAAGCTTTTGTATAGGAACCATGAGCTTGATGCTGCCATTGCTATTCAAGGAAGGCTTGTCCACACTGATCAGTTCAAGTATGTCTAAATTATAAGTCGAAATTAATTACACACTTTTCAAAAAACTTAAATAATAAAAAGATATAATGGCTAATCAAACAAAGTCTTTTAATATAATTATCAATTCATACATACGTTTATGATTCAATTCCCATCGTTGTTGAATTAAGAAAAAGTAAACATATAATAGAATGGTTTTTTACATGTCAGAACTAAATATGTATAACTTTTTGGAAAAAAAAATAATTTGAGAGTATAGTTTCTAAATTATTTTAGTTTTCAAAAACTTACATTTTTAAGTTCGAGTTTTAATTTGGGTTGTTTAGTTTTGTTTCAAGCTTGAAAATTTGTTGTTTTAACCTTAAATTTTTACTAAACACAAACAAGTTGGACTATGCTCATTTGAACAACTTTGATATCATTTATATTTTTGAGACATTTTCAGGTGGTTGGACAAGGCTGCAGTCATAACAACTACGGACTCAACAGCCAATCCACCGAATCTGTGGCGGCTGACCACCGTGCACAGAGTCGAAGAGCTAAAATCCATCATTAGAATGCTGCCAATATGGGCGGCCGGAATCCTCCTAGTGACAGCCTCATCTCACCAACACAGCTTCACAATCCAACAAGCTAGAACAATGAACCGTCATCTAACACCCACCTTCCAAATTCCACCCGCCACCCTCTCCATCTTCGGCATCCTATCGATGCTCACCGGCCTTGTTCTCTACGACCGTCTCCTCGTCCCCTTCGCCAAAAAGCTCACCCACAACCCCTCGGGCATCACTTGCCTCCAACGAATGGGCGTAGGTTTCGCCATCAACATCCTCGCCACCCTAGTCTCATCCATCGTTGAAATCAAACGAAAAAAAGTCGCTGCAAACCATGGTTTGCTCGACAATCCAACCGCAACAATTCCATTTAGCGTGTTTTGGTTGGTACCACAGTTTTGGCTTCATGGGATCGCGGAGGTGTTCATGTCGGTTGGACATTTGGAGTTCATGTATGACCAGTCGCCGGAGAGCTTGAGGAGTACAGCAACGGCATTGTATTGGCTAGCAATATCGGTGGGAAATTATATAGGGACATTGATGGTTTATCTTGTGCATAAGTATACTGGGGAAGAGCATAATTGGTTGACTGATAGGAATTTGAATAGAGGGAGATTGGAGTATTATTATTGGTTAGTGAGTGGGATTCAAGTTATGAATCTTGTGTATTATGTGATTTGTGCTTGGTTTTATACTTATAAGCCTTTGGAAGAGGAGAAGATTAACATAGAGAATAAAGATGGTGATCAAGAGGGGGAGAGGTGTGAAGACACAATTAAGATAGCTTAATTTAATTTTAAGTACTTTTTGTAATTTTCAGTAATTTGGGGGTCAAGTACTTGTTTGAAAAAGATTTAGGGTTTGAAATATGATTTTCTTTAAAAAGAATTGTGCTTAATTGTATTGTTTTGCAGTAATATGTGTAGTAGTGTGGATGGTTTTAGCTAAGGTTTAATTATGTATTCCAAAGAAAAATTGATCAAGAAAAAAAGGTTAAATGTCATGTGTTCACTGCTACAAATTTGACCTTCTTTGATGTGCAAAACACGTCAAAAAATGTCTACCTTGATGGTCTTTGCCCATCAAGTATGCAAACATCAAGAAAGCCCGACCATCAAGAAAATATATTTTCATGATGGTTAAAACATGTCATCAGGACCTCTTGTCCACTAGTATATAAAGGTGCTAGTTGAGCTAAGTTCATGTTGTTTAGCTTCTATAGTTTCTACAAATTTTAAAAACCCTAAATTACAAACTTTCACTGAACTCATTAAAGTTAAACACAAAACTAATTTGATTTTGAAAAAGTCACTTATTTTAATCTAATTATAATTATAACAGTTAACTTTTAAAAAAGTAACGTTGTATTATTGATGAATAGAAAATAATAATTGAAAGAAAAACAATTAAGATTTAAGAATATTATTGATGAATATCGTGTTTTCTGAACTCGTTAATGAGGATTCGAATTTTGTCCTTCATAGAAAATAATTTTTTTCTTGATGGGCAATGCTTGTCAAGATACCATTTTTCTTGATAGTTCTTGTCTATGATTTTATCCTAAGTCTAAAATTATAAAAAATTTTCTTGATGAACAATATCCATCAAGATATCATTTTTCTTGATGAACCTTTTTCAGTATCTTTTTTTGGTATTTGTCCATCAAGAAACCCTAGACCTATAAAAAAAATTCAAAACAAATATATTAATTTTTTTCGATATGGTCATTGCAAATCAAGAATATTCATCCCTTGATGGGCCTCGTCAATCAAGAAAACCTAATTAACTTGATGAACATTGCTAATCAATTAATATACTATCCTTGATGTTTATTGTCCATCAAAGAAATCAAGGATAGTATATTAATCAGAAATCCACATTTTTTTTTATGTTTTTTCGTATTTCTTCAACAAAATAAGAGAACTTTTCTTGACGTACATGACCGTCAAGATAAAAATTGTATCAAGAAAAATATCTTGATGGTTCTTTGCCATAACCATTAACAAATCAAAATTTATGTGGGTCAAGAAAGACTAAATTTGTAGTAGTGATTTCACAGCAATAATGTATCAAGAAATTAGGGAAAAGTGAAAAAGCTAAGGGTCATCCTTGAATATAGAAATAAATAACATAGCTTGACAACACCTATTAAAATGTGTTGTTGGAAATTGTTTAGAAACAACTACTTCATTAGCTTTATATATATATATGGTGTGGTGATTAGTTGAAAAATTAGTAATAATAAAGTTTTATAATATGGATGGTACACTTGGAGATTTAGACAAAGATTATTACTGGGGTTTAATCATATTTAAAATGGTTTCGAATTAGAAAGGGAAAAAAGAGATTTTGGAAATTGATAGTGTTTTAAATCATAACCATCTCTTTAACAATTAAAAATAGCCAAAGAATTGAGAGGTGTTGGGAGAAAAGTTTTGGAAGAATGAGACAATTCAATTGAAAGTGTTGATATTGATCGAAAATCTCACATATGAAAATTATTAAATACGAGAAGACACCGTAAAGATATTTGAAGCTATTACTTTTAATATAGTTTTCTAGAAAGAGATACGAAACAAGTAGGTAGGTACAACTGAGAAACCCTATGCGAAGTGGACACCTCTTAACACCGGTCTTATCATCCCTACTTCAATGTATATTGGATAAGAACAAAAACATCACATGTAAAGTCCAAAAAAGGATTAGAAATAAAGTCCAAGAGAGTACCAAGCCAAGAAAACTAAGAGAAAACATTAATGTTCAAAGCAATATTGGCCGGAGTGTATTAAGCAAAAAGAGAAAATGTCTAATATTCAACTCCTTTCAATATAGTTAATTGATATTGAGATTAAATGTTATGTTAATCTAATAAATAAAATGTATATTAACAAATAATTATATTTTGAACTTTGTTTTGTAACCATTTAATGTTTTAAAATTAAATCTATGTTTTCTCAAATTTTGAAGCCTAAAATGTATAACATTTTCACCCGAATTTAAGAAAGAAAAAGTTTTTAAAAGAACAATTATTATAGATAGCACAAAAAATTATTTATAAACACTAAATAGTTTCGATGTTTTACTATTTTTTTAAATTGTCCTTTCTAAAAAACTATTTTAATTTTTAAATAAGTTTTCAAATTTTAATATACTTTTTGAAAATATTGGTAGAATTATTGATAATAAAACAAACAAATTTAGAGCCGGAAAAAGGGTTTATTATAAACTTAAGTTTTTAAAAACTAAAAATCAGAATAAAACAAATCAATAACTGTTTATTTTTTAGTTATTAAAATTTAAATTTATAAACACTACTCCTTACTCATCTATCAATTTCATCATCCTTACTCATCTATCAATTTCATCATTTTTAATGATAGAGTTTGAGAAACATTATTGCTATATTTACAATTTCTAAAAAATATTACTATATATATATATATACAAATATTTTGAATCTAACTATTAATAAAACAAACATCAATTTAAAAATAAAAAACGAAAGAAAAGAAACTAAAACTTCATAAAAATCTACTTATTCTTTGTAAATACACATCACATGATGCGGAAAATGTAGAGTAGAAGAAAAAAAAACTTATTATTCAGAGGTTAAATCAAGCAAAATGTTTTGGTGACGATCATAAATTTGGGTCTCAGATGGACAAACCCCCCTCTCTCTTTTTGATCATCACTTCTAAACCATTCTCCATCCTCAATGTCAACGACAACAAATGCTTTGGACTCTTCTTCTTCTCCACCATTTCCACTTCAAACTTCTCAATCACTGCTGCAGCTATGCACTTCATCTGAATATAAGCCATGTCCTTCCCCAAACACATCCTCGGCCCCGCATGAAATATCGGGAACCGAAACGGACTCTCCGTCTTACAAACCCCATTCTCCAACCACCTCTCTGGCGAATATTCTCCACAATCCTTCCCCCATATGCTCTCCATTCTCCCCATTGCATACGTATGGTACGTCACAAACCAACTCTTCCCAATAAACGTCCCATCGGGTAATACGTCGTCGTTTCGACATGCTTTTGTATCGATTGGCACCGGTGGGTATAGACGGAGAGTCTCTGATATAGCTGCTTGTAGATAGTGCATGTCACGCAGTTCGTCGAAGCTATACATTTCTCCAATTTCCTTATGTGCTTTTGTTCGGATTGTTTCGAGTTCTGCGAGGATTTTTTGTTGGACATCGTGTCGAGAGGATAAGATCCAGAAGAACCATGTTAGAGCTGATGAAGTGGTATCTCGACCGGCGAGGATGAAGCTTATGATTATGTCTCGAAGGAATTGTGGAGAATTGTTTTGCTCGCCCATGAACCGAGATAATAAATCTTGATCGTTTTCTATTTGGGTTGTTTTCTTTTCTTCTAATCTTGAATGGATGATGTCTTCAGCAAATTTGTGAACTACGGCTATTGATTCATTTAGGGTTTTTTCTGATCCTATGTTAAAAAATTTCTTCACTTTGTACAAACCTGGGAAAGCATACATGAATCTGTTTTTGCAAAGATAAAACTAAGGTTAATTAGATGATTGTACCTCAAAACATTTGTAATTTAACAGGAAAATGAAAGCTCATTATTGAAAATTCCTAATCCATCCCGAAACACAGAGTACACAAGCAAGCAAGCATTACTTAAAATCTCAACAAATGAAGTGGCGGAGAAGAAAGTACCTGCCGGCGCTGACATTGGCGGCGTCCTCAAAAGCACGCATAAACTCAGCGGCCGCAGTGCCACCGCCGCCGAGACAAGCAGGGTCATAATTAAAAGCCAATTTACAAACATTGTCAAACGCAAACCGTTCCAAAACATCCTGTAGATCCAAAATCCGTTCCGTTTCACAAGCTTTTCCAAAAATAGGCAACAACCTACTCTGAATCTCAACTCTAACATTCTCCATAACGAAATTTCTCAACGATTTCGTATTGAATTCATAACTCGCCGTCTTCCTCTGTACTTTCCAAATTTCTCCGTCCGAGTTAAAAATTCCTCTGCCCAAGAAATCTTCCAAAAGCGAAATGAATCTTTCTCCTTTTGGGTAATTCTCAAATTGGGTCTTTAGTATATGCTCAACAACAAGTGGGTTTGCCGTGATTACGCCGTGGACTTTGCCTGGCCGTTTGAACACCGCCGTGTTCGTTCGGCAGTTTTTCAAAACCTCTGTCGACCAGTCGAGAAAACGGTGGCGATTCAGTAAGAATAAGGGCAAGGTTCCAACAAAGGGGTAGTGTTTGAAGCCTTGTTGGGGTTTGGATTTTGATTTTGTTGAAGTGAAGAAGAGAAAGTAAATGGAAAAAGAGAAAAAAGTGAGGAAAATGAAGGGTGTTAGTGTTAGAACAGAGATATCCATTGGAGTCGGTGGAGAGGAAGAAAGGAAGGAAATAGTTTTTTTTTTTAGTGAATTATTTGAAAATATATAATGGGAATGACAAATAATAATAATAGTAATAAATAAATAAAAGAAAAGGAAAAGAAAGGAAAAGAAAGGAAAAGAAAGGAAAAGAAAGGCATATGGAAAGTGATAATTATTAGTTGAGTATGATATTTATTTGACAGAAAAAAATTGTGAAAATAGCCCGTCTTAATAGTTTGCAATTATATTCTTAAATATACCAAAATTTAATTATTTAAAAGTTAAAAATGGACCTTTAAATTTATATTATTGTTTTAATTTGTAATAATTGTAAGTTTGAAAAGTTTAGTTTTTATAATTTAAGGTTTTAGAATTATTGTAAGTTTTGGATCATAATTCTAACCATTTGTATAAGTTTGAGGGTTGAATTATAAACTTGATAAAAATTTAAAATTTTGTTTTTGAATTTTGTTTTGTTTTTTAATTTTGTAGAGTTTCAATTTTTCTTAAAAAATATGCATAACATGATTTAAATAATTGTGAAATAATATACTCAATTTTTAAAAAAAATTGTCAAAGGGAGCTCGAAAAACTTGGCTTGGTTTTTTAGGAAGTCCCAAAATTTACATCACAAACAGAAATCATTAGCTTGGAAAATAGTTTAATTTAAAAAATTAAATGTTTATCAACAAAAATTGATTTTTGGTTTTGGAAGTAAAATAAAATTATCTTAAATATAATTAAGCATAAACATGACCATGTATTTTTTTTCCTACTCTCTATTCAATAGATTTACTTACTACAAGGTCTACAAGGTCACGAGATTTTTAAAATTGAAATCAGAAAAAACTCAAAACAATTCGATTGTGAACACATAAAAAGGTTGAAAAAATATATAGATACCAAGAACTTAAAGACATGAACTATCTCAAGTATCGATTGACTCAAAAGCTTGTCAACGTGACGATATCTTACGCCGAAAGGGACACTTATAGCCTATAAGTGTCCTTATAGGAAGGAATTGGTTTGGTTTGTGTGACACACCATGCATATGCGATGGAAAGAATGGAGAGTAGATGGGGAAAGAATTGTGGGGAGTTTTTGCATAACATGTAGGATTGAAAGTCCATTTCGTTTTCCTTTATGAATAAATGGCCAAGGATGAATCTTGAAAAAGATACGACTTATATTCAGATGAAGTCGATAGATTGAGAAGTTTGTGTTCAAAATGTCAAGATCATAACTCCAAAGCATTTGTTTTTGTTGACTTTGAGGATGGAGAAGAATGGGTTGCAAGTGATTGGTGAAAAACAACCAAACTATATAATGGGAATTTTGTTTCATTTTACTATATATTTGAAAACATTTTCTTGTTTTCTTTTTTTTAAAATAACTTTCTCTTCTATTATTTTTGTGTTGAAAATTTTTTTAAAGAGAAAAAGAAAATAATAAAAAAAAAATATTTGTTCTTGAATTTTGAAACTTAACAAATTTACTCCTATAAACAAGCTAGCTCACACATCTTATATGAATTATTGTGGATTGATTTTGTACATGAAAAATCATTCTAAATAAGAGTAATACTTAGATGTAGTTTGTCTCCGTTTAAAACAATATATATGCGTAATATATGACAAATTGTATGCATGCATAATATGTCCATACAACTCCCCTCCATTTACGTAGATTTCCAACAAAAAGAAGAAAGTTATGATTTAAGTAGTAGGTAGTGTTACGTACATAAAAAAAAATAGTTATATATCCATTGATTTATAACATCCTTATAAATTAATATCTTAAACAATTGACTCTTCCAACCAAATTTTCTTTTGCATATGTAATTATAAAAAAACAAATCATATATCTAAACTTTCATTTTCTAAACATAATATCTCTGTCACTAATTATTCCACCATTACTTTGGCTTATTTGTTAGTTACATTTTAAGACTTTTATTTTTTAAGAAAATCAAACTAAAATTTGAAAAATTAAGAAAGAGTAGTAAAAAAAATAAGCACAAAAAAGTTCGAATTAAATACACAAATGATTATCAATAGTAAATATTGTCTTAGACCACCTCTAATTATAGTTTAATTCTATAGTTAAAAAATACCTATATAATCTTCAACTTTTTTTTAAAAAGAAAGGGATAAAGATTCATTCAAATTCTAAACACATACATAAACTAGTACTAAATTCAAGGTTCAAATGTAAGGCTTTCCTCCTTTGATCCCCTAATTAACTACTTGATTTGTTTTAGGATATGTATCTTTTTCATTTCTTGAACTTTGAAAGTAAGCATTATCTACTTTACTCCTAAGTCCTATCAACAAGCTAAGGTAGCTCCCACAATTTGTGTGTGGATTGCCTTTTCACCTAAAAATTCATTGTAAATTAGAGTAATATATATATGGATGTAGTCTGTCTCGACTAGATAGTCAAATCATATACATTTTTAAAAAAATATATTTAAAATTAAAAAAAAAAAAAGAAGAAGTAATCTATGATAGCGACAATCGTTCTCTAGTACAACTCTCCCTCTAACGCGAATATATTTGTTTAAAAAATGTCACCCGACAAAATGTGATCGAATTGGTAGGTATAAAAAATTGCATAAATTAAAGATAGATATAGTAGGTTGAAATACATTCTCAAGCGCTTTTCTTAAAATTTACATCCGACCTTCCATTTTTAAAAACTTACAATTTTTTAGTTTTCCAAACTTGATTTTTAAATTCAATCCATTCTTTAAGAAACATTTCTTGAAATTTAGAAACAATTAACAAAAAAAATAGTTATCAAACAAATGTTTTTTAAAAAAATATGGGAATGTAGCATGGGCAGAAACAAAAATATAGTGAAAGTACCAACTAAATAGATTAAATTTTTAATCCATACAAACTCTCGAGATTTAAGGTGTGCCATTTATAGCTTTTGGAACAAATTTCAAAAACTCTCAAAATATATGGTGGAAGTTGAAACTATGTGAATAAAAATTAAACTCTCAAATTTATATGAGCCACAAACTAAGATAATTTTATAAATTCAATCCTTAAATTATAAAAACTAATCTCTTCAAACTTACCATCGTTACAAATTCAAACAACAATATGAATTCAAAGGTCCAATTTTAACTCTTAAATATTGCTTTGGAACTCTCTTGGACTTATCTCGAGCCCTTCTTTTTTGGACTTCACTATGCGGTTGTTCATTCATATCGAATACATTTTGAATTAAGTAAGGATGATAAGACAGTTGTTAAGACGGTGTCCACTGAGTGGGAATTCTCGAGTGCACCTACTTACTTGTTTCATATCGCTTACCAAAAAACTATATTAAAAGGAGTAGCCTCGAATATCTTTGTAAAGACTGGGTGTCGTCTCACCATATTTAATTTTCAAATGTGAGATCTTCGATCAATATCAACACTTTTAATTGAATTATCTAATTCTTCCAAAACTTTTTTCCTAACACCTATCAACTCTCTCGACTTTTTCAATGTTTGATTTTTTATAGTCAAAGTGGTGGTTGGATTTAAAACACCGTCAATTTCCAAATTCTACCTTTTCCATTTTAAATATGATTAAGCCCTCTATAATAATCTTCTCAAAATCTCAAAGTGTACCATCCATATTATAAAACTCTATTATTACTAATTTTTCAACTAATCACCACACCATATATAAAGCTAAGGAAATAGTTGTTTGATCTAAACAATTTCCAACAACACATCTTTGTAGATGTTGTCAAGCTCTGGTATTTATTTCTTTACAATGTTGAATCTTTTTCACTTCCCTCTCATTTCTTGATACATTGTTATTGATGTGAAACACATGATATTTAACCTTTTAATTTTTTGATCATTTTTTCTTAGATGAAGCTAATTAGAAGAGTGAAGGAAAAATCAAAAGAGACAGAGTTTGGAGTTAAAAGTTATTCTAAGAAAGTTAAAAGGAAAATATAAGGAAAGGTTCAAATCCTCGATACTACCTACTACTTACTACCTACTACCTTTATTAATTATTTGACATGTTATTAAATATTTATTTTCCTTAGATTTTAAGGTACATAATTCTCCTTACTCGCAAACAATAAAAGGACATATATAGTTTTTTTGTAAAACATTCTATACTTTCGTAATACTAGAAATTTACTTGTAAAATTTTTAAAATTATTTTAAACCAAAATAATTGACAAACTATGATTAAGAATCCTACCATGTTTAATTAACTTATCCAATTTCAATAAATAGATATTAATTAAATTAATTGATAATCATTAATTAGTTGTATTTATTAAAAATTAAATTGTAGGAAAGAAATCACAATTCATAATTATTACAATCTTTATAGATTAAACTTATTAATTAATTAGCAAATAATTGTAAATTTTAGAACAAGAGTTCAGCTCAACTGACACATGTAAATTGATAAAATGTTTTGGTGTAAATTGAGACAAATGAATTTTATTTTTAAATTTTTTATATTCTTGATTAAAAGATCTTATATGTTCAAATCTCCAACCTCACATATTTTCCCATGTTGTTGAAAACAAAATTTTAACCAACCTATAATATTAATTATTTAGAGGTGTAAATGATTTTTATCCATAAATTCTATGCAAATTAATGAAACTAATTTTAAGTCACTAATTAAAAATGTTAATTAAATATTGAATAATTTCAATGAATTGATCTAATTCTTTTAATAGTTTCTCTATCCATTTTTATTGACAAGGAACTTTGAAAGAGAAAACAAAGTATATACAATTAAACGCACCATATGTTTGATCTAATATTATAATATTTTAGAAACCAATCAAGATATATTTGATAAATACATAACAAGATAATTTGTACAATATATCGAACAATATATACATACATAGTTACATTTTATAATACATATGTAAACACACTCGAAAAATAAACTTTAATATATGTGATGTAGATTTACATTTTTTTTAGTATATATATAATCAATATATTTAAAGTATACTTAAAATATAATCAGAGAGGTAATCGAGATTTAAATGAAACATATAAATAGAAAAGAATGAAATCTGTACCTTATTTGAAATATTTTTACATTAAATAAATATCAAGCAAAATTATTAAATAATAAAAGCAAACTCAAAATTTGAAAATTGAGTTAATAAAGAAATAATTAAATATTTTGAAAATTGTAGTAATAGCGAAAAGATTAAATTGATTAAAAATTAAAGCTAATTTCTTTTTAACGAAATAATTAAAAGTCTAAGATATTAGAAAAGAAATTTTCGTGTAAAAGTGTTAAGTGGAATCAGGAATGTATCAAATGGGACATCTAATTGTGAGGTCTTGTGGGCTTTAAGGAGGCTTTTCATGCCTAAGCCCAAGCCCAATTTTATGTATCTATTCATATCTCTTAAATATATCCAACGATCTAATAAGAAGGAAGAGAAATCATATCTTTTCGTTCCCACCATAACTCAGATTAAATTAATATTAGTTTTTGGTTTTAAGAAAAGAAAAGAAAAACAATTATGATATTATGAAACTATTTTATTTTTTATTGTTCATTTTTTAAAGTTCAACTCATAAATATTTTTACACCAACTTTTTTCTACTTATAATGTTTTTTAAAACTAAAAAAAAAATTGTTACTTTAACGAATTTGTTTGTTTGTTTTTTTTTTAATTTCTAAACTTAACTAAAAACTTGCGCCTTAAAAGATGAGAAGTAGTAAAAAAATAGATAATTATAATGTTTTCTATTACTTGATCGAAAATTTGGTTACAAAAATGTTTGAGTTCATTTGCTATATTTAAAAATATATATGTATTATATATTTTTATTATAATTTTTCTCACTCATTCGAGTTATATGTAATTAAATTTTCTACTCACCTTATATACCTCCCCAACCTGTTGACTTTAGGGTCAAAATCAACTCGATAAATACTACACTCAGCTTTAATCAAACTATTTAAATTACACTCTCTTTTAAACATTTATACGATCAAATATGAAAAATACTATTACTATTACAAGTAATTTTGGACTAAAAGATAAAATCAAAACAGCAAAAAAAAAAAACTAGACTATAAAAATGACAACCAGAAAAAAAAAAAGTTGAGCAATAATGTTCATCTCCTATATACTTCACCATATGTTTATATATATATCTTCTTTCCTCAAATATAAATTTACCATTATCACATTAAAGGGCATGTCACTTCCCCTTTCTAAATTTAGACATCAGCAACTATACATTATATGAGAAATGTGGTGGCAACATACATTGACAGAAGAAGTACTACAACAGCTAGAGACAGCAAAACATACACAAAACTTATATTCTAATTTCAATTAAAAAAGGTATATATATATATATGTATAATAAAGTGTACAAAACTATACACACACACATATATATATATATAATCATTAGATGACAGAAAAGTTGGATAAAAGTAAATGAAGTGGGACGCCAAGAGTCGACCCTGTTTAATTTGTCGGTTACTCAAAGATGGGTTGGTGAAAAGAAATCAAAATAAAATAAAGTTGATCAATTTCTTCTTCATTTCCCAAAAGGCCAAAACCAAACCCCTTCAAAGCAAAATCAGATATGGTCTTTATGTACCAAATATCATTTGTCCCCAACCCAAAAGCGTCCCTTTTGTATTTGGTGGCCACATTTTCAAGCTTAATTAAAGTTGGACTCCAGCTTTTTTAATCATACTCATAAATATAAGCAATTTTTAAAAGTATTCTACGATAGTTTAGATATGTGAGGAAAAGAAGTTTAATTTTTATTCGATGGTTGAAGTCGATTTCTCGATTAAAAAGCATCAAAAGAAACTATATTATAACAAATTGCCAAAGGAGGGTTTAATCAGAATTTTGGACAATGATTTTTTTTTTTTTTTATCATCTTTTTTTAATTTTTGGTAGTGCTCATGACTAAGCCCATTTCAAAGGCATATGAACGTGTTGCTTTTGAAACCTCTTGGATTATTTTGGAAATAAAGGAAAGAATTAGCCTTTGTGGTAAGTATATAAATATAGTGGATGACAGTGTGTTGTTTTAAATTATAATTTAGTTAGAGGGAATCAACAAGGAAGTTAAACCACATGTTTGAGAAAATTATTTAGGGTTTTAATTTGTTTAGTTTAATTGATTATATTATATAATATATATACATGGATAATTAATATAAATTTTAAGAGATGTTTAGATAGAACATATATATGGTTAAAAATTAAAAACATAAAATGATAGTTTAATTATTTTATTTAATTTCTTTATGTGGAATAGATGAGAGATTACAAAAAGCATAGAATAATAATCGAGGTGGCCAAGGGGGAATTTTCTATGTTATATTAGACAGAAAAAAAAGATGATTAAAGCCTTATATAGGCCTAATTATTTAATTATAATATTATTCTTTAGTACTTTTTGGTTAATTGCAATAGGATAATCATAACATCTTTGTCACAAAATCCTTTTAATATATATATGACATAAAGCTAAAGCTCTACCATTGTTGTGTTATGTTTGTTCTAGTAGTATTTGTTTAACACTTATTGTCATTCATATAAATTTACAATTTTGTAAATTTTCTTTGAACAATTTACGGGCAATTTTATAATTATGTATATTAGATAATACTATATTGTAAAAATATAGTTTGTTTTGTATGCTTAGAAATAACAAATCCACTCATAAATTTTTAGATTTTGTTGTTTTATTTTCACTTATTTACGTTCTAAAAACTTAAAAAATAAGTTTATAAAACTCGTTTTTATTTTTATAACTGGATTAAAAATTCTAGCATTTTTTTTTTAAAAAATAGTTGAGTTCTAGAATTAACTTGACACTTAAATTATAATTATAAAGACCTAAGTTCTCTATCACTATCCCTTAAAAAAATGTTCTCCACCACTACAAATACTCGTCGGATGATGGTTTCAGGAGGAAGGTAAGTTTATTCCCATTCTAAAATTCTAAAAAATAAAAAATTATGAAAAGTGATAAAAGTGTTCAAAGATGTGTAGAGGTTGAGACATCTAAATGAATGATCTACTATTCCGTCGACTTGATTTCCTTAAAAGAAATTCTAAAAATTTAATTATTCACACATTATTAAATTTAAGCATTAAAGTGGGTATAACAAATACTTTAGAGCTAATTAGTTCACGTACTAGTTTTCTTCCAAGCAAAATTAATCGTTTTGTTGAGATGTGAAGTTTAGATTTTTTCTTCTTCAAATTTTAGCAATAACATTCATAATTCAAAATTATGGTCTATTTTAATTTTAGAAACTAGTTAATCAATAAATTGATTAGATAATTCGAAGTTAATATAATTAATTGTTATATTTAGTAGATCAAAATCGAATTAAAAAGTGGACTTAATTGGGTTTATATGGGTCCAATTTAATGCATTTAAGATCGATTAAGATTATCTGTTGCTCACATCACCAATGCGTACGGATCCATATGTTATAATTAGTGCCATCATTATATTATGTTTCATTGCTTATCAAGTTTCTAGAATACTAATTATCAATTCATAGAATATTAATTATCTCAAAAAGTTCATGTAATTCTACTGTGATATCGACAAATAAAAAAGAAAGCGAAAAAATTCTACACAAAGATGTATGCCATTTACTATTGTTATATTCACAAAATAGTAGAAAAAATCAATCTATTATTAGAGAGAAAAATCAAGAAATTTTACAACAAATACTACAAATAAGTTTGAATAAGCTTTATATTAATTGAATGAACTAAAATCATTGTTACCCTTACCCAAGCCAAATAAAATCATGGTTAAATTAAAAACTTAGGGTTTCATAAATGATATATATATATATATATATATGTATGTATGTATGTATTCCATTGCTCATTTTGATTGAGATTATATTAATAAAAAATGAAATGGGTTGCTACATATAAATGCATTATATTATTTGTATTATTGAATATGAGTTGTTGTAATTGGTGGGTGAGTGGTGCATTATATTTTCCAAACTGTTCACTAAGTGCTGTGAATATTGGGGCAATTGGAAATCTCTGTCATTATAATTTTTGTCTCATTTTTGGGCCATTTTATTTGTTATTAATAATATTTTCAATATCCTCATCATTATTTTTTTAATACAAGTGGAGAATGGAGTTTTATGAGGCCAAATACATGTTAATTACTTACATCTAAAATATTAATAAATTAACTAATCTAAAGCGTTCTTCAAAATTTCAAAGTACTAAATTTTGATCAAATTAAATTTATATCATTCTCCTTATTCTAATCTCAGTTTAAAAAATTATTAAAGGCTTTACAGGTAGAGAAATCAATATCAATTAAAAAGAAAATAACTTTATTAGAATTTTGATTACAAATTTGTTTCATTGTGTAATAACATGTTTAAACTATTAATACCAATTTCAGAAGTGTGAATAGTAAATGTAATATTAAATGTCATCTAACAATTCACCCAACAAGTTAAAAGTTGATATTAATTTGCAAGAAATAACATTAACTTAGGGAAGTTTTTTAATCAAATTTAAATAGAGATTGAAGAAAAAAATTAGTGAGTGAAAAAGTTAATTTTTTAAAATAAAAAACTAAAAATGTGAAGAAAATAAAAGGTCCCTACCATGAAATATCAAGATTCTTGAATGGATAGACCATTTTGAAAGTATAAATACAATACATGTAGCAATTTTAAAAATTACAGTATGGACTATTTTTTTTATGATGAATTGTTTTGAGATACAATCCATTTTTTAACATGATATCAGAGTTCATGAAACTCAAACAAATACTAGATTTAGAAAACAAAATTTAGAACTAAAAGAAAATGTTTTAGGAGAGCAGACGACCTCATAATTTTTAAAAGAGATGAATGAGTTACTCATCATATTGTCAATTGAATTTTGAGATAGAATTATCTTGTGTTTATCTAATAACTTCATCTTGATGAGACATGTTTATATATAGTTACTCATCTCATCGTTAACGAGTAATTTTGAGAGAAAAAAGAAACACATTTTTATTAATGAGTAAAAATATATTCACATTGAAAATAGGAAATCCCACATATGGATATGTGGGCATGTTTTTCACATATATGTGACATGATGATAAAAGTATTAGACTAATTCATGTAAAAGTATTGGCTCAAAAGAAATAATCATGTAGAAGTAGAAAATTAATAAAGTGATGGATGATTAATTAAACCATTTGGATTAGTCACAACTGAAAATGAGAAACTAATTAGTTAGAAAAAGGGAAACCATATAGCTAAGTTAAGCATTAAACATATATACATTAGTTTTAGGTCAATATATATAATTTGATAAAACTAAGTTTCACCCTTCATTTTTTTTTATAAAAAAAATTGTAATTTATGCACTAAAAACGTTTTTGGAATATTTTTTTTTTGGAAACATAAGAAAGATTTGAATAGTTTGATAATCACCCGATTTTAGTTTTTAAAAGTTAAGTTAAACACTACTTTTACTTGTCCACTATTATTTTGTGATTCATATTGTCCAATATTATTTTGAAAAACCAACCCAAATCTTAAAAACTAAAAAGAAAAAAGAAAAAAAAAACAGTTTTTTAAAAAATAGTATGAAATTTAAAAGAAACCAAATATAAATTACAAAGGAGAAAAAGATTATCAAACGAGATGGTTATCTTACAAAGTAACTAAGAGAATATAAAATAAGCTCTCTTGATTTAGAATATTTAAGTCGTTAATAGAGTTTTAAAGTCTAAAATTAATATGTTTGAACTTTAAAGGATTGTTTGGATAAATTTCTTTTTACAAATGTATAAAAAACGAAAAAGAAATATAGAGCAACTTAAATAATAAACACTATTAAATTTGAGTTATTTAACCTTAGCTCATGAAGACTATTTTCAGTCGTAATTTTCTTTTCTATTTAGTTATTTACTTTCTACCAAAAATATTAAAAATCGAGTAGACTATTGAAAATAAAAAATTAAAAAACTATTTTTCAAAAACTTGCCTTTATTTTTATAAAAAATTTGACTAAAATAAAAGAAAAAATATGATAGACAATGATAACTATTAATAACTTTTATCAGTCTCTATCGACGATACTATGACGTCTATTATTGATATAATATAAAATTTTACAATTCTATAATAATTTTAAAAATATATAATACAATTTAAATTAGTGGTAGTTATATTAGGTGTACAAAGATTTAAAATGTGATGAATACGTAAATTCAACACCATACAAAGCTACTTTATTAAGCTAAAGGAATTTTATCTCTAACATATATTAAAGGACTTAATTAATTACATCAACATATCATATCTATATATATATAAAACATCCATACAAATATTAAAAAAAAGTGTTTACAATAAAGAGATCGAGGTTCATTTTCAACACCAAAAGAGGAATTTTTCTACCTATACTTTCACATTTATTTGTTGACTTAGAGCTCATGATTCTGATTATTATTTTAGTTATCACAACCTCTCTTCTCTAGAACATGTCATGTTTTAGTTTATATCAAATTGAGCACAAACATAGATTACACATGGTTATTGTATAATGAATTAGGGTTTTGTGTTCACTCTTTCTTGCATATATATCAATTCTCTCAAAAGCATGATTTGATCCAACTTTTTCAAAACAAAGATGTCTTTTTATATATTTGTTTGTTAATTCCAAAATTTACTAAAGAGTGAACCATACGAAGCTTAAATCAAAGACCAAAATAAGTGCATCAAATTAAGAATTTATGTGTAGCGAAGAATGAACTTACTTTCACAATAACTATAAATGATATATTTAATTATAGGCACCAGGAGCATGTTTCAATTTGATATTTTTCTAAGCTTGGTCTTGGCGACCAAGGTTGAGATTGAACACCTTTTTCTTAGCTATTACTTTGAGCCTAAGATGATAAGATATTGAGCCGAGACATATGTGAAGCATGTCCCATTAAGCATTTTGTGAGGTTTGACATTGACCTTGGCCGATCAAGGCTAAGCACACTGACTTGAGCTTGCTCCTTTTTATTAGGCCCATTTTGGTCCTAAAGTTTTTTGCTTTCATCTTGAATATAATTACGATATCTTCTCGTCTTTGTTGTTTCTGTTTTCGTTAGATCTTGATTTTGTTCAACCGATATAAATTTACCCCAACCATTATCATCTCATACCTTTAAACCTATGCTAGTGTAAATGTATAAGTTGTGTTTGGGATTATACTTACAAAGGTAAGGTTCTTCTCAATTATTTACAACTTATGAACGTTTGCATTCCCAACTATATTAGAACTTTCTAATTCGTCACAGAATTTTTTTAAAAAAAATATTATTTTAAAAGAAAAACACCAAACAATTTTTGTTAAGTTTTTCAAAATTTGAAAAAGTTGATATCTAGGTAGGGAGAAATGTTGTTAGAGAGTGAATATTAGTTAGGAGTAAAGTTGACGTCAGATAGAATATGACACTAATTAGGGAATATTAGTAAAGAGAAATTAAATAATGTATAAGAGAGAAACCTAACTTTTAGAGAGTGAAAAGAGTAAAAAAGAATTTGAGGAAAAGAAACATAACTTTAGAAGGACAAGTGAGAAACCTAAATTAGAATAATAGAAAATTAAATATATAGCTAAGATATTTTTGCTAGAGAATTTCTCAAAAGAGAGAAAAAAAAAAGATATGTAGAAATAAATTAGAGAAAAGTTACCTCACAAATAATTATTATTAAGAAATATGAACTATTTGAGTTTGTGAACAATGCATGCATATGTATATATTTCTATGGATGGTGATAGTACCTAAAATGTGTTATTTTGATTCGTTAATTTCGAAAGTCATTTAGAGACAATTTTTCATATTAATTCTATAGATAAATTTTGTAGGTTTGAGTACCTAAGAGGTAAAGAAAGGCCTTATTAGTAGAAGGAATAGAATGAAGTTAAATAAGCCAAAACGAAATCCAATAGACATTGATTGTAAAAAGAAAATATAAAAATTGTATAAATGCCACGAGAGCATGGCACAACAATGCTTTTAGGCAACAAAATGTCAATAAATGTAACTAATTTATTTGAGATAAAAAAAAGACATAGCCTTAATATCTAACTAAGAGGTTTTGATTTTAAGCACGGTGGCTACCTGCGTTTCAATTAATTTTCTACGAGTTTCATTGATACTTAAATATTGTTAGATCAGACAGGTTATCGTGTGAAATTAGTCGAAGTATGGCTGGTCCAGACAGTCATAGATATTAAAAAAGCGTTAATTTATTAGTTAAAATATTTATTATTTTTTATGATATTTTTAGAATATTTATCAACATCGATAGTTTTTATGGACAATATTTTTGTAAAAAATCGAGGTTGATGTCTAGTCATCACATCTTAAAGACGTACTATATTCCAAATATACACATCTAAAGTTGAATCAGTAAAAGAAATATTATGTGAAAAATGCAAGTTATAAAATATAGTTTAGTTACTAAACTAATATGCTCTTTATGTGTTATTGCTTGTAGAATTGGAGAAAAATGGTGAGAATATAAAACTATATAGTAAATTTTGTACGATCATGGTTCGAGCAAGCATGTGAGCTATTATTTTAGAACATCAAGAATATATTCCAATATAATAATTCCAATTCATTTTACCTAAAATATGTGGATAAAATTTTCAACATTATTAGATTTGTCTTTTAGTACGAATCAGTAGTGTGATACGAAAATTTAAACCTTTTACTTTTAGAAAAAAAGTACATAATATTAATTACAGTCGAATTATAATTCCAGATCATAAATATATATTCTTCATTAGATAGAAAATAGATATATTACACAAAGTGAAAAACTTGACGAGTTGTTTGGTTTTAAAAAAACATTTAATGAAAATGATATTCTTTTTCAAGTCAATCCAAATAGATGCTCATTTAACTTTTGTTATGGTCACTCCGAGAATACAAAAGTATTTACTAAAAGATTTTACTTACGCTCACTTTGACAAATTTTCATTGAATTTACACAAAGGAATAAAAGACTTATCTACTATATCTCTCTTTCTCGTGGCCACGAATGATAATACCATATCTATAAAAGAGAGGGTATGTCTTGGCTCTTATCAAGAGAGATGGAAGAGACTTGGAGCATAAGAATATATACTTAGAGATGTTTAATATTGTTCCTATAATAAGAATGGCACAGCTGAAAATCTAGATGGGCCATCAAGAAAGTTCCTTAATTGTACCTAACACGTATACGTACGATAAATGTTAAAACAACTAAGACTAATCAAAGAGATTTAATTAGTCATATAACTTCTGTCTTTGGTGATATATATATTCTAAAAGGCCAAAATAAAATGAAGCCACAACTTGGCTTCTTAGGAGCTATTGATTTGGAATGAGAATTTGAGTCCATTAAATTGTCCTTTACAACCACGTACTGAAAGCCTCATATTATTCTCTGTTGGTGTGTAAAGTAAAAGTATAGAGCATTATTATTTTGATGAGGACATGAGGTTCCAAACTTTGTCTCTATTCATATATATATATATATATATATATATATATATATATAGTTTAGATTTGGATGACAAATTTTGAGATTAACAATATTGAAACCTAGACCTAACTTCCACTTTCACAAACTAAACTATATAATATGGTTAGAAGAATATAATAAGTTTTCATATTAACAATATTAGTTTTTAACCTAGCTAGTTTTTTTTTTTTTTTTGTTCATGTTGATTCTTGTTTTCAGTGTCTTTTTACGAAGTGATTTTCTTTAATTGTGTTTTTTTTTTCATTTTTGAATTGTGTTATAGAAGGAATGAAATCGGCATATTCACATTTGTTCATATATACATCTTAGTATGTGTACTTTCTTTTTGTTGTCTTATTTTACATGGGAATCCAATCTGTTGTTGAAAAACACATCATTAATACTTGAGATCATCATCTACATTTTATTAGGTTTAAAATCGAAGGGAACAGATAAAAAAATAAATAGAAGAAGTAGAATTAATTAAGGACGAACGGAGAATTAAAAGACCACTTCATTTCAGTTTTTTTCAGTTTTTCGGTCTAGAGAGACCTCAACAAAACCTATTCAATTTTTTTTTTTTTGTCCAAGGAACGTCACTAATGAGACCTTAATCAAAAGAAATCTGGACAGGATTTGATTTATTTTTGTCTAATTCTATATACACTTTCTTTTTTTCTCTTTGAGTTAAAGGTTTGATATCAAATGTAGCAGTTATATTTAGGTTTGTTTAAAATTTCATATTCAACAATTTTATCTCCAAAGTTTATTTTTATAATACTTTATAGTAAAAACGACGTGCATTGTACCCTCCACACTTTATAAACAATTAAAAAAAAATTCACATCTAGAATTCTACTATAGCAAATCTTCCAACACTCCTTCAAGTTGTATTCAACAAGACTCATGAAAATCTTGGACAATAAAAACTCAACTTTATGCATAAAATTTTAAGAGAAATAGATAAGTCAGCCAAAGAGAATTATAAGGATCAGGACCCATGACAATCATTTTTTCTCTTGATCACATACATCAAAAACCCTAAGTTGAAGCCAACGTCTGTATTCTTTTCAGTGGAATCTTACACACCCTACCGTCCAAGAAAATCAACTTGGATTACCCAAAGAAAAAAGACAACACAACACTCCAATGATTGTTCCCAACATGCTCATGGATTATATTGCTACCTCATGCCTCGAACAAATCCAACATGGCTTGCCCTTATGGTCCCACGAACTATTTCCCATATCTGCTGCTCTCACTCCCAAAATTTAATTCTATATAACTCAACTTTGTTAAGAAGGATTACATTAAAAATATATATATACCAGCATGTTTCTACAACTTAAAGTGGTCATAAGTACGAGTCTTTCATCTTAAAACTTTTTTTAAATTTAGAAAATAATTGGGCTTTCAAAGTTTTATATATAAACACTAATGGATCAATTTTCTTTTGTTGATTATTTAAATTAGGATACTCTAAGTCTTAAACAAAATTGCATTGGATTCAGAACATTTATATTATCGAATATACATAACATCTAATCATGCACTACTCTATGTCACTGGTTTTTACTTATCAAATGTGATATTGAATGAGTACAATCATGAAATTGACTTGAACATATGCAAATGTCATGATTAGTATGATATAGACAAAATTCTCATATCAACTAGATAATCAAAAATTCGTGCAAGTACATATAAATAGTACGTCTAGTAGCAAAGAAAAATAATGTCCTAAGGGCTGTATACTTTTCTCTAGTAGATATAGATTATGTTTCTTCTTTGAGAAATAATAATAAGTACAATATTATATTATAGACCATTTTGATAAGACAGAACAACAACTAATTTCATTTATTTTGACATCACAATTTAGTGAAATTTAAAAGAAGATTAAATTTGGATATTGATTCAAAAGAAAAGATTTTAAAAGAAGATAACGTGGGTGGTTAAAGAAAAAGATGATGAAAATTCATTGTTGTAATAATAGACAAACACTGTCTGAGGATCCATTAAGTTTGGCAAGTTGAGTACTATAGCTTACTCACGTCATCATCCTAAAGTTTTGGCTGAAAAGAAATCCAAAAAAGAAAACAAAAGACAAATGAGTGTCTGATGATCACATAAAGATGATCGTAGAGAAATAATTTTTCATATTACCTATATTAATAAATGTAGTATAAAATGATTAATAATTTAATTTCTCGACATATCAAATACTTATTGATCATACAATTTGACAAATAAATAAGAAATCAACATGTATACAAAATTTACATGCATGGTTCTCTAACAAAGTGTTAGACTACATCGTCTATGAGTAGGAAAACTTGAAATTATTTTTATTATCTTGAGGAATAAAAAAGTACAATATACAAGAAAAGATCGATGTAGCTATAGATGGGAGGGTTCTTATATATTACAAAATAGCTCAAAATAAAAATTAAGTTTTTTAAATTGTGTTTTTTTAAAGATATAATTTAGTGAGATAGAACTATATGTTTGATCACTCTTTAAACAATATATACTCGAGGTAGTGGGGTCTATAGACGAACTCGAATAATATCTCAATTACGATAACACATTTTTATCAATCTTGTTCATGCATCTCTTGATAAATATATATAAAGATTTGATGTAATAGAAAAGCTCAAAAGTTCAAGCTATAGAAAATGATACATATATATATTTGATAACTGATCAAATCGTCAAATAACATATTATAGACATTGAAGTTGATTTAGACAAAAAAAATAGTTGTATAATTGGGAGGGGTTGTAGGTCCTTTTTATTGTGTTTTTTGAAGGACATGGCAACGTCAACACCATTGGGAAGTGATTAGATTTCCATTTATTACTATTGTTATTATTTTCTATTGGGTGCTCCACTCATTTATTTTTCTATTTATTATTTTATTACCTTGAATGAATAATACACGTAATTCCAACTCTCCTCCTATTCCATATCACTATGATATCTCATTATACTTACGGTTCATTCTATCATTTATTTATTAACTTCGCCGATTAATCATTTTTCTTTAATTTCCCTCTATTTTTGTAATTTAATCTCTACTACCATTAATCTTATTTTTATTTTATGATATTATATTATGCTTTTGAGTAGCTGCATCCTTATAAATTTCATATATTTGGATCACTAAACTCTAATCTTGAAGTTATAAATTTGAGTTATACTTATGTTGACACTTTCATATTTTCTTCTTCTAGTATACACCTATTAAAAAGGAGCTATAAAATATATTTTAAGAGTCTTATTTTGGTGTGTAACCCTATATGCTTTCCTAACTTTGTTTTGTTGGGTTTTTTAATATTAAAAGATTGAGATGGCAGTGAGAAATAGTGTTCAAATTAAATTCAAAATTTTAAAAGCACGCATAGAGGGGTTTTTATTTAGAATATATTTTTTTTTTAATGGTGTGATACGTACAATTTTGGACAATTTAATACTTTAAAATGAATAATAATGATATAGTTTTTTTTTTTCTTTTTCTAATGTATATGAAAGTTACCACCATTAAGAAAAGGAAAGTGAAAGGTTACAAAATTTACCTTCAATTAATAAGAAGAAAATTAAAGTTAGGCTAGAGATTATCCAATCTGCTTGGAGGTTATATGATATCAAATCGATTAATTGTGATTATATCCTTAAACATAAAAACAAAAGTTCGGATACAAAAATCTAATTTTGTGGAATTTAGTGGGGAATAATTTTTCAAAATAATCTTAATATGATGGTTTACGTAAGACTTCATTTATATGTGATATATTTTATACTTAATTCTAGAAGAGAAAAAAAAAACTAATAAAGGAGAAAATATCTTCTCAAAATTTATAACTTTTTTTTATGGGCAGGTAGTATATATTAACATATCTTGATTTCTTTTTTCTTTTATATATGCCATTGTTAGGGTTCCCAAACTTTCTTTTTCTTTTCTTTTGGGATAAATGTCTGTTCCAAACATATTGCTTAGAAGTTGTAGTGTGAGGGCAAGTGACACCAGCAGAACCATTTCTATAAGTGCTAAAAAGTCTTCTGTTTAAAAAGCCAAGAAATACATTAAAATTCAAAACATTTGTACATGATTAATTATGAAAGTTCAAAATTCTAATAATTTTATGATCCATTTTGCTCTGATAAAGTTCATATGTATATATATACATAACTTAATCCAAGGTAGCCATTCAAATGAGAATATAGTAATTTATTCTTTCCCTACAATAAAATTTTAAACAGTTTTGATCATTACATGCCAATAGAGTAACCTAGTTTGTTTGAGAAAGAATATATGATTTGATTTTGGCTATGGATTTTTTCATAAAATCACTACAAATCAGGTAAAATTTATGGTCTCACAACTGAATTTGACATCAGTACTTGACTACTAGTTGACTGAATTAAATTTTGAGGTGGTGATTTGTTGTTTTGATTTATGTTAGTGACATGGGCCATTTTCTTTTTTTAGACTACTTACAGCATTTCGTCCATAAATTAGGTTTGTGCACTTTAGACCATGAAAGTATTATTTCATTCTCTACCACACGAAAATAAACTAAAGCAAAAAAAGTATTTATTTAAAAAATAAAATGCAATGTGTGACAACATTTGTTCATTGAATTTATAAGTATATGCATCAAGATAGGTGTGCATTCATCAAAGGTAGCACTCATGTTTTTCTTGATTGAGAATATAGAAATGTGTGCGGGGTGAATGGATCAAAATACTATATTTCTTATTAATTAGATCAATATACAACATTATTGATAACCTTATTGACTGAGTTACATATAATTGAAATATGTTTAGCGACTAGTTAGTGTGAAGAAGTTATATTTGAAACTATAAAAGGCGATTTAGTTTTTATGGATGGTGTGATTGTGTGTCTATAGGTGCATCTACTGATCCTTACTACTGATGTACTTTGTTATAAAAAATGTATCTAGTCTGTACAAACACATGATCTCCACCAAATCTCCAACACTAACATTCGATCATTTTCTTACACAATGATAATCAATTGTTTTTCCATATGCAATGTCTAACTTTTCTTTGATATTTAATTTCTCCTGGTGCCAAGGGTAAATAATGAAAAAAATTTGATATTGACTTTGTCACATTATTGAACAAGTTTCTTAATCCTTCATCAATAAATTATGAGGGCTAAGTTTCCACTTTTAGTGCCACATTTTTATCTTGTAATACATTAACAAGTACTCACATTAAATATTCTCTCACAATCATGCCTTTTGAACACGCGCGCGCACACACACATATATATGACACTTGTATAAAATAAAATAAAAACATATAAAATTTAAGGACACCCTTCGGTTTTTCCAAAAATTATAAAAGAAAAAAAAGAAATCAAAGGTCAATACAAAGCTTTTGGAGAAAACCAAACCTTTTCCTAGTCATATTTAATGAAAAGGAGCGAGAGAAAGAGAAATCAAATCGTATATACAGAGAGTAGTCGATGAATTGAACCCATCATCTCTAAGACGAGAAAGGTTACATTAACTATTGTTTGAACAAAGATTACTTTGACAAATTGTTTTAAATTTCAATTAATTTTTTTTATTATTCCTACAAAAAGTTGAAACTCAATAGAAACTCAAAATATATGTATTCATACCTTATATTATTGAGATTAGATTTGGTATTAGCCAAATTGTTTCTGTGGGGTTCCAGATACTCTAAATGGCCCAATAACCAAAGTAAATTCCCAATTCCACCATGACAATAATGCTTTAATTCCTTTCTTAATTTCCTTTCGTCTCTCTATGGCCTTCACCCAACCACTCCAAAAGTCACTTTTCTTCTCTTTTTTTCCACTCAATATAATATCTATATAAATATGTATAAATTAAAGCATATTATCCACCTCACTTCTTCTATGGATATATACACATCTTTTATGAATATACAAATATTACTTTAATATTGTACATTATTTGCACTCTAAGAATATGATCATGAATTGGGTTGGGATTTATTACATGGAACAATTTTGTAGATTCAAAAAAAAATTTATAGGGTAAATTTCCATCTTACCTTTTTATTGGGAATCATATTTCATTTATAAAAATAATTGTTGTCTTTTTTATCCGATTAAAAACCATAAAAGTATTAGATTCTTTTTTTATCATTCCATTTTTATGTCATGTATAATTAATTTCTTCTCGATGTTTTAGCTTTTTTTTTTTTTTTTAATCCTTTCTTGAAAGGGAATAACTTTAGAATTCTTAACTAATATATATATTTATATATATATATATATATAGAACAACATATAGGGGGTATATTTATGAAAGTGACATTTTATATGAGTAGTTTTAAATATTTTCTTCAATAAATAAATTATTTTTATCCACTAAAACTAATATCACATCAAAAGAAAGGAATCAACATATGGAGGGGATGTTCTTTTTCTTTTCTTTTTATTTTTTTCCCTTTAGTTTCCCAAGTTTTATTTTTTAATAACCTATGCATCAACCAAAAAAAACCCCATTATATCTCACAGCTCAAAATTCACGTCAGCAAAATATAGAATTTATTCTTTAAAAGAAAAAAAAAATAATAATAACAACAACTCCACTTAATTGCCTATAAATATTTAGTGTTGCAAAGCCAAATTCTCTTAGGAAACACACTCATAAGCTTTTCTAAGAAGTTGTGTTGTGTTAAATTCCTCTCTTCATTGTTTTCCTCTTCTTCTTTTAGTTAAAATTTTATTTAAACTTGACAAAGCCATGGGATTCTTAGAATGCATTGGCCGTTTCTTTCAAAATGCAAACCCATACATCGCAGTCATCTCCCTCCAATTCGGCTATGCTGGAATGAACATCATCTCTGTCGTCTCCCTCAACCGTGGTATGAGCCACTATGTCCTTGTCGTCTACCGTCATGCCTTTGCCACCGCCGTCATGGCACCCTTTGCTCTTATTCTTGAGAGGTATACGTGTCGTTCATATCTTTCGAATTTCATTTCCAAACAGAAAGTATGTAGTTATTGGATCATAGTGTCGTAAGACAAACAAATCTCCTCCGTATTTCTTCCATGGTATGATAACCCATCACTCATTACTATTTTCATGTTTTCAGGAAAGTAAGACCGAAGATTACATTTAAGATTTTCATTCAGATGTTTGCTCTTGCTCTTCTTGGGTTAGTATCAAATACTAATTAGTTTCTCATTCCTTCAAATATCTAGAAACTTATCATTTTTGTGATCTTCTCTATTTCTTCCATGACGTTTGATTTCTAAAACAGACCACTGATTGATCAAAACTTCTACTACGTGGGGTTGAAAATGACATCCCCAACTTTCTCTTGTGCAATAAGCAACATGCTCCCTTCAATGACATTCGTCATGGCAGTCATTTGCAGGTACTTTAAAACTCGGTTTCAGTCTTTTCATGCCGACAAATTAATAAAAAGTGGAAGAATATGAATAAATAAATATTCTGGAATCAACCATAATAGAGAATAGACAAAGGGATTGACATGTTTCACTACCAATCTATTAGCTACCTTCATAAACAAAGGAAGAGAGCATTTTATTATAATTAGAGAAAAAAATATCAGATTACAAACTCATAGATATCCGTAAAGTTAGAGAGTTTATATATTCGTCTAAATTCTGGACCTAAATCGTAAATAATATAAATACAAATAGATTTTATATGCTCGATCATTCAAAATACCAGATAACAAATCCAAAGCATTTCAACAACAAAGATAGAGTAAACACATGTATCAATAGGATGCATTTTTTATAGCTCAAATTTTTACTTTAACATAAAGTTACAACATTCTATTACAATGTTATTTCTTCTCCAATAATTATCATCGGGGTTCTATCAGGATGGAGAAGTTGGATTTGAAACGAGTGAGATATCAAGCGAAGTTGTTTGGAACGATAGTGACGGTGGTGGGAGCCATGTTGATGACATTTTACAAAGGAAGTGTCATCAACTTCTTCTCGACTGGGCACGGCCACCAACCGTCTACAGCCGACGCAGCTGCGGTTAACCACCACAACGACGGAGAGTTCGTCAAAGGCTCCATATTGCTCATCATCGCCACTCTGGCTTGGGCAGCCTTCTTCATTCTCCAAGTAATAACCTTGAGAAAATACACAGCCCATCTTTCTCTCACCACCTTGGTTTGCTTTTTGGGAACCCTTCAAGCCATTGTCGTTACCCTCGCCTTGGAACACCGCCCTGGCGCCTGGGCCATCGGCTGGGACATGAACCTTCTTGCCGCTGCATATGCGGTACGAAAGACGACGATAATTATCTCAAACATTTCACTATTTGAAATCAAAATTAAAATTTATAATGACTTATAATATTGAATATTATTGATGCAGGGGATTGTGACATCAGGGGTGGCATATTATGTTCAAGGTTTGGTTATGAAGACAAAAGGGCCAGTTTTTGTTACAGCTTTTAGTCCATTGATGATGGTTATTGTTGCTTTCATGGGATCTTTCATCTTGGCTGAAAAGATTTATGTTGGAGGGTAAAATAATCAATTCTTTTTTCTTATTTCCAAATTATTAATTTTCTTATTTAAGAATAATATAAATTAAATACTAAAATAAAACATTAAAAAACTCCAATATCATATTAGTAGTTGATTTCATAAAGAAAAAAATTAACTATTTATATCAAAAGAGTAATATGTCTATCTTATAAAGAATGTGAAACTCCTTAATTTTTCTTGATGAATGATTTTCAACTAACGTGTAACTTAAAAATAAACATCTTGAGTTGTTTAAGGGTTCAGATTGAACACAATTGACTTATAATTATGTCTGAATTTTCAGGATAATTGGAGCAGTGTTGATTGTAATAGGATTATACTCTGTTTTGTGGGGAAAATACAAGGAAAGCAAAGAGAAGGAAAGTAATGGAGATATTGTTGAAGCAATGAAAAGTGGAGATGAATTGCCTATAACAAATGAAGGCATTGAAGAAGCAATTGATCATCAAAAGATAGAGGGTTTGGCCATTACTATTCCACCCATCGAAGCACTTAACATGGAGAAGAGGCAGCTTCAAGACACTCGCTAATTAATTATATTAAATACTCAAAATTTATTAATAAAAAAGAGAGAATCCTTGAAGATCAAATAACTTAGAAATGGCTAAGAAAAAGTGACGAGGAGGAGGAGGAGGAGGAGAATTTGATCAAATACTTCCTTTTTTTATTTTCTTTTTTCCTTTTATTTTGCATTCTATTTTCAATTTAATCCCTCCATTTTCCCCCCTTTTCCCTTTTCTTTTTAAACTCTAGTTTTTTTTCCTCTCTTGCTCTCTTTTTGGTTGAATATATATATATGTGTGTGTGTGTGGGCCTTTAATCTTGCCCCTTTCAAGTTTTCTACATGTAATCTCATGAGATCCTTAAGTTAATTAGAGAATGAGAATGAAAAACAAATGGCAAAAAGAAATGGAGTTTTCTTTCTAGTAAAATAGTTATGTTTTAATTTATCGAAAAGAATATAATGATAAATTATTTCACAAGATCACCATATAATAGATAAATATCTAACAATAAATATTTGTCCTTTAAATTATGGAGAACCAAATAATTTTTGTCCAATTAGAAATTATTTATTTTTTCTTTTTTTAGTAAAACAAAATTGTAAGAAAAATGGAGAACATGATAATCAAACATTCAACCTTAACTGGTTAAGCTCTCAATGCATATTAATTAACCTACCACTTATCTAATCAATTCATTGTGTGTAACTGCACTAATAATTGTATATATAGTTTAGTAGATAAAGTATAACTATATTTTCTTAAAATTAATGGTTGAGTGTTGATGAGTTAATTAAAGAGATTGGTGTGTGTGTTGGAACATAGGAATAATTGTGCATGTTCATGCACATATGGATGAATGAGTGTGAGATGGTGGGAAATTGTGGGACAAAAATATGGAAGAAAAACGCTGACGTTTGATAAAGATTCCACTAAGGTTGTCTTTGAGTGGCAAACTCCTAAATGTCACCAAACAACACACTCTTTTTATTCGTTTATATTAGTAATATATAACCAAATACCAATTGCTCCGATCCAACTTTATGTTTTGAGGATATATATATTGAGAGCACTTACATCACCATCCACCATCCACCACCCTTATCATTTTATTTATACATTTTCTCATCTTCCCTGTGTTTCCTTCAATTATATAATATAGTCTATCAACTTGATCAGCATTATCGATCTCTTCATGGGCCTAAAAGTAGACTAGAGGTCAATTCATCAAGTCTAGTTCAATCTCGATCCAAGCTTACGATTCTTTCATAAATTAGATTGGATAATATATGAATCACTCTTTTTAAATTGGGCCTGTCGAATTTGAGCCGTAAAAGAAATATAATGGAGAATGAAAATGTTGAAGTGGAAATGAGAGTTTTGCATAGGTTGGAAAAAAAGAAAGAGCAAATGGCTGTGAACTGTGAAGTAACAATGTGTTTTAAAAATAATGACTAAATAAAAGGAATTTTGGTGGAGTGAATTAATTAATTCTTTTTATATATATATATAGGTTAAAAGTTGAGTTGTATATATATATATATATATATATATATATAGAAGTAATTGAGATTTTTTTCTTTTGTGAATATGCGTAAAATATTTGTTTATTTTTTCAATAAACAAGTGATGATTGACATAAAGTTATGTCACAAATACATGTATTTAATGTCAAGTACTCCTCCTCGTCAGATGGTATCATTATTAAAGTCTATAACAACATAAAATGTCAGTGATGTACTAATTATAATTTTTTGAACAGAACAAATTAGTTCTTTGCTCATATTCGCTTTAAGAAAAATATAATATATATTGAATATTAGTTCTTCATATTTGTCACAAATATAATTCATCGTTTCAACTTCTAGTCTTTGTGGCAACTTTTTTCTAACCTTTAATTGAAAAGAAGTAAACATATACAAAAGTAAAGTCTAAATCCATAATCGAATAAAAAAGAAATCGGAATAATAATTTTAAACTTTGCATTGAAATATAATTAATAGTACAAAAAAGAATAAATTCTTTAAAACATAAGTATTGATTCGAGCATGAAGATGTCAAATTTTTAACCAAATTTTAAAGATAAGACAGAACAATACGTGAGGTATAATATTTTATAGGGATAACTTTTCATATATGACCTTTAGTAAATAAATCAGCTATTTTATACCTCTAAAGTTAATGTTACCTCAAAGATAAAATCTACGAATAGAATGTTGAATATTGAAGGTTCTTTTTCCACGTTTTTTCACATTTTTTTCTTTAATCTAACGTGTTTAACCAAAACATCAATATATCTCACAACTCAAATTTATATAAGCAAATATATAATTTTTTTAGTTGAAGAAAAAATATAATAATAATAATAATATGGAGCTTTTTCAAAAATAGAAAGAAAAACTATTTACCCAACACATAGTTAATTTTTTTTTTATTTTTTACGATTTTTCTAATAAAATAAAATAAATAATAATAAAAAGAAAGAAAAAAAATCAAATTAATTAAGTTGTCTATAAAATATATATTTTGGTGTTTAAGGCATTTTGTCATAAGCATTTTTCTAAAGTGTTAATTCCTCTCTTTCTTTGGCTAAAAATGACTTCTCCAACAATCAATGGCGCCATAGGCAACATGTTTCCTTCAATGACATTCGCCATGGCAATCATTTGCAAGTATGTTAAACCTCCATCGTCCTCTCCTTCCAAATATAAAATAATAAAAAGTGTAAAAATATGAATGTCACAACTAATTTTTATTGGTCAAGTTTATATTCTTATTTCTTTATTGATCTATTAGAATAGAAAAGTTTGGACTTGAAAAGAGTGAGATGTCGAGCGAAGTATTCGGAACAATAGTGACCTTAGGTGGAGCCATGTTGATGGCATTTTATAAAGGAAGTGCGTCAACTTTCTCCTCACAAAGCATGGCCGCCAACCGAACATACCGTCCACGGCCGTGCTCAAGCACCACAACAAAGGAGAGTACATCAAAGGCTCCATTTTGCTCATCATCTCCTCTTTGGCTCGGGCAGCCTTCTTCGTCCTCCAAGCAATAGCCTTGGGAAAATACACAGCCCATCTTTCTCTCACCGCCTTGGTTTGCTTTCTCGGAACCAGGCCATTGTTGCCACCCTACCCTTGCCATGTAGCGTCGCCTCTTCGTCTGGGCCATTGGTTGGGATTGAAATCTTCTAGCATCCTTAATTTCCAACAATTTTATTCTCAAAATTATTATTTCCAGACATTCTTAACCTCTAGCAATCTTATTCTCATTCTAACGCCCCAAAAAAGTAATTAAACATCTCCCAAGTAAACTAATTCTAAGATAATGGATATAATTTTGTCAAATAATATAAATATTTTCTCTATTGTTGGAAAGAAGTAATTAAACATCTCCAAAAGTAAACTAATTCTAAGACAATGGATATAATTTTGTCAAATAGTATAAATATTTTCTCTATTGATTAGCTTTAAAATGGACTAAATTCAGTTTTATGTAAGGTATCTTCTTTCTAAAAAAAAATATATAAAGCATGCACTGAAAAGAAATCAGAATAATAGTTTTGAAGTTGGCATGGTTGAAATATAATTAATAGTATGAAAAAAGAAATTCTTTGTAACATAAGTAGTGATTTGAGCAGTGTGTACCATAGAGATTGATGTGGAATTCTTAACCAGATGTCAAAAATAAGATAGAACAATGCATGTGAGGTATAATAGTCTATATGGATATAGAGTCTTATATATGACCTTTTTAAACCCTACATATATGGGAATATGGAATTGAAGGTTCTTTTCAGTTTTTCCCCTCCTTTTTCCATGTTTTTATTCGTCTTTAATGTATAACATGTTTCAACCAAAACACCAATGTATCTCACCACTTCCAAAAATGTAAAATATTTTATTTCTAGAGTATTGATAAGTGATACCTAAAGAAACTAAAACCAAAAGATACGGTAACTTTATAACGAAAAACCCACCTACTTCGAAAGAGTTAATTTTTACTGCTTGGATAAAAAGGTTTTATATTAAAATTTAAATAAATATTAATTAGTGAACCCACTTCGTTAATCTAGAAGACATTTCTCTAGATTGGTTTCTTATTCTTATTGAGACTCCCATGAATTTGTAATTGAACTGTATTCAATTAACTATGTCTTGTTTTTGAATAAGGACTTATATTATATGATTCTTGAATGTCCCTCTTGAAGAAGAATTATGATCTTTTCCTTTTTTATATATTGATAGAAAAAGAAAGAATTTGATCAAACCAAAAACTTAGAAAACGAAATCTTTAAAGGTTTTCCATTTAAAGATAATCTTTAAAGATTCTACGTTAAAATTGACTTTTCCATGAAGTAAAACAAATATGGATCTTTTTTTAAAATATTAGAAATGCTACCAACTAAGGTAACAACAAGAATCTGAAAATTTGGAAGACATTTTCCCTTTAATATAAAAAAAATTAAAAAGAAACTATATATATATATATATTTATTTATTTATTTATTGTAAAAAAACGTAACAAACTCAAAATTATATAAGTAAATATATCATTTATTTTTTAGTAGAAGAAAAAAACATATAATAATAATAAATAAATAAATAAAAGGAAAAAACTCAAATTAGTTAAAGGTTTTTTTTTAACAAATTTCCATTAATTAATTATTAAGTTGTCTATAAAATACATATTTGGATTTCAAGGCACTTTATCACATAACCATTTTTCGAAAGTGTTAATTCCTCTCTTTTCATTGTTCCTTTTGTTCTTTGATTTAAGCCATTATAGCTAGTTTTCTTCTTCTACATATTTATCTTCAAAAACAACATACATTCTTTTTTAACATAACGACACAAAGCCCATGGGATTAGTCTTTGGCCATTTCTTCCAAAATGCAATGCCATACATCGCAGTCATCTCCCTCCAATTCAGCTACGCCGGACTGAACATCCTCTCTGCCATCGCCCTCAATGGTGGTATGAGTCACTACGTTCTTGTCGTCTACAGTCAGGTCTTTGCTACTGCGATCATGGCGCCCTTTGCTCTCATTCTCGAGAGGTGCATATAATCATATATTCCTCTGCTATCATATATTTCTACAACATTACAATAACTTTTGTTTTCTTCAATTTCACTAAAAAGATACTATTTTTTACCTTGTGGTTAACGCTTTTAAAATAATTATGGATTTAGTTGTGGTTAACTATTGCATGTTAGATTAAATTAAAAAGTACTTTTAGAGGTAGATTAATAAATAATTTGTTTTGCCAAACAACGACTTAGGTGGGATTTTTCTATAATCAGTTTTTTCTGCTTGCAAACGCATTCCAAGCGTAAGGCTATTTTACATTATTTCCCGATAACTCATTCTTCCATTCTTTTTTTTTTTTTCCAGGAAATTTAGACCAAAGATTACAGTTAAGATTTTCATTCAGATGTTCGTTCTTGCTCTTCTTGGGTTAGTATCTAAACTTTGGCTTTTAATTTCTTAATAATTATTATTGTTATTCAGCTCACCTTCCAATCATTTCTTTTTCTTCTTCTTCTTCTTTTTTTTTTTTTTTTTTTAATAAATAAAATTTTTTTTTTTTTTTTTTTTTTCTAATTTTCAAAAGTTGGGCGTGTGGTTTCTGAAATTATTGGTAAAAAAAATAGAAAACAAAGTATAAAATTTAGAGGTGGAACAAGTTCTTCTACATGTAATTTTCAAAAGTTAAAAAATCAAAAATCAAATGGTCATGAAGCAACAACTTATCGTTTTCTTCAAGATTACCTTTTTACTTTACCTCTATATATATCTTCCATATGGCATTGATCTCTGTCTCAACAGGCCATTGCTTGATCAAAACTTATACTACATGGGGCTAAAATTGACATCTCCAACAATCGCTTGCGCCATAAGCAACATTCTTCCTTCAATGACATTTGCTATGGCAGTCATTTGCAAGTACTTTAAACCTTGGTTACCCTCATCCTCTCGTTTTGAATAAAATAATAAAAAGTGTAAAAAATATGAATAAACATACTAATTTTTATTAGTCAAGTTTATTTTAACTTGTGCATTTAAACCTTCTATAATCTTATTTCTTTGTCGATCTATCAGGATAGAAAAGTTGGACTTGAAAAGAGTGAGATGTCGAGCGAAGTTGTTGGGAACAATAGTGACCCTAGGTGGAGCCATGTTGATGACATTTTATAGAGGAAGTATCGTCAACTTTCTCGGCACAAAGCACGGCCGCCAACCGAACACACCTTCCACGGCCGTGCACAACCACCACAAAAAGGGAGAGTACATCAAAGGCTCCATTTTGCTCATCATCTCCGCTTTGGCTTGGGCAGCCTTCTTCGTCCTCCAAGCAATAACCTTGAGAAAATACACAGCCCATCTTTCTCTCACCGCCTTGGTTTGCTTTCTGGGAACCCTTCAGGCCATTGTTGCCACCCTTGCCATGGAGCGTCGCCTCTCCGTCTGGACCATCGGTTGGGAATGGAACCTTCTAGCATCCGCTTATGCAGTAAGAAAGACAATTATTGTTATCAGACATTTTTCGATCTTTAAAATAAATGCATAATGCGTCATAATATTGAGATACAAATTATGTAGGGAATTGTGACAACAGGGGTGGCATATTATGTTCAAGGTCTGGTTATGAAAACAAGAGGGCCAGTTTTTGTTACAGCTTTTGGTCCTATGGTAGTAGTGATTGTTGCCTTCATGGGTCATTTCATCTTGGCTGAAGAGATTTATGTTGGAGGGTAATTTATCAATGTCTTTCTCTCTTTCTTGCTATAAAATTACTTTTCTCACTAAAATTTTCGTTTTTCAGAATAATATAAAATGTTTTGAAAAATTGCTTATAGAGGTTATACATTTGGACTACGCACATTTGTATATATCTTACCAAGTAATTAAACCATAGTTTGTCATGTGGTAATTAATCTGCTTTTTCTTTTTCTTTTTTTTCTAAATATTTTTTTAGTTGTTTTTGTGTGGTTGAAAAGTTGAGAGATATTGGAGTAAGTATTGTTTTAAAAAATTTATTAATATAGTTATTACACACAAATGATTCACTTAACCAAACATTAAACTGATTTGTTATAAAAAGTAGTTATATACTGAAATAATTGTGAAAGCACTTAATTATTTTATTTTAGGAGGATTATTTTGGAACACAACATAATATAATAATCTTAATTATATGATATTTTTTTGTTTGAAATTTTCAGGATAATTGGAACAGTGGTGATTGTAATAGGGTTATACTTTGTTTTGTGGGGAATGTCTAAGGAAAGCAAAGAGAAGAAGGAAGAAGTTATTGGAGAGATTATTGTTGAAGGAATAATAGACGAAGGTGATCATCATGATCATCAATTGCCTATGATAAATGAAGGTATTCAATTAGCAATTGATCAAAAGAAAGAGGGCTTGGCCATTACTACTATTCCATCCATGGCTTCACCTAATAACATGGAAAAAGAGGCCTCAAGACACTAATCAAACCAAATCAAAAATCAATTAAAAGAATATTGAAGAACACTAACAAAGAAATTATGGTTAATTGAGAGAAAATAAAAAGGGAGCTAGGAGAGAATATTGATGATTAAACACTTTTTTCTTTAAATTTGCCCTTTTTTTTTAATTCTATTTCATCCTCCCATTTTTCCCTTTTAACTTTAATTTTCTCTCTCTAATCTCTTTTTGGTTGGGTATAATAATGGGTCTAACATATTAGCCCTTTTTAAAAATTCTCTACAGCTTTGTAAATCTCAGCATAAGAATCGATCAGAAGCTCGAGCTTCTATTAATTTATGTTTTTTTAGGTTGTTTATGCAAGTTTGTATCGACTAAATTATATTCACATTGGCAGTATTAAAATTAATTAATAGTATAGAAGATAAAAGATAAACTCTTTAAAGTATCGTTCGTTGATTCTAAAGGTTTTAAGGTGTAGATTGAACGTACAATTATTAGTTAATTGTTTAAATTAATACTCTACTTTTAATGTTAGGAAGTAAAAAGGTACGGTCCGTAAAGAATTGAGATAAGATCAATGAAGATGGTAATCTATGAATTGTGATTCGAGTGTAAAAGGACATAACCTATGTGATAAAATATATATATTAATATCTATAGGAATAGAAGATATTAACTTTGCGTTGCATGTGGGAATATTTATATTATATTTTTAACTTTTAAACTAAAAACAATATAGTTCTAAAATCGACTTTATGGTTTTCAACAAATAAATTAAGAAATGACACTTTTATTTGAAAAAGACTATTATTCCATATCAACTATGCACTCCGTAGGTAAGTTGTATATTACCATTTTTTTTAATATGAAATCAATCAAATATATATAGAGAAGCTAAAATGTATATTGCAATGTAAGATTGACGACCTCAAGGTTCATAGTACAGGTACCATACTAATTGCACCATCTTCATTCATATGCTACCATTAACGTAAAGTTGAGCATTATATATACACACAGACAAAAAAGTGAAAAGACCTTGCAAATAACAAAATATAAAAAAAAAAATTCTGAATGAATTTATTTGGACTAAAAAAGTTAACAATGTGACAAATTTGTTCAAAAACGATTCCACGAAGTTGACACTTTTTAACTTTACAAATGTGCATACACATCAAACTATATATATAGAATGTAAGATGGATATTACAATAGTTCATTTATTTCTTTGACTGTGGAATTTTTAAAAAGTAATAAATTATATGAAGAATTTTATAATTTTTTTTTTATAAAAATTGTCTAAAATCTATCTCCCCATAACAGCAATTTACATAGAAGTGAAAACCTTGAACAATAATAATTAAAAAAAATTAAGGGGTATATTTGAAATTGAAAGAATTAACAATGAGAAAAATTAATAAAATGTAAAAGAAAAAACAAATGATGAGGGGACATATTTGAAATTAAGAGAAACTAGCATTTGGACAAAATAGTAAAAACAAATTGATTCCCAAGTTAGTCAACTTTTAAAATAGTATAAGATATATAATTCATACAAAAATGAAAAGTGGGGTATCAAAATTAATAAGCTAATTTAACTTAAAGATTAATTATACACTGTAGCAAATTATCCGTTTTCCTTTTTCAGACCGATCTAACACGTTTTTGTTGACGAGTGCTTTATAGTTTAGTTAAAAATAATCTAAAAAGATGTAAGAAAACTAGAAGACAATTTTACTACTAGGCTAGCTTCTTATACTGGTATTATTTCAGCTTTTTATATATATTATACAAAAATATAAAGTTGAATGGAGTTCAAGCTTCTTAGACTTATACTGAAGCCGTCGGTGATATTACACATATGTATTATAGACGATTTTGAACTAAAAAATATAATTGATTCAAAATAAGAATATATGCAACAAGGTCGAAAAAATAACATGGTTTGAACTAAAAATTACATGATTTATAGATGTAGGATAAAAAAGGCTTAACTCGTGTCAAAATAAATTATGTGTTTGGTCTCGAAATTGAAATTACCTCAAAAGGAAAAGCAAAAGTTTCTTTCACTTAGGCCGATTTTGGGTATTTGTAGATTTATATTTAAATTGTTAACCAATTAATGATTATTTTATATTTCATAAATATTTTAGAAAAGATTGGTTAATCTTTAATTTTGTTCATGTTTGAATCCTTTAGTCAAGGGACACAAACATTTCCATCTCCAATCTCAATAAATATCAAACTTGTATGCATGCATTTTGGTGATTAATAAGCTAAATGTTAAATCGTCAATTGATCCTGAATATCAATCTAATATTATATGAACATCATAACCCTCTTTTTCAAAAAAGAAAATAAGGCATTCGCAAGGAGTTTAAATACATAACTACATAACCTCTTGCTTTAATATTGTGTTATGTACATCAATAATTAACTAAAAAACTTAAACTGATAAAGTGAAAGTAAATTTAATATTCTATCGAACACATCAGAAAAAGAGAAATGAGGAGCAAAACTAAAGTAAAAATGAAGCAACTAGAAAGACAATTATATTGGAATGCAATCTCAGAATTACTAATGGTTGGAAAAGAAAGAAAAATTGTCGAACAAAAATGAATTTTGTATTATAAATGAGACGACTCAAAACGTTCAATCTAAACATGAATTTTAATTTATGTTAAAATACAAATCCATCCTATTACAGCCTACTAGGTATTCACGAAAACCACATTTTACTCCCACGGTACCATCTATTCAATTCTTAGGCTTCTCTCGAGTACGAGCTTTCTATGAAAAGCTTAAAACATGGCGCATGAGGGTAGTAGGTATATGAGTTTGAAAAGAGAAAACATAAAAATGAAGATATAATATGGAGTGAGAATGTTGGGCATGGTTTGAGAGATAATGATGTTTGTCCACCACACCCACACTTTCATTATTCAAACCATACCTACCTAACTCCTAAAGTTATCTTATATCATGTGCCTCTTCCACATATTGCAATACAATGTTCTCAAATGGTATTTTGTTTTCTAACAATTACCCGTTACTTTCATGCCTCCATCCGATAGTGATTTTGAGGTTGTTGGTTGAAAATCATTAAGTATTTATGTTATAAAGTGATTTTGAAATCGTTAGAATCGTTTCATGTCATATTATTTAATTACTTGATACGATTTTGTTTTCTTTTTTTATCAAGTTAGAATTGCTTTCCAATTTTCATGATTATATGTAAATGATTCAAATACCCTCTTGTGAAGGCATGAGTATTAAGCTCAAGTAAAGTTTCAAAAGGGGTGTATACTTTTTTTCTACTTTTATTCCAAAATAATTTATGAAAAATCCAACATGAGCACTAGAGTCTAGAATAATTAAATTTATGTAACCCTACTTTCTACATATAAAAATAAAAGATGGTCCATGTCAATTATTATAAATTTATGGTAACTTTTAGGAAATTGGAATATAACATTTTGAATGTGAGAAAACTATTGAATTTGATTTAATATAGAGACATCGAAACTTTTTTTTTTTTTTTTCTTTTGGCTATTCCTAATTTCCTAACAATTTTCCTATAAGATATTCACAATAAATAATATAAAAAGATTTGGTAAAGTTGATCGTTGGGTTTGATTTTCATATTTCATTATTGTGGCTATTTCGTTAATCATATAACATAGAGATTATGTTAAGTTAAACAATCTATATAACTATACATTATGTTGAGGAGTGTTGAAAGGGAGGATGAGGGGATAAAGAAGGGTTGTTAGAAATGAAGAAATATATTCCACACCAACCTCTTTTAATCTCCTCCACGTACCGCACGCACCGCACGCACCGCTTCTCTATCACTTTCTCCCAACAAACAAACTCTTTCATTATTTCCTTTTTCTTATTTCCAATTCTACCCCTTACCTACACCACTCATTGGACCAACCCCAACCTCGTGCACTACACGCTCCACTCTTTCTTTTCTCTCCAAAACAAAAGATTTGTTGACTCTAAAACCATTTTCTTTTCTATTAATATTCACATCCCTAACAAAAATCCCCATAAACTTTTAGAAGTTTTTTTTAAAAAAATGCGTTTAGACTTTTGTTAGTTTTGGTTAGAAATCGATCAATTTTTGTTTCAAATATATCTTTCGACCATTCAATTTATAAATATTTTTATTGATCTAATTTTTATATTGATTTTTTTAGCCCTCCAAATAAAAACAAAAATTTTAAGTTAAAAGTATAATTTTAAATTTCCATCAATAAGGGGGTATTTTTATTGATATTTTTACATTTTCATGGTTTGGATATCAATAGAAATGGTGAATCGATATTTTCATTACATCGTAGAAAAATCAATGAACTACAAAAATAAATATGAAAATGACACTAGTGTAAATATAATATAAACAACATATACGCTTACTTATTTGAAAATAATAATGTATTTATTTACTAATTTAAAGTTATTTTTTAAATTTGTTATTTTTATAATTTTTCAGAAATATTCATCGAAATCGAAATTTATGTCAAATTAAGATTTTAATATATTAATCAATTACAAAAAATCTCAAGAAGTTTTTTTTTAAAAAAAAAAAAAAAACTCTCCTCAAAACATACTAAAATAATAATTAGTCAAATAAAAAAAATCTCACATATATATTTATCAAGGTTGTGTTAATAATCAAACACATTTTTTTTTATTTGACATTATTTGTATGTTAATTATAAATAAGTATTGAGATTAATAGTGTTCTTAATTTATGATTGTGGGTTAATAGTTAAATAAATTTAAAATTATGATTTTAACTTAAATTTTTTTATTTATTTTAATTTTAGTTGATGAGAAAATTGGTGTAAATTTATATTTGTAAACGTATTGCAACTTTTTCCTTTTAAAATTACTTTGTTTGATTTTTTCAAATTAAAGTATTGTCATATTATATGATTTCCAAAGTATTGTTTTAAAAATGTTTGGGTTACAAATTTAAAGAAAATTGAGATTACATTTTAAGAAAATAAATAAATTATTGGTTTGAAAAAACTAGGAGTGAGTTGTAAGTTAAAAAGGGTAAAAGAAAGTTGAAGTTTACGACTCCACCAACTCCCTTCCCTCCTAGATCATATATCAACCTCATCTCCTCAACTTCAACAATTCCTCAAAATTAAAACCCCCACAAACCAAAATAATGCTTCTCTCTCTCCTCCCTCTCTCTTTTCTCCTCCTCCTCCTCCTCTACAAAATCTACAACCGTCTCCGCTTCAACCTTCCTCCTGGGCCACGCCCGCTTCCGGTCGTCGGAAACCTATACGACGTCAAACCGGTCCGGTTCAGATGCTACGCCGATTGGGCGGAGCAGTACGGTCCCATCATATCGGTGTGGTTCGGGTCCACCTTGAACGTGGTTGTGTCCAACACCGACTTAGCCAGGGAGGTTCTGAAGGAGCACGACCAGAGCCTGGCCGACCGCCACCGGAGCAGATCCGCCGCGAAATTTAGCCGGGACGGGAAGGATTTGATTTGGGCAGATTATGGACCGCATTATGTGAAGGTTAGGAAGGTTTGTACCATCGAACTCTTCTCTCCCAGACGACTTGAATCGTTGAGGCCGATTAGAGAAGATGAAGTTTCCGCCATGGTTGAAGATGTTTTCAATAACTGCACTAATCCTGGTAAATTTCTTTAATTATTTCTTCAAAAATCTTTTTATTTATTAATTTGTTTATTGGGATTTTTGGTGGTTTGTAGAAATTAGAAGCAAAACAGAATTAAATATATATATATATATATGTATGTGTGTATGTATGTGTGTATATAATTAAAAGGATCCTAATAAGTAATAAGTAAGATTTAGTTTTGTTTTTGTTGTTAATGGGTAGCTCACCTACCAATTGGCCATTTTATAAGGTGTTAGACTCTAATGTTTGGTTGAATGAGTTGTAAGAGTAGGAATTAGGGACGTGAGGTTGTGATCTCCATCCCTTGGTTGGTCTAATGCACATATTAGATTTCATCACTAAATAATCTCAATTTATCAAAAATATCAAATGACAAGTTATAATTACACAATATTATTATAAGATCAAAAAGTACTTTCCAAACAATCATGGATTATGGATTCCATTCCACTCTTTAAAATTGAGGTTTTCTGACTTTTTATACCACAGTAGGGGAAAAACAAAAAGATTAAAGAAAAAATTGAAAGCTAGCTACAATTAGAGAATATATTGTTCTATTTAGAATTATATATAATGCTAATCTTAATCTATATAAAATTAATTTGGGTACCATAAAAGGTTATAAAATTTTAATTAAATTTCTACCAAAAAAAAAAAAGAGAGAAATGTAAAGATGTTTATTATAAGATAATTAGAACTTACTTTACTTAAATTATTAAGAATTAATAGGTTGAAAAATTCAAACGAGGAAATGTCCAACAAGGAAAATTAATGAGTCGTTGTTAATGAGACGATGAGAGAAGTGAATGACTAGGGTCAACTCTCCCACTTGAATACTCCACTTCGTTTTTTAATTCTATTATTTTCAATATTTAACTTTTTTTTTGTTTAATTTATTTAAGATTACTATTATCTTTATTTTCCTCCTTGGATAAAGATTTTTTAAAAAAATGAAAATTGTATTAGATGATAAAACAAAATTTAGAAAAAAATCGTCATAATACAATATGACAAATATAATAAGTAATTAATGATATCAAACGGACCACGATATCAGTTTTTAAATTTGCTACTTAAGTCCTATTATAATAAATTTACTATTTTTGTAAACTTTTCTCTCTAAAAACAGAATATAAAAAAATTGATAATTAAGTTGTTGACTTTGTTGTTAAACTATTTCTTATATATATATATTTTTTTTTTTAATTAACAACAAATTTTTAGTGCATTAAAATATGAATTGATAGAAGGTATAGTATAAGATTATAAATTGAAATTTTTGTTACATTTTGATTTTACCATAATGTTGACATTTTTTTTTATTTTTGTTAATCAGAGAACTATGGAAACAGTTTGAGGCTTCGGGAATTTCTGGGAGCAGTTTCGTTCAACAACATCACAAGGCTTGCTTTTGGGAAGCGATTTGTGAATTCCAATGGAGTTTTGGACGAACAGGGCTTGGAATTCAAGGCTATTGTCGCCAATGGCCTCAAGCTCGGCGCCTCCCTTGCCATGGCTGAGCACATTCCTTGGCTCCGTTGGATGTTCCCTCTCGAAGAAGAAGCTTTCGCCAAGCATGGCGCCCGTCGCGACCGTCTCACTCGAGCTATCATGGATGAGCATACCAGAGCTCGCACTTTGAGCGGCAATGTCAAGAATCACTTCGTTGATGCTCTCCTCACTCTTAAAGACAAGTACGATCTCAGCGAAGATACTATTATTGGCCTCCTTTGGGTACGTTTTGCTGTTTCCTTTTTCTTTATAGAGGATTCTTGCGATGGACACTCTTGAACTCGAATTTATTCTATGATTTTCAACTCTGTGGAGTGAAATTGAAGAGCAATTTCTTAGATGATTTTGATCTCTGTTCTCAACTCTTTGAAATGAAATTGAAGAGGAGTGTTAGATGATTTCGATCTCTAATTGATGTGAATGTGATGCAGGATATGATCACAGCCGGCATGGACACGACAGCGATTTCAGTGGAATGGGCAATGGCGGAGATCGTAAGAAGCCCTAGAGTTCAGAAGAAAGTTCAGGAAGAACTAGACAAAGTGATTGGAGTAAATCGAACCATGACAGAGAACGATTTCTCAAATCTGCCATATCTCCAATGCGTCGTAAAAGAGGCAATGAGATTACATCCACCGACGCCATTGATGCTGCCACACCGATCCAACGCCAACGTCAAGATCGGCGGATACGACATCCCCAAAGGCTCAAACGTGCACGTGAACGTCTGGGCAGTAGCACGTGACCCAGCAGTATGGAAGAACCCGGAGGAATTCCGGCCGGAGCGATTCTTAGAAGAGGATATTGACATGAAAGGACACGATCTCCGACTGCTGCCGTTCGGAGCAGGGCGGAGAGTTTGTCCAGGGGCTCAATTGGGGATCAATTTGGTGACATCAATGTTGGGGCATCTACTTCATCACTTTGAATGGACGCCGGGGCCGGGGAAGAAGGCGGAGGAGATAGACATGTCAGAGAGCCCTGGATTGGTGTCATACATGAAGACGCCGTTGGAGGCTGTGGCCACTCCAAGGCTGGATTCGAAATTGTACAAACGAGTGGCTGTGGACATGTAAGTTGTTGAATTGATCTTCTTCGTTTTGTTTTGTTAATGTTACTAAAAATGATGAGTTCTTCTTGGTTGGAATGGAACTGAGGTTGAAGATTTGTTTTTGTGTTTATGGAAAAATGATGCTTTCTGTAAATCTACGTAGGCAAGCAACCATGAAAGAAACAACAGATGGTTTCAAATTTCAATGACTATTTCCTCTCTTTTTTTAGTTTGCAATTTCTGCAGGACCATACGTCTCTTCTTTTTTTCTTATATCTGGAAATAGCAACTAAACATTTGTATGAAACTATTGAAAACATAAAACCACTTACGTTGATTATCCAAAAAACTGTTTTGAAAAACGAAAACAAAGAAAAGTGTATCCAATGTTCACAATTTCTGAAAAAAAAAAACCACAACTTTATTGTTTTAAGAAATGACTTATTTCACGAAACACATTTTAATGGTCTTTTTGTATTGTTTGTTTTTCAAAAAAAATGAAAATAATAGCGAACCAAACAACGCATAAATATTATATATATATATATATATATATATATATATATATATATATTTTTTAATTAGTAAGTAAATGTTTTTAGGTTAAAATTTTATTTTGGCCCCTGAATTTGTATCTTAATCTATTTTTGTTTTTAAACTTTCAAAGTATGTTTTATTCTCCAAACTTTTGAAAAAACAACTCAGTTTAAAAAATGTTTGTTTTATTCTTTATGCGATTAGATTTTCGTTTACTCAAACAAAATAGTGGCATGACTTTTATATTTGGATCAAAATATGCTCTTTTTGAAAGTTTCGTTAGAAACAAATTTTAAAAAAAAGTCACATCATCCTTCGGTAGATAGTTAAAGAAATATTAACGGTTAAGACCAAAATATGCTCTTTTTGAAAGTTCATGAACTAAAACATATGTTTTTTAAAGTTAAGTGACCAAAAAAAAAAAACAAAGTTTAGAAAACTAAAATAGAATTTAAATCATGTTTTTATTATTTTTAGATAAGTAAGCATGTCTATTATTTAAATTAATGTCATTTTGATGTTTATCTTTTTGTGTTTCGTAGATTTTTCTATAATATAATGAAAATATCGATTCATCCCTCGTGTGAATATCAAAACTATAAAAATGTAAAAATGTTGATTGGAAATATTCATCCCATCTAAAATGCTTAAAGCTTTTTGTAAATTGTTCTATTATTTTCACCTTCAATATGTTTTATTACTCAAACTTAGTTTAGGGGTTATTTAATCATGCAAAGAATGCTATTCAATTGAAGAAGTTGCTATTCATTTAGATCATCCTACAAAAGTAAAATAAGTTTATTTTCAAAAGTTATTACACTACACTTCCCCATATTTAGAAAACTACATTTTCTTTGAGTAGTTATTCTTTTGTTCTATTTTAAAGATAGATGATCAACATTTTCAATCGTTATTTATATGTATTTGAAGATCAAAATATCACGTGTTTAAATCACCTTCCAGTTTTTGTACTTTTATTCAATAAACCCTTTACAGTTATTCCAAATTGTCGAATTGCCCCATTGTCACTTGCAATTTCATAAAAAGAAAATTTGTGAAGCACAAGTGAATGAAAAATACTAAAATTTGGGAATGCACCTTTTAATCTTTCTCCAATGTTGGAGCCTCGGGAAAGCATATTTTGTGGACCCTATTTTTACAAATGAAACTTGAAAGAAAGAGAAAATCCAAATTCTATGATCATAACAATTTAGTAACTTTTCATTCAGCGATTCACAATGTATTTAGAAAGAATGACATAATTGATGTTCGAACAAGGATCCAAATAATTTCAAAAAAGGTAATAGAATTTCCACAATTTAGAGTTGAGGGAAAGAGAAGATCAAAGAAATTTCTACTTAGCTTTCAACTCATTATCTCAAAGAGATCTCTTCAGTTTTTCTTCAAATCAATACACAACAATAGGTAAAATACAAGGTATGAGAACCTGGTGACTTTATTCAATATGCCCAAATAACATTCTGGGAATGCAAAAGAAACGAATAAAATCTCTAGTTGAATCACACCAAAAATTTAAGAAGATAATTTCTTAAATAAAATTAATAAAACCCCTTTTAGCTCCAGCAACTGGGGGTGGGTGTGTTCAAGTAGATGGATTTTATTATAACTTACACACAAATGGAGAGAGGAAGGAATTAAGCCTGTAGAAAGCTAGCATACTTGGCACCAAGAAAGAGCCTTTGAATGCAAAGGAGGGCATATTTGGTAACCTCAGCATTCTCATGATTCATCAGTTTCATCACTCTTTCTTTGGCCTTGAGATCTGTCACTATAATTCTCCCAGCTGGATGGTGTTGAATGAACTGAGAAAGATCAAAACAAGCAACTGCCAAAGCCCTTGGATCACTGGAACTATCCAGAATTGTGATTAGGACCCTCAATATCTGTATTAAATAGTTCACCGTTTACTATCACTTTCATTGTAACCAACAAATTCTTCATATACTCGTTACACATCTATGTAGGATAAAGTGATTTCTTTATTTAAGTAGGAGTATCATAATAAGCATATTTACTGAGTCCATTTGAGCTTGATAATGGCTTTGTGAAGATTCAGAATATGGCAGGAAAAGAAAAGAATCTAGAACGAGAGGGGGAGAGAAAAACCTTCAAGTCGTTCTCTTCAAAGCTTGTAATGTTTTCTCGCCAGAAATTGACATCTTTGTGCATAGGAGACCAGTCAAGATGCCCGAGGAGGACTTCTTGCTTGTACTTGTCGAAAGAACTTAGTTTCTTGATGTTATCTTTCAGCCCCTCTTCTAGTTGATTCAAAGCCTCCAAAAGGTCCTATTACATGATGGTGAACACATTTGTAAGTACGGAAAAAGGGGGGGAAAGTTCTAAAAGATTTACTTGGTGAAAAAATGCGTATATGGTAATTTACTATAAATTCAAATAAAATGAAAATCAGTTTGCCTTGTTGGTGCATAATTCCATATTTGAGAAAGTACGTTGAATCCCATTTTAGTTGAAAAGTAGGATTTAACCCATTTGTTCAATTTTTCCAAAGAGATTGTGAGTTCGTAATGAAAAATACAGTAACCAAATGCAGAATAGGCAGTCACGACAGGAAAGAAACTTATTAGACTTCCAAAGTCAGGATTACGACAGTGGGAAACCTTTTTTATGCTAATTTTGCAAATTTCCTATTTTACAAGTTTCACCAATAAAAAGTCGTTATAGATTTAAGGGAAGTAGGGAACGAGTGTTGCAGAAAGGTGTAACAAAGAATGAAAGTAACTTTAGGAAAGGTAATACAGTGATCTCTCTACAGATCCTAAATGACAAACCTATTTCAGTCCCTCCAATGCCCTCTTTTCGGAAACCAAACATCAAATGGAAAACATAATAGGGAAGTCTATCTTGAAAAGGCTTGGGGTCATAGAAGAAAAGATAAGTAAACAAAATAATCTAGTTGTGAAAATATAAAACAGAAATATTAGGAAGGATGAGTAATGTCATTCGTTTCACACTCAGAAGAAATGGTTAATGAGAAGTATGTACAAGGGAAAGAACAAAGAACACCTATATCCGATTCAGAGAGGGGGGAAATGGGGGAGGAGAAAGAAATCCTCAATAGAGCTATAGGGTATAATTCAGCCATCAAAGATTAACTTTCAACTAACCATCAACGTTGTGGAAATAATCTTGAGACAGACAATAATGTCACTTAAGTGAATTTATTCAATTGTTACATGTTGTAGAAGCAGTGTGATTATTCAATAATTCATGTGATTGACCATTAAAAAAAGAAAACAAATCAAGAATGATTTCTTTGATGTCCATCGATGAGGTTGGTGTGTTGACTATTTAAAAGAAAATAAAAGAAACTTGAGAAGGAAAAATCTTCAACTTTTCATACCTCATCACTCCATGCTTGTGATTTCAAACTTTGAACAACTTGTGGTAGTCCAAGACCCACCATTTGAGCTCCAAATGTCCCCTTGTGGAGTAGGTTCCTCAAGGTCAAAATAATAACTCGGACAACCTAGTAGAAATATCATAAACAAGTTTAATAAAATTATAAACATTGATGTTAGAACCTGAACTTGGTAAACCAGCCAAAGTAGTCTAAGTGGTTAGTCACTTGAAGATATAAAAAACAATGGCAGGTTGTCCCCGTACTGCAAAGAATGTACGAGGGAGTATGAATACAAATTGGTTATAGCAAACTAAATAAAAAGAAAAAGACAAGAAACTTTATTTGAATGGCCACAATAAATCAGAGGATCAGAGGATGATTTCACCTTCTCTTTTGTAGAACTCTTGACAACGTCGATGAGTCTTGGAAGGGACCTAGAGGTAGCCAAGAATTCAATTGCCGGCTCATAATATGACAAGAGCCAAACACACAGACAAGTTTCGTATAGAAGCTGTAAAAAAAGAACAGTTGGCTTCAATGTTAAAGTTTGCTAATAACAATTTTCAAAATTAAATGAAATAATTGATTATTGGAGACAACCTTATCAATGTGAAGAGTGTTAAAGAAAATATCAAACAAATAAGAAGACGAATGTTAATGCCAAGACTTGAACTACCACAATTACCTGAATAGATTGTTGGGTCGATGCAGGAGAAATCAAAGGAATAAGCAATTTCACTCCATCTGTCTGAACGAAGGAGGATCTGACCTTTGGTTCCTTCAGCAGAGTTGCAAGGCAATTGATCGAAGTCTGTACAGCACGACTAGGATGTGAAGGATTCTTCAGCTACAAAACATAGACCACTATGTCAGCGTTGTTGAAAATAGAGCTCAATAATAAATTTTCAATAGACTAAATAAAGGGGCCACTAAAAGGGTGTGGATTGCCTGCATCTGCACTTGTTCCTCACATTTCAAACTTAATTATCAAAGGAGAGAAGTACATTTATGTTTGCATTTAAAAAAAAAAAAAAAAATTCTTTTGCCTTTGCTGAACTTATCTCACATCCATACCAATTCATCACAAGTGTTAATGGGACGACTTTTGACATGTTCCAAGCTAAAAAACACGACATAAAATGGAGACATCATTTCAAAAAAAGTTGAGATGCCAATACTTGCAACACATTAAAATATATATTCTTTTTATTTTATCATTTTAACAATTGAAAAAGAATATGCAGGAATGAATAAGACATGTAACAGTAACATCAATGATCTTTCAAGAAAATCTTGGATGCAGTTTATGTTACAGGCTCTCTAGTCTCTACATCGAAGAGATGGTAAAGAGCTATTGACTATATGAAACATACCTGTGCACAAAGCCATTTCACCAGTCCATCCAAAACATCATCAATGGTAGTATTTTTGTTCTTGGAGTTCGAGGAATCATCATTTGCAAAACTCCCATCATGAGTTTTCGGTCTAGCACTAAAGTTATGAGAAAAAAATTAAAGCACACCATAATGATTACATCAATCATACATATACACACAACTAATTCCTTCAAATTTGTGGTGGAAAATATTTGCAAATGTGTACCTCACTATCAGCGCAAGTATTTTACAGCTCTTCTCCTGTATGAACCAATTTCCTTTCCAAAGCAATCTGAATTACATAAGAATTTACTTAGTATTATACTTATCCAAATATAATTAGCATACTGCTAAATATTTGAATTACATGTAAAAAATGGTAAATTTGTAATAATGTGGAGTTTAATTGAAATTTTTATTTAAAAAATGCAACGGTTAATGTTGTAAGGCACTTAATCCTTCATGTCCCAAAATTTTCTTTAAAGAAAATAAACAAGGAGCCTTTCTTTCTTCTTTTTTTTCCTTGGGGCCATTGGTTTAGGTAACATCAACTGAAACAAAACCCTCCTGAAATGTAAATTATGTGAAGTGAAAATCTGGAAACTAAAGCAGAAATAGAAGACAATTTTGCAGGGTAAGGTTATCACTTATAAAGATTAAGTGCACAGAAACTTCGTTTGTGTCTTAACTACTTGAGAATTAATACACTTCCTCCAAGACTCCTTCAAGGGCCTTTTCTTCCATTCCATTTGTACTGCTGATCGTCAAACAGTGAGGATTAAACTCTCCAGACTGTTATGCTATGTTACTTTATACATATTACATAATGGAAGAATTAAACTTTATGTGATCAAGAAACAATGTAACTTATCAGCAAAGAAAGTATTACATTAGATAGAAGTTCAAAAAAAGCAAAAACAAAATAAAGAAAAACAAAAAGGAAAATCAGAATATCAAGATCATAGAAATGAATGAAACGTATGTTTAACTTGCATAAAGCCATGCTTGAGTCTCAAACATACCTTAGGAAAGGTTCATAAGCATCTTCACTTGCAAGAGAAGGATCATGGAACAATCTTGCTCTTTTTGGGTTCGCTGCCAAAGCATTGAACAAATATATCAGTAGGTTTATAATGTTTCCATTTGCTTTAACTGCAATTATTTGTCCATAAACACTTTAGTTAAATACTTGAGGGACACTTACACACTTTAGTTAAACATTAAGACTTCTATTGATAAGTACAAATCTCAAATGGTTCGAGAAACATTTTAAGAAGAAAGAAGCATGAGATCCGATAGTAAACGTATTTATTATCAGTCTTGCTCTTTCTTTGCATTCCTTCATTTTGTTTCATTTCTTAAATTCAAAAAAAAAAACTCAAAAAATCAAAATGAAACCACGAATTCTCTAATTAGATACCACAACCTACAAAAAAACTTGCTAACTTACTAAAACACTCTTATACCAAGCCATTCTAATATAATTGGAATATTCAATTTGTTACCTTGCAATTACGACATAATTTTCAGAAAAGCACCTTTTTGTACACTTAAAAAAAGTCCCAGATATCCCAAACAAAATCATTCACTGCTATTCGTATGAAGTTACCTGTAAGCATTTCATCGATTAATGCTAGAACATATTCCACCGTTTCTTCCTTAAATATATCGCGTAAAATGCTAACAAATACCCGAACATATGCTGGACCATCCTACAAAATCAAACTGAACTTAGAATGTTATGATATAATGTAAAGAAAATAGTTCCTGATTCACCATTTTCTCTACAAAGGGTGGGTAAACAAGAATTCATACAATAATCAGAAAATACAAAATAGATGAATTATAATCAGACATATATGAGGGAATTTACATCATCCAATAGCTGCGCCCTGTAACTCTCTGGTCTGTTATCATAACGCCTTAACAACTGAAGGCTTGTTCCACTGATAAGTTTAGTAGTCATGTATGTCTCCCATGGAATGTCCCTTCTAAGAACCTTTCACAATTAGAAAAAAAATGTTAATGATGTAACTATTGAACAAAATCATCTTTCAGGTAAAATGTTAAAATCCAAGTACTGTGAAACAGTTTCATAGGTGGAATATTTTGGTGCAACCACCAGGGAGAGAATTCAAACTCATAAATCATATTCAAAAAGAATTTTCATTTTTTTGAAACAATTACACTTATGCAATCATTTGCCCCAAATTTTATCATAAAATTGGAGAAGATGAAATTAATGGGAAAGAAGGTTGTTATATAATCAAAGGGGTGTGAATCATCCAATAATGGTAACATTATAGGGCATTTTCATAATTTTTATAAGAAACAGAACTTTTACATTCCATGTCAATACCACCAAAAACATAACTTTTCTTTATTTTTATGGATAAGAAATGATAATATCGAAAACATAATAAAAAAACAAAAAATTATGAACGCACAATAGTCCCCCCTTGGAGATGTCACATTCAAATCCAGACCTTGAAACAAAAATTACTTGCAAAATTTCAATGGATCACCACATTTGGTGGGTGAATCCAGGTGAGAAAACTGTGATATGCCTGGGCTATGGAAAAACATCAATTCAAATTTACTTATTGGAAGGGTTGCAAAGTTTCATGGTGCTTTTTTGAAGCATTGTCTCGCCATGGTAGAAAAAGCAGCGGAGCAGGTAAAGGTTTTTTAGAACCCTGCGAGGAGCAGAAATCTTTTAAAAGCCTTCTATCCATTCCGGTCTAGTTTTCTTTTTCTTTCTCTCTTTTCTTTTGATAAGATATGATTTCATAGATTGAATGAAATATCCAAAGGTACAAATGGGCCCAAATCATAGTTTATGCAGAACATGTTTCCAATTAGCAATAAGAAAAGAAAAGCTATGACCATGTATAGCCAGTATATCATTGCACCAAAAAATAGTTGAATGAATACTAGTATCAATAATGTACTTCGTAGTTTTGCATTTATCCTGAAAGATTTTTGCATTTCTTTCATCCCAGATCTTCCACAAACCAGCACTTACAATGCATAACCACAAACGCTCTTTAGTTGCTTTAAAGGGAGGACAACATATCAACAGTCGAAGCCAAATCTGAGTACCAGAAGGAATATTGAGCCTGGGAGCTCAAGTTTTTTATCCCCTACTCAAACCACAAATTCGAAGGGCAGTGTAGAAGGATTTTTAAAATACAAAGACCTACCTTGGCTCAAATAAATAGAACATCAGTGTTCCTTACCACTCCTAACAAAACCCTTTTGAACCATCGCCCAGCCTGAAGAACCCTTATATAAAGAACACATTTGATAAAGTGGGATTATTCGTTATCCAATATCCAGATCCTAAAGGACAGCAAAGAAGGAGGGGACGAAAGAGAGAATTTAACTAAATAAGTTATACGGATCTCCCAAGGGGCATCTCAAGATCCCTGTGACAAATATAAGCTGAATAGCATAGGCCTTACTGCCTTAAAGAAACGGAGTTTATGGCAAAACATTAACACCCCTTTGTGTTTTTTCTTGTATCTCTTTCTTTCATTTCTGGAAGGAACCGATACTTATCAAAAGAACAATGACAATGATGATTCACAGGAGAAAATCCCAGATCTTTTAAGAAACTTTATCCCAGTAACAATTCCAGATAAGTGGATCACCCAATTATAAGCAACAATTCTAAAAAAAAAAAAGTAGAATCAAACTTGCAATTGTTAAGCAAATGAATCTCTCAATACAAACACTTTGATTTCGCTCCCTTCAATTTCTCGATCAACTTATATTTTCTAACGAACGGCAGTAATATGCTTAAACGAATTGTAATTTTAGATCCTAGAAGAAATTTACAATTACTTATAACCCAGAACAAATGAGTAATGAACTATCGTTGGATCATTGACCTAACTGCTCAAACACATAACATTCAATCACGATGAGTGTAGATACATACATTCACACCACCCAACTGACAAAGAGGTACAAATAATTCGATAATAAAAAATCATTTCACCCCATCGAAGAAATCACGCTCTTCAGAATACTACTAGCTACCATCTAAAACCACCTCAGAATCAAATCTAAGAAAGAAAAAAAAAAAAAAAAAAAAAAAGATCCAATCACCAACCTGCTCAGTGCTAAGCTCGGCCTGGTCAATTGCCATCGCAACTTCCAGCAACGCTGCAGATCAAAGAAATAGATGAAAACCCCAAAATTGAACTGAAAATTCACTCCAAGAACAAGAAGAAGAGTTTAGGCGTTGTATAGGAAATAAAAAAGAAAAATCGAAGTCCCAACAACAAAAATGGTTGAAGTAAAAAAGATGGGTAGAAAATGCAGAGAATTTTTAAGAGTGGGAATGGGGAAGAGAAAAAGGAAATATTCTTATCCCGATTCGAAAAGCAGGAAGGAGAAGTATACAACTTACGATCCTTTCGCAAATTATGATGAAGATGGGGAGAATCGAATTGAATTAACTCTTCCTTTTTAATTTCCTACGCAAATTGGAGATTTCTTTTCTCTCTTTTTTATTTTAATTATTTATTTTGGATCGATTATAAAACGAATGCTGTCTATATGAACCGAGTGGGTTGGGTTGACCCAATTGAACCCCAACCCCGTACATCTACCCATGTCCATGGAGGGTATGGGTGTCTTCTCGTTCCTCGTCCTTGTTCTCGTTAAAAAAAAATGTATTGGGTAATAACTCCTAAATGATTTTTGCTCCTATTTATTAATTTTAACCTTTTGCTTATCTATCATCGGTCGAATTTACATAATTATCCTTATTTCTTTTACTTACTATTCTCACATGCAACCAACTTTCGACTAGAGCGAGTTCCAAAAAATTATAAAACCTATTTTATGTCCATAAATTTCCTATTTTATAATTTGATCTAAAATAACAAAAATACAATATTTTACTCATTTTATTATATTTTAGAATTGCACTTGGAATAAAAGAGTTGGACAAATCTCGTATCTTCCCCAAAATTTGGGTCATCCACCCGCCCAACCCAAACAATATTGGGTGATGGCCCTATGGGAAGTGGCGGGTACAACGTTCAACTCCAAGACTTGAGAATCGACGAAATTAGCGGTACAATATGAACTTTCCCACTCTCCAATGGTATAAACCCAACACATCATGAATTTTTCCTCAACATTTCTTCACGAAAACAGATATGGGTTTGGAAATTATGGATCCAAACACCTGCATCAGGGGCTGCTGCTCCAGCAATTCGATTCCTCTTCACCTTCAACCTTCCGCTTTCACGCTGCTCTCTCCAATTGCCCGAGGTAAGCACTCAACGCTGCACTAATTGATTCCGGTTCAATTGCATGAGACATTTTGTTGAGATATTGGATTTTTATCGAATGATGATACAGGGGCCGAGAGTACTGTGTATGAAGGAAGGTTGGATGGTAGAAAAGTTGCTGTAAAGAAGCCTATATTGTCTACTTCTGAGGAATTGGATAAATTTCATAAGGAGCTCCAGTTGCTATGGTTAGTCTCTCTTTCTCTCTGTCGCTCTGTCATTTTATTTTATATTTTTCAACAAAGTGAAAGAGTGTGAAAGTGCAAACAGAAAAACAAGTTTACAGGCATAGTAAAATTTTCTTTCCATGAAGTGAATTAGATCATCCAGGCATAGTAAAATTGGTTGCAGCAAATGCGAAGCCACCTAACTACATGTTTTTCTTTGAATACTACGAGTCTCCAAATCTTGCGGAGAAATTGCATGCTGAAGAATGGAATCCAAATATCAATCAGGTGCTTATGATCACCCTAGAGTTAGGTAATTTTTTCCAGTATCAGTTCTGATAACATATTCTTTGTTCTCTATATTAAGTAGTGTATCTTTTACCTTTGTGTCAACTGTTCTTCATTTTTACAATTTGAGTGTTTTGTTTTCTGTATTTGTACCTTTTTCTGTCCTCAAACTCTGGGTTTTAACCTTCTTTATGCATCGAGTAATTTAACAATGGTAGAGTAGTGCCTATAATCAATTTATGATTCTAAATGTTGATGTGATTTTTCAATTTTATGAATATCCATAGACATTCTTGATAATCAATGAACTCATAAGAAATTTTAATTTAATAAATAAAGATGTCACACCAATTAAATAATTTCTTTCTGTGAAGAAATGGAGCTTTCATCAAGTAAAAGAAAAGAATATAAAGGAGACCATATGTAAGGTACGTAGTTAGAGATATTAGTTAGAGCACAAGGGTTATTAAATTAGAGAGTTAGTTAGTGTATTTGGTTATGAAGAGGCAGGGAGATGAGCGAAGCGGATAATTGTTGAGTGATCTATTTCTAACAAGTAATGATAAAAGACTTTGAGAGACGCCTAAAGCAAGGCATTAAACCTAGCAAGGGTATTTGCTAAGTACACTACCATCCTTGAAGGGAGGATGAAAGTTAACATTCTTCATGATGAGGCGGAAGTCCTTGTTAAAGCTATAGTTTAACAGAGGTCCAACTAACGTTGGTTATTTTATTTTCTATTGTCAGCAATTTAAGACCTTATCTGGTGATTTTTTTTTCTTCTAATATTTCACAAACATTTTATCTGCATACGTGTTAGCTAAAAACTTAGCTATTGGCACACAATTTTCCTTGTTTTTTAACTTTTTCGTACAAATATAAACAATAAAATTGCTGTCGCAGATACAATAAAACTTGTATAAATAGTTTTACGTTCATTTTTAGTCTTAATTAAAGATGCAGATTTAGTTCATATTCACATTATTCTCTTTCCAATTATTTTCTTCCAGCAAAGGCTTTGCAGTATTTGCATAACTTGGGGATTGTACATAGGGATGTGAAACCAGCAAACGTTCTTGTAAGTGACTTCCAGATTACTTTGTTAAACTGATCATTTTCTTGTCCTAAAGCTGTGAAAATTTTCAATTGGTATGCGCTTTGCTGGGTTGTATTTGGCACTAAGCTTTAGTAATGTTCTGGTGCAGCTTGACAAAGATTTGCATCCATACTTGGCTGATTTTGGTTTAGCAATACACCAGAAGTATCTGAAAGAAGTTTCTGCTGAAAATTGGAAGTCATCTGGCAAGCCAACAGGTGGTTTCTATAAGAAAAGCATGGTTGGGACACTCATTTATATGGCACCTGAGATATTGAGGAAGGAAATACATACAGACCTATCAGACGTATATAGTTTTGGCATCCTAATGAAGTAAGACTTCATAATACTTGTTAATTTATTTTTACAAATTCGTGCCTTTGCTTGTGTGAACTATGTAGCAAGAGAGAATTTAAAAAGAACACATTTTTAAGGAGCTACATCTCCTCTACCGAAGGAAAATTCAGTCAATGAATAGAAGCTAGATTTCCTACTTGGAATCTTTTATGTGTGACAGCAGTCATACTGTAGGATTTTGCTTGATGGATTGGTCTCTTAATTGTCAGGCTAAAATATTCTTTGAATTGTGTTTAACCTATCATAAAAAACCAACAGAATAAATAAATAAAGAAAAGAGCGGAAGAAGCTGCCCAAAATATAATTAGGGTTTAAATCAACTTTGTTTTACTTTGGTCCATTAAAATATAATTAGGGTTTAAATCTTGATTATGTGACTTTTCGGCTGCAGTGAGCTTTTGACTGGTGTTGTTCCATATACTGATCTTCGTACTGAAGCACAGGTCAGATATGTTGAATTAATTAATTCCTTTACCAATGAACATTAGATATTTATTAAGTAACACTCCATTGTATATTTCAAACATTTCTTGCAGATGTGTTCTGCTATTGATTGAGGTGAATGTATATGGACATGGAACATTTAACAATATATGTGATATATCTTTTGAAACGTTTTTGTGAATATACTACAGTCAACTCCCAAGTTATACCATGTACTTGCTTTTTGCCCTTTTTTTTCTTTGACGATTATTATTATTTCTGTGTTATTCTGACAGATCATGTATATTGATTGCACCTCGCTCTGCTGTAAAAGAGACAGCCTAGTTGCTACTGGTTTTTAACATATATTGATTGATAGAAATGGTGTAATTGAAAGACCTCATAATTTATGCAGCTAAGTTAAAACATTCTAAACTATTTAGAAGCTAAATTGAAAAACAGCTCAAGCAATGGTGTGAAAATATAAATCTAGCCTTCGTTTTGTTAATGAAATAATTTCTTACCGAGAAAATTAAGGGGGCAAAAATCTTGGATTGAAAAGCTTTACTTGTTTGGAAAATCCTATCCTCTATGCGGCCATTATTGGCATATCACAACTCTATTATCACATTTCATATCTATACTTAGCAGTGATGCATGAAAATATGTGGTTTATCCTTTCTTTTTCAAAGCACTTGATGGCTATATGACTGGTGTGAATTTTCATTGGGCAGGCCCACACTGTACTGGAAATGAATTATACAGAGCAGCTGCTTACGGCAGCTATTGTTTCAGATGGCTTGCGGCCAGCCCTTCCTAGTGATGAGTCAGGCACACCATCTAGGTTGTTATCACTTATACAGTGGTGCTGGGATGGAAATCCTAAGAACAGACCATCTTTTTCTGATATAGTTATGGACTTGGAGTCAATTTGGGAGAATAGAAAAAGTTTAGAATCTGTTTCCTCTGGACAACTTGATTTGTGTGGTAGGCTTAATGATGCTAATGAACATGATTGTGCGTATCGAGAAGAAATTAACTGGTCAAATCAGGGAGAACATTGTTCTCAAATGTTTTCTGATGCAGATAGGTGTGGTTTGAATGAATGGCTTGACTACTCAACAGACCAATTGGCATACCGCCCAACACTTTCTTGTGGATCATTCTCCACCTGTGGGATGAGAGAGACCATGGAGGACTCTCATTTCCTTTTGCCTCACTTCTGCAGTGATGAGAACATCCATGCCTTTGGGATCTTTGATGGTCATAGAGGTTTGTAATTATAAATTCTTTTAACTATTATTTGAGTAACTCGGACTGAATTGTATATTACGAATTTAATGAAATCGGTATTTATAAAAATAAGTGGCGTTTAAAAAATTGGTGTTTATAAAAATAAGTGGCATAATTTATACACCCCATGGCATCAATTGAAAGAGGTATAATTGATGCAATTTACTTGTGCTAGAGAAGGAGACTGCAAACTAGGATTGGGAGGAGATAATGATTTAGAAAACAGTTACAAGTATGTGCTGAGGGTGGATCAAACCTTACAGCAATCATTAATGAGAGTGGTTGGGATGAAAGTTACATAACAAGAATAGAAGGAATTAGGAAAAAGGGTAGTTATTGCATGGTTAGTTGGGTTCCCTAGAAATCTCCCAAAACTTGGTTCATGCTATAATTGAATGAAAGCAGTTGCTCTAGGGATGGAAGCTGTATGAATGATGGGCCCTGATTCAATTTACCTAATATCCTAGGAAGTGGAAATTGGGCTGGGGCATTGTTTTAGAAATGGCAGTGAGCACCTTCAGCAGTGACATGAGGCAGGGATCGAGGTTTTACTTTTAATTTATTTTATTATTAGAAAATGAAATAGTATATGTTCCAGAGGCCTAATTTCTCTAAAAAATTACATATCTAGAGTACCTTTCATATTAAAACCATAGCTAATATTTGGGGAAGTACAATGTTGTAGTTTAAAGAGAACTTTTATTAAGGAATTATATTTGCTATGCTAGACAGCCTTCTGGCCTCTAATCTGTTGCCTTCTTACCAATTACTACTCACTTCGATGTCCTACAAGTATGTGAAATATCTAATGCTGTAACTTTAAAGTATGCAGGTGCAGCAGCTGCTGAGTTTTCAGCTCAAGCAATTCCTGGATTCTTGCAAAGAGCATTTTCCACGAGAAGGTTTTCATTCTTTCTTTTAATATTTTCCATTTTTTCACTTTTTCGGCGCTTTAATTTTTACATACTCAGATGGAATTTACTGTGTGCAGTCCTGCAGATGCATTGATGGAAGCATTTGTAAAAACAGACATTGAGTTTAGAAAAGAACTCGAGTTCTTTTGCAAATCCAAGAAACTTAAACACAAAAACTGGCATCCTGGTTGCACTGCTGTTGTTGCTCTAATTGTTAGAGACAAGCTTTTTGCTGCCAATGCTGGTGATTGCAGGGCAATATTGTGTCGAGCTGGGGATCCCATTGTTTTGAGTAAGGTGGGTTTCGTTCAAGTTTAGTTTGTTCTTTATTTTTTTAAATCTTTTCATTGTATTTTTTTTCTCAACATATCTGAAGTAATCAACATTTTCAATCAGGATCATGTCGGTAGTTGTCTTGAGGAGAGAGAGCGTGTCATCAATGCTGGAGGGCAGGTCAAGTGGCAAGTTGATACATGGAGGGTTGGTCCGGCTGCTCTTCAGGTCTCTCTTTTGAACTTTATGAAAAACCGAGATCCTGTTTTTGGTTTTAGTTGTGTTTTTGAAAATTGTTCGTTTTCTCCCCATTTCACTATTGTGGGTTTCACCCTAATTAATGAAACACTTGAATTCTTAGTAAACCAAATCACTATTTTTGTGGCTTGGTAAACACCATTCTTTAGTGAGTTCTGAAGAAACATGTAATGTATTAGCTTTAGCAAGGGATTTAGTAGTGATTTAACTTGGTGTATATTCAAGAGATCCTAAATCTAATTAAATATATATATAAAGGTTAAATGCACCTAATAAGTCAGTTTGGACCCACCAATTTCATAAGTCGATGTTAAATAACTCAACTTCAACAATGAACACTAATGAAGTTTGCACATTTATAATGAATTTTATCTTACAATTCTTCACTCCAAACACAACTACACAACTTCCTAACTCAAACATATTAACTCAAGACTTCTCAAGTCAACTCAACACCGTACCCCATTTCTCTTTGGGCCTAGTGCAACTTAACAAGATTATCTAAAGGCATTTATTTTAAAATTTCACCGTTCACCATCTGCTAATTATTTCAATCTTGAAAATCCTTGTTATGAAATGCTACTCCATTCTTGGTGGGATTATGCTATGCTTGACTTTATTGGTTCACTATTTTTTAAGTACACGTGGGAACACAGGGATTTCCACCTCCAGCCTAAAAGAAAGATACATGTCAATTTTCACTAAGCTGTGATCACTTTAATGGTGATGTTTGGAGATCTCTAATTATCTTATACAGAGAAACATAAAATACGGACGGAAACCATTAAATCTTACTAGGAACGTACAAAGGGTCAATACCTTCTCTGGATGGCTCTCTAATCTCCAAAGTAGACTTTCCAGGCTCACAGTACTGATATTAAAATTTTCCCAAATAATAGTTATAAGCACGTTCACTTTTCAGATGGCAAAATGACCAATCGTTACAATAGGATAAGATTGTTTGCAGTTGTTGGAAGTAAAAGATGATCAAAACAATAATTTTAGTTGTTTTTTCACAACTAACGATGTTTTTCATGATCTCTTCCGCACTCAAACAGGTAACTCGATCAATTGGTGACTATGATCTGAAGCCAGCTGTGACTGCAGAACCTGAGATAACAGAAACTGTTTTGACATCACAGGATGATTGCCTGGTAAATTCAATTTACAATTCCTGTTTCATTTCAAAGTCATCTGAAAGGGATTGAGATGGCATAAGAGTTGGTCTGTTGGGGGTACTTTGATCGCATGTTACAACAGTTAGTGACTTAGGTCCTTCATATGGAAAAGTAATTTTGTGATATAATTCCAACTTGAGATAATGAGAAAAAAAATACAATTTCCGTAGGTACAAGTACAATCAAAATAGGCTCTATCAATTAAACAATATGACTCTTCATAGTTTATATTTCATTCATTACTCTTGATCATGAAACCATGATGGTGGATATCAGGTTATGGCTAGTGATGGATTGTGGGATGTCCTTAGCAACTCTGAGGTAGTTGATATAATAAGGGATACCGTCAAAGATCCAGGAATGTGCTCAAAGCGACTCGCAACAGAAGCGGCAGCTCGGGGCAGCCGCGATAACATCACGGTAATTGTTGTATTTTTACATCCAGTATCTACAATAGAGAGAATTTATTAGGTGTAGTTAAGATGCCTCTTCTACCTACCATAATGAAAAAGGTACAGCTACTTCTAACACATTATTTCCAAAAAAAAGAAAATGCAATAACGTTTCTGAAGAATCAATTGGTCATAACTTTCAAAGATGTGAGTTGAATATGTATTGTGTAATACATGCATTGGATTCGTAAGGAAAGACTTGTAAAATGAGTGCAGCGAAGGAAATGAAGTATTTATTCACTGTTGATTGTTCTTAAAGTTGAATTAAAGTTGTTATGAATATAATATGTATTTATGTATTGTCAGGTAAATTATTTGGGAAAAGAAATCAAACTTCATCGTAAAATAACTAAATATTATGGACTAAATTTAAAGGACTAAAATTGAATCGATCTAAAAGTATAGACTAATATCTTAACATAAAATATACTTTATAACCTTTTAAAACCTAATTCTTAGAAAATTTAGCGCTAATAGAATAAAAGCATGTATGGTAAGAATTTAAATGAAAACAGAATTGTATTTCGTATTTTTATATGTACGGTAACAGATTCATAACTAGATTCTAATTTGAACAATTGATTTAAATTAATTATAGTTATCCATAGTATGTGTACGGTAGCATATTTTAATGCGCATACTATATATTTTAATGCGCATACTATAATAATCGAGAGTATAATAACAAACACATAATGCTACCAACATCAACAAATTTAGTATGCTCTTATAAGATTATTCTTATATATATGTGTATTTTTATGAATTCAAAACACTAACTTCCAACACTCCCATAATTTTCCAATAATAAGATGAGGATAAAATTAAACCCATCAGTAAAGAAATATTAAATATTTTTTGAGTAGATAAATATGATTTCGAGTTGAAAACGTAATCATCAAATCATGGCTTTCTAATAAAATCATATTTTGGGATATAATTCCTTAATTCTTTTCACCACACTTCAGGTAGATAAATATGATTTTGAGTTGTATTAATTTAAACTCTAAATTTTATAAATTATATTAATTTAACGTTTAAACTAACAATTGTTTTACTTTAAACCTGAACTTTCTTGCATGTATCAATTTAAACCATCAACTTCCATAAGAGTGTTCAAGTAAAAAATATAATAACTGGTTTAATTTGATAAAAATTTAGAGTCTAAATTGATACATTTATAAAAATTTATGGTCTAAATTAATACAATTATTAGTTAAAAGTTAAAGTTATTGCAACTTTCAAAGTTTATGGTTTAAATTGATAAAAAATTTAAAGTTTAGGTCTATAAATTGATATTTTAATTTTGTATCTAATAATTTTTTAATACAAAAAAAAAATAATTTACATAAATGAAAAAAAAAGGGTAATTTACATAGATGTAACGAAATCCCAAAATCCAAAATATTTACGAATAAAAAGCACATGAAACCAGACATTTTTTTAAATATTCCAGGTTTGCCCTTGTCACTTTTGAATTTCAGGCAGCTCCAATTTCTTCTTCTTTCGTTCCATTTTCTGCAGTGACGGTCACCGTTCTATTTCTTTTACTGTATTTTTTCTTTTATATACATTTTTTTAAATCATGATTATTGTTCTACAATTATTATTATTATTATTCATTATACTTCCGTTATTATTATCTTTGTTTTCAATCAATCATCAATTTTGTATTGTTTTTTTCAATGTATCATGGACAAAATGAACTACATAATTGTTTAATAGAGTTTTTCAAAACCATCACTTATCATGAACTAACAATCGTGTATCATGAAATTACGCGATTATGTGACCGATTAATCGCACCTTGACTAGAACATTTTTCTATATTTTTTTGTTGTGGACTTATGGACTTTATAGGTTTTTAAAATTGTAAATATTTTTCCAATTTATTATATTTTTTTAAAAAAATCCCTAAAAATTCTATATCTAAAATAGGTCATGAATTATATTAAGAGAAATTATCTTCTTCTTTTTTATTCCTTTTGAAAAAAGAAATAAATTTGTCTTCGCACAACCCAAAGAGATAATTGGATGAGAATGCTTAAATATGTGATTATTTATTTTGGAAAAAGAGAAGAGTGAGGAAGATAAAGATGAACAAATAATAATGAATAGATGGTTTTTAAATCAACTTGATTCCATCTTCTCCGGTGAAATCAATTATTACGTTTCAATTTCCAAACAATACCAAACTAAATCTCTTTCTCTCTTGTAGTTACCTTTTATATTTATCATTCACTGTTCCATTTCCTCTCTCTCTTTTGTACTTTCCTTCTTTACCTTCAAACCCTAATGCCCATTAACCCACTTCATCTCCATATCTTCCAAACCAACATGAACTCAGTGATTTAAATCTCTTCTCTCATCTTATTCGTTTTTGTCTCAAATTTTCTCAATATTTTATATCTCATATCACATATAACACATTTAGGGTATCTATATATATATATTGATTGATACAGCCAGAGATAAAGTTAATTCCTTCTTCCCAAAAAAATTGATTATGACCTACTTTCCATTAATTGTGTATACTCCTCAATAGTCAATATTAATCTTCCAAAACAGATACTCTTTCCTTATTTAATATCCCAACTTTGTTTAATTTTCCCCTCTATAAGTACACCCTAACCTTTAATTACAACTTCTAAACCATCTTTTGATCTACTAATACTTCTTCTCTTAAACCCTCTTTACACTTTATACCCAATATGTCTTCTTCTGACAAACCCATTAATTCAGATGATGAACATTGCAATCAAGATAAAGATTCCTCCAAAGTTCCTGAATCCGAGCAGCCCGAACAACCCGAGACCGAAACCAAAACAAAGGATGAAACCCGAGTTTTCTACTGCAAATTCTGCAGTAGAAAGTTCTCCAATCTACAAGCATTAGGAGGCCATCAAAACGCCCATAAACGAGAAAGAGATATTGCCAAAAGAGAGAAGGCAGCCGCCGCAGCAGCCGCCGCCGGTGGAAGAACTACGGACGCCTTTGATTCAATTGGCTCTTTTTACCATCCGTACTATTCAGCAATGGCGATTCACTGTCTGCGAAACAAATCCCCCGGGATTCCGATTCGGCCCCAATCGGTGATTCGTAAACCGAGTCGGTCCCGAGTCGAATTGGGCGGCGGCGCCACCGCTGCTGCCTATGGATACCGGTGGTGGCCGAGAGAACAGTACATGGCGGCGGCGGTGGCGGCGCAACAGCAACAAATACAAAGTGGGGGATCATTACAAGGCGTTAACAACGGAATTGAATCCATAGCCATGGCGAATAGAAACGCTTCTTCTTCTTCTTCTTCTTCGCAGATTTTTGGTGCTGATCAATACATTGTCAATGGCCTTGATTTATCTCTCAAACTTTGATTTTTCTTTATGTAATTTGAAATTCATTGTTTCTGTTTTTTTCTTTTCGATTAAATTATTAAATTATTATTAAAATTTTATAGATACACTTTTATTAATTTTATTAATTGGCAAACATATTAATTTAAATTGTATTGTATTTGAAAATTAATTACATAGTGACAGACTTATAATTTCATCAATGAAATTCAATTCAAGAGTAAATTATAAATTTTTACCAAATAGTTTATATAATTTTATTTTAATTTGCAATTATATGTTAATATCAAATAATTGGAGATCTTTTCAAAAGATCTATAAAGATTAGAGAAGAAAGCATTTGGTAATAATTGGAGAATGATAATTTAAATTTAATATGCTTGTTTGTGAAAAAGAAATATTAACATACATTTGAAACATATACATGCAAATTATTATTGTTATTTTACAAAAATGTTTGTTATATGTAATAGGAAACCTAATAATGATATTTATTTTAATATGGCATACTACATATATGTATCTATGGTTTGTTATTAATGCTAAACTCATTTTGACCCACTTTTTTGAACGCTGATCCCTATAGTTTGAATTTAATCTCTGTTGATTTTAATTATAATTTAGATTGGCTAGTCAATATTATCCTCCTAAATAGTCTCTATGGTATAGATTGTTTATCAAGCTATATATGAACCATGTATTAGGTATTACCAAACTATAAGGACTAATTTTAATTAAATGGTACAAATGGACCATTTAGAATTATTTTACAAACCTCGAAGACTGAAGTGTTACTTTTAAAAATTTAGGGACCTAATAGACATTACCTTTAAATTTTAAGAACAAAAGTGTATTTTACCCTTAATTAAAATTAAGAACTTTTGGGGCCATTGAATTGGTTATTATTGCTTGGTTATAATACTCTATATATGCTTAAGGTCCAACCTGAGTTACTATATAAGGACTAATGTTTGGTTAAAATATTATTTTGGTCCCCATAATCTGAAATTTATTTAATTTCAATCGTCATACATTCAACAAAGAGAAATTGATAAAAATATCACACTTCTAGTTTTTGTTTTCAAAAGTAGCACATTTTTAAAAAGAGCACTTGCAAAAATAGCAAAAAGATTTATGATAATAGAGCTCATGTCACTATATTTTTTAAATTGTAAAAATAGTAAATTTAAAAGTCGATAACTCTCTATATTATGTAAAAAAATAGGTGTCATAGACTCTTTTTTTCTAAATGTTTTTGTCATATGATACAATTTCTATTTTTAAAACTCGTAAAACTATTTTTCGATCAATCTCACGCGAGATATGTTAGACAGAATCCGTAGCTTGATTTGGAAACGTTTGAATAATATTTTTGAGAAAATAAAAAGAATTAAATAAGATTGGTGAAGATTTGAAAAATGGTGTAATGCGCCTTAATTTTTTAAAAAATGTGTTACTTTTGTAAACGAAAAAAAAAATGTAATTTTACCAATTTCCTTTCATCAAAGTTAAAAATAGAGGACTAAATGGTATTTTCACTTTAAAAATTTTAAAAAAATAATATGAAAAACTCAAAACCGTCGCTTTTTAAAAATAAAAAATAAAAACTCAAAACCGTTGCGTTTCTGATTTCTCGGCGTCTCCTCAGTCGTCTCTATCATTTTCATTCACTGTTCCCAAAGCCAAAACCCTACGCCAATTCCCCCTCCTTCATGGCCACTCTCACCATTTTCGACCGCCAAATCCCCCTCAACTCCCACGACTATTACGACATTACTTTCGACGACGATGAAATCCTCACTCTCGTCACTGCTTTCCCTTCTATGGTCGACATGTGGATCTCCGAAATCCTCCGTATTCACCGCCGTAGACTCCACCGTCTCGTCGTTGGTCTTGACATTGAGTGGCGTCCTAACGTCGATCGTCATTTTCGTAACCCCGTCGCCACTTTACAACTCTGCGTTGGTCGCCGCTGCCTCATTTTCCAACTCATCCACGCATCTGAAATTCCTCAGTCTTTGATCGATTTCTTGGAGGATGATACTTTCACTTTTGTTGGCGTTGGAATCGACAATGACGTTCTCAAGCTCTACGATGATTACGATCTGAATGTTGCTAACACTGTTGATCTTAGGGAGTTGGCTGCGGATGAGATGCAGAGTGATGAGTTTAGGACTGCCGGATTGAAGACTTTGGGGAGAGAGGTTCTTGGGAGGGAGATTGATAAGCCGAGAAATGTGAAGTTAAGTCGGTGGGATCGTCAATGGCTGAACCCTGGTCAGATACTCTATGCTACTGTTGATGCATTTTTGTCCTTTGAGATTGGAAGGTATCTGCTGAGTTGAGTCAAATCTCGTAAGTAATGTTTAGGGTTTTTGATTTTGGTTGTGAAGATCCTTCTAGGGTGTTCGGTCTTCTTTTCATGAGTTCTGTATAGGATTAGCAGATGGAATATTACGTTCATAACTGTTCTTCTTCTGAATCCATGTTCAATGGAGGAATCTGTTTCATTCTGGTTTGTTCGTTTTCATCCAATGTTTAGTTTTAGCCCTTTTCCTTTAATCAGTTTCTTCACTATTCAAATCCTCGTTTTCAATTTTCTTCTCTATTTTGAATATGTTCTTGAATACAAGTTTTGTTCATCGCCATTTAACACTAAAATGGACGTTTTAGTCTGTTTCCATTTCGGTTTTGTCTAAACTAAAAGGTTTATAACAAACAATAATACGTTTCTTTCTTTCTTTCTCAGAAATTCACATTTACTGTTCTTAGTAATCCATCAAAATTTAATGAATTGAACGTTCTTGTTTATTTTATATTTGAATCCAACCATGTGTGGGATGGGAAATTTGACATTTGGAAGAAGATATATTTACTACAGTTTGAACATTGTTGATATTGGTATATATTTATGAACATGAACATACATTTTTGTTTGAAAATATTTATTTATCAATTCTTGAATGCAGTTATAGATTTAGTAATTTGCATCAGGAGATTTTTCCTTGAAATAATCAAAATAGCTTAAATAGGCAAATACGTATCTTTCTGATTGATACAATTGATAATATCAACTTTAGGTAAAATACAATTAATACAACTTTTAGCTAAACAACTAAACCTAAACTTTTAGGTAAAATTTTTATAAATATAATTATGAGACATTTTTAAAAATAATAAAATAAATTAAAATATTTACAAGTTATAGCAGAATTTTTATAAATATAATCATGAGATGATGCATCTCTTTATGAAAATTAATAACTAAATTATAGAAAAATGCACAAAGTTTTGTTACTCTTAGAAGAAAATTGATATGTTCTATCTTGGAAGACAATTACTCTCAAAACTCAAGCACAAGAGGAGACAAAGACTTTTTTCTGTTTGTTGTGATGACAATATTGATAACATAATTTGTTATAGGTTGTAAATATTTTGTAAAATCTATTATTTTTTAAAAAATCTCCAATAATTAAAACCAAAATATTTATTGCCAAGTAGAATTCTTTTATAAATTTTTATATTTTCTTTATTTTTTTCATCTTCTCGTTCTTTCTTACCTCTAAACTCTCATGTTCAGATGACCGACGGATTTAGTATAGGTCCGGGGGGCTCGAGCCCCCTCTCAATTTTATTGTCTTTATATAATATGTATAAACAAAACCACTTATTGTGTAATATTAGTAAATAGTTTAGTGGTAACTATGTTGATCAGCCCTTTTTTTACCAGAGTTTAAGTCTTTATAATGTAGGTTTTTCTCCAGATTTTTATTTTTTATCTAAGTTACAACTCGAAGTCCCCTGTCAATAAATTTTTACATGAAGCATTTTAAAAAACTATATCATTTCCTACACGATCGAATATTAATTATGCATATCATCTCATGATCGTTTAGAAACAATTACACGCAATTAATTAATTATCTGTTGACGAATGTTTTTTTTTATTGGTGTGAACTTTTTTGTTTTGAAGATTGTTCAATACAAAATTGTTAAATTTTAACGAAAGTAAGTAAGAAAGAAAGGACTCTTTGGAAATTAATTAAAATGAAAATGAAAACAGAAAGCAAGTAAATGTGACTTAGTTCAAGTAATTAAGTATTTTAAAATATTTGAAGATGAAATGTAGAATAATTTTCTGATGGGTTATTGAGTCTATAAATATTATAAAAACAAATAGGAATGCAAATACAAAACTTGTGGAGTCAGCCTTGAAAGAAAGAGAGACACATAATATCATTTCATTCTTTCGTACGTCTCCATCAACCTCTCTAATTTCTTGATCTACCAAAACCCTCCGCCATTAGTTTCGCTCGCCATGCCTCTTCTTCTTAACATCACAGACCTCCACATCCCTTACTTCACCCATGACTACTACGACATCACTATCGACGACGATGAAATCCTCACTCTCCGCACTGCCTCCACCGACATGGTCAACTTTTGGGTCTCCACCATCCGTGAAATCAATAACCGCCGCATCCGCCCTCTCATCGTCGGTCTCGACGTCGAGTGGCGTCCTTACTTTGGCCCTAAACCTAACCCCGTCGCCACTTTACAGCTCTGTGTTGGCCACCGCTGCCTCATCTTCCAACTCCTCTACTGCCCGGCTGCCCCTCAGGCTTTGATCAATTTCTTGTACGACTCATCCTGCACTTTCGTCGGCGTCGGAATCCACCAGGACGTTCAAAAGCTTTACCATGAGTACGGTCTGATTGTCTCCAACGTTGTGGATCTTAGGGATTTGGCTGTTAATAAGTTGGGGAGAGCTTACCTGAGGTATGCCGGACTGAAGAGTCTGTGGTGGGAGGTTCTTGGAAGGGAGATTGAGAAGCCGAAATATATAACTCTGAGTAACTGGGATGCTGTATGGCTGAATTATGCTCAGATACTCTATGCTACTATTGATGCATTTATCTCATTTGAAATTGGAAGGAATCTCCTGAGTCTTTGAATCTTGAATCTTGAATCTTGAAAGGAGTAGAATCTTGTTAAGGGTTTTGATGATGAAATCAGGGTTTGGGATACTTTTGCCATTCTTTTCATGGCTGTCTGTGTTCTGTATTGATGGATTCAGTTTATGATAGTTTGTTTGTTTGTTTGAGCTGCTTTTGCAAAAGTCTTTTGTTTGTTTTTTGTTCGTCAATTTCAAAACTAATCATTAGGAAACGTTTAAGAACAATATAATAATGTTGTTATATCTAAACTTAAATGCATTTATATCCTATATCCCTCCTCTCATCTTTAATGATCTTATTATTAGTCCAATAAACATCTTGTTTCATTTTAATTAAATCTTTGTTAATTATTTCTATTGTTGAGAATTTGACTGAGGTTATTTTTCAAAAAAAAAAAAATCTTAGAAACAAAACCCACTGAGAAATTTTCAATTAGTTTCCTAGTTTTGGAAGAATCTACACATTTGGTTTCCCTCAACCTTGTTGGGAGGTCTTTTTTCTTTTGTTTTATGGTTTACCTCTTGATTGTTTTTTCATTTTCAAAAAAGAAAAAATCACTAAAAGCCAACTTGTCAAGTGTAAAATTAAGCTCATATCCATGAGAGACCAAAAAAAAAAAAAAAAAAAAAAGGTTAAATACAATGGATGGTAACTTGGAATATGTTTTCTTAATAGTTATTGACAAAAATAGAGAGTGAATACTAAGAGGCCTATCACCCCCTTATCTTCACTTGATATTGGGCACACCTCTTATGCCTAATTACCACGATCACCTACGCTCTTGCAGCATGCCTCTTCGGGGAAGCTAAGCGAGCGATAGCTATTCAATCGCATAATGAAGTCATATACTCTCAATATTTCAAGTAAGTAGTATATTAGGTTTTCGACTTTGCTCCACATCACCCCATGAAAATAAATGTTATTAAATGTAGGTATTTTTAGAAACAATTTAATAATTTAAAAAATAATTAAAGTAGACAAAGTTCTTACCTTAAGTCCTTATTTAAGTTGTATTATGTTGGTTATGGAAGGAAATGATTCCATAGTTTTTTTCAAATGTTTTTTATGGATTATTATTTTAACCTTATCAAAATCAAACAAAGAAAAATCTTTCAAATTGGTAAATTAGAGATTACAAGTTTAGAGAAATTGGTTTACCAATAATAAGGAGTGAAAGCCCAATTTCCCACTCGTGTCAATAATTTCAAAGTTCTTCATTTCACTAGACAATTTTCCCATCGTATGGATTAGTTTGTTGGAAAGAGAGATAGATGTATATCTTTAATAGAATCGTGTGGATTCGTTTGTTAGGATTGGGTAAAGTTAGGAACAATATATGTACATACATCTATTATCTATATACTTTTCCTTTTCTTTTCACTAATTCAACTTACTTATTATATTTTATCTTTAATTTTCCAACATAATAAAAAATCACTAATTATTTACACAAATATATGTTTTCTTTTTCGGTAGATGGGATACTGAATAGAGATGAAATAATAGGAAAATTAGATTATAAGATTATATAAGGTAAACTTATCGTAAATATAACCAAATTATTAAATATTTATGCCCCATATAACAATTTAAGAAATTTTTAATTATTTTTTCATAAATTTTATAATTATTTTTCATAAATTTCATATTTACCGTTGTTGAATTTTGGTTATTGCGGGACAATTTTTCAACTCTTTTTCTTCTTTTTTACTATAATTTTTCTTCAAGAATTTCTTCTTTTTTCTTCCTCTATCATTTTCAAACTAGATTTTTTTTTATTCTTGGTGCAAGATCTAAACAATATTAACAATATCTAAAATAATAGTAGGATTTTAAATCAATATCGATTAGATTAGATTAGTTATCTATTTCAGATAGGTAGTGATAGACCTAGACAAAGATAAATCACTATCAGATCCTTTAGACTAGATACAAGCATACAAAATCGTTTACATTTGGTACAAAAACGTTTAGACTTGTACAAAATCGTATATTATATTTGGTACAATATCGTTTAGATTTAGTATTTTTTGTTATTTCATGTTTTTTCTTTTTCAAAATAGTTCTATATCGTAAATATTTTTTATATAATGTAATTTTACATTAAAATCGTTTAAAAAATAATTTATTATTCACTTAAATATAATAATGTAATTTTACAAAATCAAATATATCATTCACAATTTTTATTAATTTAAAATTTAGTTATCTCTAATATTTGATGTAAGATACAATTTGTTTTTTAATAAACAACAATTAACATAAATTAAATCGGTTTACCGTGGGAAGGAGTTAGATATTAAATAGCCAATTCTACCGGTGATCAATTTTAACGTTCGTCGTTCTAGTATCGTAAAATTATCGCTCTATATCCTAAATTATCGCCAATTCTAGGATCGATGAAATCCTAAATTACAGCACACGTATTCAAATAAAATTAACTCCTTTTTATTATAATTACAATGGAGTGATGGAGTTATTTAAAAGTTGTATTACTAACAAATTCAATAAATTTTCAAACAAAATTGTCCAATCCAATATATATAATTTCTACTGAAAGAAGTAAACTAAGTTTAATCTTCTTCTTGAAATATTATTGTTAAGTTAGGAAAAAAAGAGTATGGATATTGTAAATGATTATGTGTGGGTGTGTTGTTTTATTTTTGTTTTGTCTTTTGCTTAATCTCCAAATATATTTGGACTTTTTTCTATCGTGAGGTTGAACTGGGAATTAAACATAATTATAATTTTGGTAAATTTATCATAATTTAGTGAGAGTTAGACAAATAAATGTATTTCCAAAAGGAAGAGAAAAGAAGAAGGAGAAGAAGAATCAACGTGAAATAATAGGGTAGCCCCCCCCATGCCACGTCATCCCCAATGGGGAATTGGAATCGCTTGTTTTCCTTCCTTTCTAGTTGGTTACGTAAATTTCAATATTTGAATCTTTCGTCTCCCCCTAAATCCGTGTGATAATTTTGCTTCAACTAAACCCAAAAGAAGAAACGTCTAGTACTCACTTCTTTCAAACTCTTCTTTTTCCTCTCTTTCCCTCTCTTTCCCTCTCTCCATCTCCATTCTATTTCTTACTCTTTTTCTCATATCCTTCTCTCTTTACTTCCTTCAATCACTCCATCCCTTGTTTCTACCTTCCTCTCTGTTCATGTAGGGTTTTTTTTTTTTTTTTTCTGTTTGCGTACTGGACAAGAAAGCTAGTATGGCTACTCCAACTGATTGGAGGACGGAAATAACTCAAGAAACTAGACAGCAAATTGTTCGTTCAATGTAATCTTTCCTAAACTTGTACTCTGCTTTATTTATTTATTTTAGAGACTTTTTAAGTGCTGCTTATTGATGTTTGATTACGATTACTTTGTTGCCTTTTTTTCTTTTCTTTTTTTATAATTTTGTTGTTGAATTGAAAATTTCGTGCATTATTGCTTGAGTTTTACTCGATTTCCATTGATTTCTTGAATTATGAATCTGTGGATTTTATTGATAATAGTATGATATTGCAGATATATGATGTTGAAGGAACAGCCTTCTGAGTTGAATGTGAAACTAATTAGTGACCGTGCGAGGAAACATGAGATGAACTTGTTTAGTACTGCCAAGTCTAAGGTATTATTAGTGAATTTTTCAATGTTTTCTGATATGAAACTGATGTTTTTCGTGCATTTGTGTTTTATTGTGTACTTTCCAATATTTGTAATCTAATCTGCTTATGCTTCTCAGGAAGAATATTTGTCTACTGGAACCGGAAAGATGATTAAGAGAGAAAATCACCAGGGGAGTTCAAGCGGTCAAGCAGTAGTGATTTATCCGCAATATCATCAGCCAGCAGAGGCTAAGTCACTTTTGCTGCAACATATTCAGCGAACGCCACAGCTACATAGACAACATCCAAATGTGAGACAGCATCAACAATTTGGGATGCAGAATCAAACCGGTGCTAGTCCACAAAATACATCAAATTCACAGTGCAGACCCCAGGGTTTCCCGAGACAAGATACTGGAATTCATCTGTCCTCAGAAATGTTCACGCAACATCCTAACTTTGTGAACTTGACCACTCAAGTTAAAAAGGTATTGAATTGTGTCTAGATGTGTAAATGGGCAGTTTGCTGGGACATCTAAATTAGATGTATTGTGTTCTGAAAGTGAAACTGTATGTAACATAACAGGAAGTGGATAGCGAAGGTTTTATGGCCTCCAAATCCTCCGAGCAGCATAATCAACACTCCATGAGTGGAGCTTTTGCAGGTAAGATTTTGTAGATGCTAAGCTTCAAATCACCTGCGATGATAATAACAACTAGCAGGAAATCTGGGAGGAAACTATTATATTGGATTCAATCAATACTACAAAGTAGTCTGGAAACTATTGTATTGGATTCAATCAATACTACAAAGTAGTCCGGAAACTATTGTATTGGATTCAATCAATACTACAAAATAGTCCGGAACTATTGTATCGTATTCAATCCATACTACAAAATAGTTCTTCAAGTGATACCTAGACAAATAAGAGGGCTGTACTCTCCCCAATGAACACAGGTTCATACAAAACACATAAACAAATAAGATAACCAACCCTAACTAACATGTTGTCAATGTAGAATTTCCCTTTTTACCCCTCCTCTTATACACGGGTAATGGGTTGGCTAGTAGAGTTCCTATTTTCAATCACTATAATCTTTAGCCATATATAGATTGTGGATTTAATTTTAACAACCTGTATCTTTCATTTGCCTTTTAAATTTATGATGTTTTTAAGAAAGTGTTTAGATTCTTTTGTTTCTTAGAGTTCTTGTATTCTAAGAAATATATTTTTCTGTTTCACTTTTTCTACTTGGCTTTTGATATGTTAGCAAATAGCTACGTTTGAAAAACAAAATACAATCTTTCTGGAAATTATTTTTTGATAAACTTTTTGAGAAATGTGTATTTGTGCAAACGAAATTATATGTTTTACCTCTAAAAATGAGAGCCGGCAAAATCATTATATAGTGAAACCGAGATTACTACCCTCCTTTGATGGATACTCTGCCTGCATGACTAATGTTTAGAAACATGGAGCTCAATCTACTTTATTAGCGAATATTTGGAACCATTACTACGGTATTCTGTGCTTATTTTTCTTTTTGTTACATAGATCCAGAAAGAATTCCAAATTCAGAAGTTTGGCATGATGCTGCTTTTGCTGAGGTAATTTTTATTTATGAATATGGGTGAAAAATGGGAAAGGAGGTGGAAAAATATTGGCAGCCGTTGAAGATGACCAGGGGAAGAGTAACAAGGAAGAGAAAGGGAAAGAGAAATAGAAAAGAAAAAAAAAACAAATCAAGAAGACATTATATATATATATATATTAATAAAGTGTTAAAGCCACCTTTTCCTTGCAGATGGAACAGCTCAAGAAGACGTTCTTGCCTTATTTTATTAAGGCATATGAACCCTTTCGAAAGGTAATAAACTGACTTTAAATAAATACTTTAGGGGAAACCATATTCATTGATCTTTATCCGACTTATCTCATCTTTAAACTCTCTTCTGTCACATTTCTTAACGGTTCTTAATTTTGTAGGTTGTACACCAAGAGGGCCTACAAAGGAGGGGGCTTGTGAAGACAATCGAAAAAATTCTGAGGTTTTTCCAATCGTCTAAGGAGAAAATCATTGCTTCTTACACCAAGGAGAAGTTTATTCGATGTTTGCAATATATTGAGCAAAGTGGGAACACAATTAAGAGCAATATCAATGTTGTTAATAAGCCGTCGTCCCTACATGATGGCCAGCCTGGCCTTAGTGGATCTCGCATAAACCATCCAGTTCAGCAATGTGGTGATAATGTGAAACTCCATTGTCAATCAGTAATCCGAACTACAACTGGCTCTGGTAGTTCTTCCGTAGCACCACAAGAAAAAGGTTCCATAAGGTCAAAATTACATCCCCAATGGATTCATGGTTCAGGAAACACTCCATCTATTTATAGATCAGGAATGTCTTTGAATCCTCATTTGAACTCAAACTTTTCCCATGTTGCTGAGCGACCTCGTCCAACAAATCCTTGTACTTATCCATTGCATGGAAGAGCTTCTCCACCTCCATCTTCCTCTATAGTTGGACTTGAAAAAATCTCTCCAAATGTTACCTACCATTCAAGTTCGAACTTTCATTTCCGTCCACATTGTAACCCATATCAGTTACTTCATTCCAAAGCAGAAATGATCGCTGAACCTACTAGTCTTGGAATCAATGGGCAACTGTCAACGTATCAGGCTCATAATCGCTTACTTAAAGCGGTAAGTATATGCAAGAATATCAAATGAAATGCATATTTCAAATATCAACTACTGACAGGAATGTGTTTGCATTTGTCCAATCTATTGGATTTCTCTAGGATGATAATTTCATTCTTCTTTTCCTTTGGCACTTACAATTAGTTTATTATGAGACAACAAAATATGCAGGTTGGGTCATCATCAAAGGAAGCACTCAGAGCAGCTGTGTCGGGAATAACTTCAGTTGGGTATATGGAAGACGCGATGATAGATCCCCGGTGTCGTGCAAAGGTAACAAATTTAAGGTTGATAGACGGATTTGGTTCCTCAAATAATATGAAGCGCAAAATAAACGCAATGGCCTTAAACAACATACCATCGCCTAGCAGTGAGATTCCTGGATCTGAAGAAACAGTTACATCAAGAACAAAGAAACTCAAGAAACTGGTATGGCATCATCTTTATCTAGTCTCGTTGGAACTGTATTTCTATGCATTTTTCTTACAAATTTTCATTTCTCTACTGACGATCATGCAGTCTGATTCTTCCCTCTTAGAAGAAATGAGAAACATAAACAAGCAGTTCATCGAAACAGTCTTGGAACTAGATTTGGACGAGAACCTCAATAAACGATTAGCCAATGCGGGTACGGTTCTTCGATGCTCCTATAGTGCTGTAAGTGATGGTACAAATACTGTGAAACTGCCTGTGCTTACTATGAAGCTGCTTGTACCTCTTGATTATCCTGAAGACTATCCCGTATTTCTAAGCAAATTCGACTTGTCCTCCAGGTAAGGACTGACTCTTGTATATGAGTAGTTTTCTTGTACCTTTCACTGAAGTTCTTTCATACATTTCTATAGCAATGTGGACGAAGAATGTAGAAACCTGTCGAACGGAGCAATGTCGATGTTACGTGCATTCCTTCGCGCTGCTCCGGAATGTGTGTCTCTTGAAGAATATGCAAGGGCATGGGATGAATGTGCTCGCTCTGTGCTATCTGAGTATGTTAAACGTGCGGGTGGGGGAAGCTTCAGTGCCCGATATGGGTCTTGGGAGGACTCTGTTGCCGCCGCCTAACCCCTCCCTTCATTTTGAACCAACTCTATATACTATATGATCACCATGTAGTTCTTTTTTGCAATTTTGCTATCTTTCTATTGTAGATTTAAGATTTTGTTGTAGTAAGAGTTTGTGTTTTTGCAATTTTGCTATCTTTCCATTGTAGATTTAAAACTTTGTTGAAGTAAATTTGTGAAAAAGAATCAAAGGTTCCTTGTGGGAGTACTTTTAGTTTACTTCTAAACAAAAATTATTTAAATATTCATGAGTGATTTATATATAACTAAATATTTTTTTTAAAAAAAAACAACTATATTATTACCCATTCAAATAATTAATTTTTACTTAATAGATGTTGAATATATCATATTAGTGTTATATTCTGAAAAGTTGAATGTATTTTATATACCAATCAAGCAATAATTTTTTTTTATAAAAAAAATAGATAAAAAGGAAAACACCCATTTAACCATTTAGATAAATTTGAATCTGTTTTCTGATATCGGATGCTGGAGTTCTGCAGCAACCAATTAGAATTTTCATTGGTGTAGGCCAGGCATGCAGCAGTGCTACTCTAAACAATCGGGAGATTTGCTCTTTGACGATGTGGAGTGTTCTCTGCCTGTCTCCTCCGGGTCGTCATGTGCATTAAAGAGGGGATAATGAAGTCTTCATCATGCATATGTCTCCTCTAGGGTTTATGGGCTTAAGTTTGAATGGTTGCGGAATGGCAATGAGGCAAAGCTCAAGTACTTTTGGCAACATTGAAAAGGAGAGATAATTTCATTTGTCTCTATGTTGAATTTTAGAACACTTCTTAAACGTATCCCAAATCTACCTTTACTTTAGTATAACAATGATAGAATTATCTATCACAAATCATCAATGATATTACTCTTAAAAATTTTAAAAATTTTAAAAATGGTTTTGGTTTATTGGTTAAAATAGCAAACTGTACACTGACGTTTTGGTTTATTGGGTTTAATATTACACTGACGTTTTCAACTCCAATGAATTAGACACGGAGTTAAATGAATTATAGAGTTTAGATCGTTTATTAGAATGTGGTAGGAGTTATTTAAGCTCATTTAGTAACTATAGTAACATTATTAATAAGGTTAAAATACCAAACTTTTCTGATGATCGATTTTAATGTTCACCTCTAGTACCCATTTTAGTGAAGACAATGGTAGAACCGGTATTTTATGTAAGAGCACAAGTTCATATATATGGATATAATTTTAGACGTCTCAAACTAATATTCACATCATCTAATATCGCCAAAACGACCATAGATCACTGACATACGAAAGCGACCAAGGTGTTTGTTGTTTGAATCTCTTATTTTTTATTGAATAAAAAAAAAACAAATTGCAAAAACCACTTCTAGAATCAGTGATTAGTTGCAAATATATTTTTAAACTTACAAAATTAAAATTTTAGTTTTCAAACTTATCAAAAATTTAAGATTGATCCATTAAACTTACAATATATTTTAGATTATATAAGTTTTAGAATTCAATTTCTATGATTCGTGGGTCCAATTTCACTTTTAAAGTTTAAGACACAATTGTTATTACTAATAATTAATTACCTTCATGCTTTAGAAGTGATTTTTTTGTAATTTGTCTTCAAAGAGCTAATGTATTAAATCATTAGAGAATTTATTTTTTATTATAAAAACAAAGATAATAGAACTTTTATAGTTAACACAATTGACTTTATATATAATACAATAGCTCATGCGAAATTTAAAAAAAAAAAAATTACAAATTACTTACGGTCAAATTTTAACCAAATTAAAGTATCTTTTCGGTAGGACGTAAATATTTTTCATTTTTTTCTATTTATGTAAATTTTAGGTACGATAAAACATATTTGAATAATAACATAAATACTCACTTTTTCCCTTGAATCATGTATTTAAGTTGAAAAATCTTTTTGCATTATCTTAGCCTTAGGGATCACTTATACTCTAAAAAAACCATCATTTCTAGATTATTAAAGCTTTTGAACAATATGATGGAGTTAGAAAGTTGATCCGTTTTTTTGTATGCGTCCAACTATGGAGTTTTATCGCTTATTGATTATATGAACTTTCATCCATGTTCAATATAGTTTACACACTAATCACAAACCATTTGATCTCCACCATACTAAATTCTAAAATTGAGATCCAAGTTTGGTAAAGTAAAGAGCAAATTATCATCCACTCCATCCAAATTTCCAAAAAGTTTTGATTTGCAAAGGAAAACACCATAGCCAAACTAAGAACACATCAATCAAGCAGCCATAACAAACAAAGAACCCCTAAACCCTTAAGAAGAAAGAAAAATCCCCAAATTCCCCTTTCACTAGGATTCAGATTGCAAAAACTTTCCAATCTCAAACGAGAAAAACGCATCAATAGAAGCATACTTCACCTGATTAAGCGTAAGCCATTCTTGATCCCATCTACTCATCGTCACACTCTTCGGTTTATGAATCTCTTTCCCCAACACTTCTTTCCCCAATCTCTTCAATCCCGCATTCTTCAATTCTCCTCTTCCCGTTACCCTCTCAGCCAAATCCCTCAGATCCATTCTCTTCCCCACTTTCAATCCGTAGTCACAGTTAAGCTTTTCCGCATCTTCGTCGATTCCCACTCCTACGAATGTGAATGATTCGTTTTCCAAAAACTCAAACAGAGATTTAGGGATCTCTGGCATGTGAAGCAATTGCAAGATCAGGCAGCGGCGGCCTATGCAGAGTTGTAAGGTGGCAACAGGATTTTCGTAGGAGCGATTGTTAGGGCGCCATTCGATGTCGAGGCCGACGAGGAAAGGTGGAGTTTGAATGGTGAGGGTTTGTGAAATCCAATCGTCTACCATGGATGGTGAAGTGGTGAGAAGAGTGAGAATTGGCTCGTAAGTGTCGATAGTTATGTCGAAGTAATTGTGGGAATCGGAGGGAACTTCATGGTCAACAATGGTGATCGCCATTGCCGAGAACTTGAAAGAGTAAAGCAGGTAAAAGGTTTGAATGTTTTATGAACTTCAAATTTTATTTAAATATTGCCTAATTGTTTTTTATTTTACTAAAATACCCTCCATATTTTCAAAAACCTTCCCTCCACACGTGCCCAATAATGTATAATTTCATGCCGTATTATCCGATTTTTTCCATTTTGAAATCACAGAACTAATTGATCAAAGTAAGAGTCAAATTTCCTAATAAAGTCCACTCCAATTCTCTTCAAAAAATATATATATCCATCCAATTTCTTACAAGGAAAAGCTAAGAAATTCAAAGGGTAAGCAACAAAGTAACTAACTTTGAACAATAGTAATGCAACATGAAGAATTTGAATCAATAAAAAAAGCAAAATAGTAATTATGTCATTTTGTTTTTTTTTTCTTCTAAAAATAGAAGAAAAGTCATAGCAAGACTATGTAATGTGATTCATTAATTCAGATGTTAATTCAAATATGAAGAATGACAAAAGTTTGACATAGCCTTGCTTGTACAAATAAATTATAAATCACTCAAGGACCTCAATGGAAGGAATCCTTTATAATTTTGTTTTAATTTGAACTTTGAAGTTTGCATAGTAGGTATTTAATTTGTTGTTATGTACTTTATTTTCTTTTTGTTGGTATTATTATGAAAATAAAATGAATAAAAAAAAACACATGCTAATAAACTAAGTGGCTTAAATGAGGCTTTTTGTGCATTGAAAAATAATTGTAATTGCTTGATTGACCTTAATAACAATTATAAGTAGACAACAAAACAAAATGAGACGCATTTAACTGATTTCTTCCCTCCTCACATTTTGTGGAGAAGAGAAACACAATACACAATTACAAAAGGCCTGCCACCTCTGTGACTTTGACCTAGAAAAATGCATCTCCCAACTTCCTTCATCTGGTATTTACATACATGGAAACATCATTTTATCAACTCTAGCAGGAGCACGCCTTTGCGTCGGTCTTGCTACGCAACTCTAATCTGAATCATGAGGTCATCCCGAAATATGCATATTACATGTAGGTTTTATCTCCTTGGTTATACATGCCATACGAGTAGAAATAGCGCAAGTGTCCATTGAATAGTATAAACACGAACACCTGCAGTAGCTGGGAACGAGCATGTTAGATTACAACCTAATCAATCTTAACTCCATGAATAAGAAAACAAAAATTGCCAACATTACAACTCTTGGTGTAATCAAACTAAGATGCTAGAGGTTCAAATCTAACTCAATTATAAGTTAACACGTCTTCACATATGTCTAACACTCCAATCTCATACGGTAATCCTTACTCTTAACCAAAACCATATATATAATTCCCCTATAGGCCAACCGCAATCATACTAACCACAGTTAAAAAATCAAAATGAGAAGTTTCTTGGGTAAAAGAAAGTCAATAAGAATGAGCTGTGAAATAATGTGAGAAAGAGGGGATGACATATACTCACAAGAAACTTGTGGTGGTAAGACTGAAGGGGAACTTCTTTCAAAATTTTCTGCATGTCCACTGCCTGTATTTGGAGGCTGTACATTAGATAAAACTACACCTGACAGTGGACTAGATGCAGAAATAGAATCAGAGACGGGTGCTGGCTGGCCTACTCGTAAGTATGGCGACGATGGAGAACTGCTTGGAGAAGGAATGGGGCCTAAATTATGTTTTCTGAGTTTTGTTAACGACCTTTTATATCCATAACGAAAAGCAGGTGGGGTTGCTTCGTAGTTTCTTTTTCTTGAAGTTGGACCTTCCATTGGGGAAGAACCAGCTTCGGGAGCAGATGAGACCCCGTTCTTCGGTGCATGTTTGTGCTCCTCTGTTCCAGGACTTGGTGAATATGCAGCGTCCCGGTGGTGGTTGTGGTGGTGGTGGTGGTGGTGGTGGTGATGGTGGTGATGGTGGTGATGATGGTGATGGTGGTGGTGGTGGTGACGGTGGTGGTAGTGGTGGTGGTGGGAATGAGGCAGAGGTGCAGGTGAAGGCGACCGTGCATTTCCACCACCACCAAGAGAGTGGTTTAGAAATGAAAGTTGCACCTGCTTGACCTTACCAAATACGGTGTTGTTCAGGCCAAGGTTTCCTGAATGAGAATTTGTGATGGTATGAGCCAACTGTTTCAGCCTTTGTTTCGATGAAGATAAATTAGTCCCAATTGCCATCAGGACAGATGATTGGACAACAGTGGGTGCATCAATTGTAGAACCTCTCTCGTTCGATAGGCTAACATATAAATTCTGCATCAAATAAAACACTGTCAGTCAAATCTACACAATTAAAAACAATATACATCAGAATATTCAACAACCAAGAGAGTGAATATATTTTCATCATCCATGAATCTAGCTGTTAATTTTCTTTATGCATTTTAACTCAAAGCCAATGCTTCGTGAAGTTTAAAGTTGCTTTCATGAGTAGCTCTCTGAGTCATGTAAATAATGGGAATGAAGATAGTAAGGAAGACTGCGGACCTCATAAGGAGATAGACGTAATCCCGACCTCAGCTGGCTGGAAAGATCATTGAAATTCACTTGAATTTCATATATAGAATAATTTAACGTAAAATTGAAATAGATCTGCGCCGTCTGAAGAAGAAATGCACTCTGAGGAGGAATAATAGTTATTCCTCCAGGAAATTTCAACACCTCGAATAAGGATGTATTGCCAAATAAAGATTCATTCAATCTGAGAGGAGGTTCATTTATAACCAATGTTTCAAAGGTTTCCTTGATTAAACTTTGAGATGTTGGGGGAATTTTTGAGTACTTGGCATCAGAATCTACCGCAAAAACTATTTTTGTTACATTTGGTCCACCTAATGATTGTAGTGAGAGGATAGCCACCTGGTTCAAAAGGAGTATTAGAACAAACGGCCAAAAATATGACTTATCAAGCCAGAGAAAACAGGAAACAGAACTGGATACCTTGACAGAAGGTATGGGTATTTCTCCGAAAATGTTATCCTCAAGCTCAAAAATATGGTTTTGCAGAAAAGGAACTGGCTTCCAAGCATGAAAACTCGCTACTATGTCATGATCTGGAAGTGTGATAAAATCAGATAATTTCAGTGAAAATAATATAATTTATGTGGAGTAAATTAAATACTACAAGAAATAGTATATTGCAATTTGCAATATATTACTATGTGTTTCTTCGAGTTTTTTGTGTTGGAGTACTGCAGCTTGTTAACCACTTCATGCATAGATACCACCAGAGAAATGAAGCAGTGTGGGGGTAACGATGACAAATGGTCATAACCTGACCAAACTAACCAATTCATTTTCTGTTTCAATAACATTCTAGTTATTTCGGTTCAATCGACTAGGGCTGGATTTTTTATTATTATCTTTCTTAATGAGAAGCAAGGAAGTACATTCAACAAAAGGGGAGAACAAAACATGGAGGCCTAACGGATGAGAGGTCCCAGGTCTAAGTTGGAGGAGGCCTAGAGCTAGATTTTTGTTGAAATTAGTGAAATTTAAGAGAATTATTCAATAATTAAACTTTCTCATTGACTTGTTGAGACTTGATTTCGTGCTTTAGTTTGTTGGAGTTTCATTTTCATTAAAATAAGTGGGTTTGGGAGATTGGCATTTCTTTTTCTAAACCCAGTGGATAAATGTAATGGAATTCTAACTAAAGGTCAAAATTGTGACATACATTTTGATAAAATTAAAAGTTTATGAACACCAAGTTTCAGGGATCAATATTGAATTTTCTGTTTATTTATTATTACTTGGTCAATTGGTTTTTTACAAATTCTTCCACTTGTTTTTGTATTCATATGTCATCTTGGCCTATTTTTAGAGCAATTGAAGTTAATCTTCCAACTGTTTCTCATGAGTCATGAAAGACTAGAGCATAATCAAGCTTGGTCTCAAATCTCCCCATGATTGCAAATTTCTATTCTTACACTCCTATCAAATCAAATAAATCACAACTATGATTCTTCCACAAAAAACCACATACACAACAACGGTTCCAAAACAGCCTACTGTTCAAAACAATCAAAGTTTGTATCCCAACTCTTGATTATGTCCTCAGAAGTCACAGCAACAAGAGAATGGTAATCTAATAACAAATACCGATACCTATCAACAGAATTCTAGTGTACAAGCACTCAAAACCCTAGAAACCAGAACAAGAAAGCCATGAAACCAAAGAAAATGAGGAAGGTTCCAACCTCTATAAGCAGAATCAACAGGCCGATCCGGCCAATTTCCATAGGATAGGAACGGTGGCAGCCAAAAAATAGCAGAGAGAAACACAGCCGCTGATAGTAACAGGAAGAACACACATCTCACCGCAATCAGTCTGCGAATCTCAGAGCACCCACCGCCGCCGCATCTGTTCTCCACATTCCGGTCAGAAAGCTCAGAGGAGCTCACTCCAACCGGCAGTGGCTGTTCTTCTTCACTCTTTCCCATAGAAGCAATGCATGTGAAATGGATTAACAATCTTCATTGCCACTTCCCTCAATTGGGTCTGAATTATCTTCACTCATTACAGCTCAAATTCAAATCAAATCAACCCCAGAACAAAAAATAACTAACACAACAAGATAAAAGCTCAAAATCCCACCTCGTGGGGCTAATCCACCACAAACCCAGAAGCAAATTTGAAAAGAAAATCTAGGGTTCGAGAGAAAAGAAGGAGAGAGAAATGGGGTAGTTTGGTTTGGATTTAAGTGGTGCAACAACTACAAATGACAGGAATAGTGTTTGAAGTTAAATGGGGTTATAGTGGTGGGTTTATCTATCATCAATCAACCATTCATCTATCAGTATTCTTTACCAAAATTTATTTTTTAAAAAAAGTTGATAAAAATTTTGAAAAAAGAAATGGAAGAAGTTGACAAGACAGTAGTAGAAGCAAAAAGGGGAAGAAGAGGCGGCAAAAACAGAGAAATGTAAATTGAAGGCACTAATTGCGCACTTAAATGAAGAGCCGTGGAAGATGGGCTATGGCGATTGGCGATCTCTTACTTCCACTTTTAATTTTTTAATCCATAGAGAGTGAGAGAGAGAGAAAATCAATGAGTGAATCAGCTCAGAGTGTTGAAGAAGAAACCGTGTGAGGCGCATAAGCACTCCTTTCTTCTTCGACAATAATCATAGATTTTTCTCTTAAGAAAAATGTCCATTTCTTTTTTTTTTTTTTAATTTATTTTGGTGATAAATTTTGTCTTTTTCTTTTTTTAATATATGTTTAATATTATTGCACACGTGGCATCCTCTACTTCTTTTGATTGATAAAAAGTTTAAAAAGTACTATTTGTCTCTAAAATTTCAAAAAAAACAAAAAAAACATATTTGGACTCGAACTCTTAAACGTAGCAATTTAATCTCTAAGGGGCCGTTTAGCCCTCAAATTATGGAGTGGAGTGGGATATTTGATTAGAACTATTTTACATTTTTTTTTTCTTATTTCTTCTATTCCTCACCTTCCGTATCTCCTATATTTCACTGTTCCTCACTCCCCCATTTCACTATTCCTCACTTTCCCAAACATATATTATAATAACCAAAACTATAATAATGTGCACTCCAAACACAGACTATAATAACCCACAAATTATTATAACTCACATACTATAATAATCTCAAATTATAATAACTCTCAACGTCTCAAATTCCCCATAAGGTTGTGTTTGGAGGAGGATTATGATAATACGTGTTTGGGGTTAGGATTATTATTGATAGTGTTATGGTAATATGTGTTTGGGGGAAGTAATATGAATAGTAGTGTTATGATAATTGTGTTTAAAAAATGATTATTGTTGTAGAGTTAATGATAATATGTCTTTGGGGAAATGTTATAATTGTAGTGTTATTATAACATATGTTTGGAGGAATGGTTATGAGTGTAGTATTATGATAAGATAAAATAGAAAAATTTGTAAGGTTATGAGAAGATGAAGTAGAAAAATTTGTAGGTTATTTAATCATAATCTCCAAAAATGCAAACTCTTGACCCTTTTCCTAATCCCCTAAATCTACTAACGAAATTGGTGAGATAGTGTCACATGTCATCCTACTTAAAAAAATTATACGTTCTTACAACAAAAAAATGGGATGCCCCAAGCCCATTGTATTATTATTTGCTACTTAAGCTCTTTTTCATACCCCTTTACCATTCTCTCGGTTGTTATTTTTGTTTTTCCTTATAACTATGGGCTTCTTAGCTTCATCATTCCATTAAACCTTTTATTCAATTTGTTCATTGCATACCCTAATCATCTTAGAAAATAATTAATTACGTGGCCACTGTAATTTTCATTGCATCTTCACTTGCTTAGCTTAGTTAAAAATTCAACTGAATAAGCTTGTTTTGGTTGTTTGATTTAGGGGTGGAGGAATGAGGATCCCTCCTTGTTTATCTTATGTGTCTTCTACAAAATGTATAGAGCAATTAGGATTTCAAAAAACCACAATGAAGAATAGGAACATTGAGGCACTCTCAATAATTTAAAAAAAAAAAAAAAAGTCTTAAATGAACATGCTTTGTTTCTTCCCAAAATTTCCAGAACACAACAAGCTAAGTACTGAGAAAACTTTGAAACAACATGAACAAATATTGGTGTGATTGCCAAATCTTATAACTCTTTAGACTTTCCTAGAACATTGCAATATGAAATCTAAGAAGCAGTAGGAAACAATGGGAAGAAAATAAATCATTTTCTTTCTCTAACTAATTTTTGTCCTTTATTTTTCTCTAATGTATATCTACATGGCAAAGCGTCATCTCACGGTCGAAAAGCATCATCTTACTATTGCGTTTGCAAGTTATCAGAACTAAATTGATACTAATTAGAAAGATTAGAGAGAGACTAATTTCTTTTCTTTAAAAGTACATGAACTAAATTGTTACATTATTTTCTATATATATATTTATTTTTATTATTTTTTTTCTAATTCATTTTAAATGTGAAAATACTGACGTTGTGTTTAATACTATTTTGACTCAAGGTTGTCCATTTTACTTTTAAAAAAATGTTTTTTGGTCAAAATTTCAAATTTTACACACTAAATTTTGATTTTTAAGTAGATATTTGTTAATTAACTTAAAGGAATTTAATTCATCACAGTTAGAATTTTGTTTGTACTCACTTTTCTTATCACTAAGCTGATATTAATTACAACTATTGGCAACATGAACATTTAAAATTAATTAATTAAAGGTTAATGCCAAAAATTAAAGTTTGGGAGCAGTAAAAACCTAAAATAACAAAATTTAATGACCAAACGAAAACGAAACCTAAAATCTTAAAGTAAAAATGTACCATCCTATTATATAAAAGTACTAATATGACAATTTGTTAAAAACATTCAAAAACTAAATTCCCCTAAAATTTTGAATTCTTAAAGAAGAAATCAAAATAAACAATAAACTTAGGGGTTAAATAGTTTTTTGTTTCCCAATATATTAATATATTGAATGAGGACTAATTAAGTTGGATTGGGTATATAATTTTATATGTTATTTGTCGATTTTTGTTATTTGTTACGTTTTTTTGTTTTTCCTTATTTGTGTGTTGGTTTTTTAAAAACGAGTTTCCATTTTTACTTGATGATAAGATCAGAGAATGGTGGCGTGCAAACTTTGAATAACTCTATTTTTTTTTCCTTTAATTTTTTACATTTTTGGTACTTTGTAGGGTTGCATTTTTGGACTTTGTGGACAAAATTTATATTTGTTTTTTTTTATATATTTTTAGAATAAACAGAAATTATATTTGTCATTTTAATAAACAGAAAATGGAAAACAAAAAAGTCCAAAAAAAATTGAATCAAACTTTAAAGATGATTTAGAGAAAAATGATTTTTTTAAATATTTATTAATTATCTAAATACTCTCATTTAGTCATTTACCTCACTTTCACTATAATATTGCCATTAACTATAATTGTCATCTACTGGTCTCCATCGTCAACAACATACTTTAGGGGTTACCATCACCAACTATATATGGTGTTTATCTCCGTCATTGACAACCGACTCCGTCACTCTCAATTACGACATTGATTATCTCCAACAAAAAACTCTAACGACCAAGATTGATCATGCAAGAAAAAAAACGTTGACAATGAAAGCTTTTTAAAATAACTAGTTCACAATGTTTAGTAGTCATCATTTATAGTAACTTGACATGATAGAAACATCTTTTAATACATAGCAAAACCCTCAAGATGAGTCAACACCGAATATACTACAAAACCCTTAAAATCAATGGACCGTAGCTAAGAAAAAGCGACAAGTCCTCAAGACAAGTTTGCCTTTCAAGATAAAAGCATAAAACACTAATTTGTTAGAAATTATACCCACCATGCTTAAATCAATTCAAATTAAAATTCTTTGAAAATCTTGTCGAACAATGGTATTTAAAAAATACGAAGATTTGGAAACAACATTTCAAATGTACATTATGACTATAATAAAGTTGGAAAAAAAAACATCAGTAGTTAAAAAAAATACCAAACTATAGAACGTGATATGCAAGAAAATCTTCAAAGTGAGTTTAACTCAATAATAATTGGCACAATCTCTTTCCTTTGAGGTTGGAGGGGCTCAACCCACATTCTTTGTTGAACTAGTAGAAAAAAGATCGAAATTTTTATTTTGGGTAGCAAGTTCTTCTAAAACTTGCAAGTATTTAAAAAACACCAATAAACTCAATTTTTTTAAAAATACTATCTACGCTAATGTATGAACATAAAACATTAATACCTTATTGCAAGAATACGTATAAACTTTCAAAAGTTACATTAATGGTTTCAATTTGTTTAACTCATCAAGAAAAACTTCTTTTAGCTAGCTTACCGGTTAACAACGAACATACAAAGAATAATGGAATGTGGAAGCATTGAAGAGACATAACTTGAATTTATATCTTTAAGGAAGTTTTGATTTTAAAATTTTGTGGGTTTTTTAATTTTAACTTGAAGTTTTGGATTTATATTAGGTTGCAATAAAATTGGTGTTTTAAATGAAAAAAATGGAAAAACATATAGATAAGAAAAAAAAAGTTATTTATGTAATCCGTGTTTAAAGCGGATGTTTTTCAAACTTAAGAGTTAGGAAAGCTTCAAATTTCGATCACTTTAAAACTTTTATCGTGATAATTCAACTTCTGTTAAGCTTAAAAATAATATTTAAACAAGTATTCGTGTTTACAATATTAAAAGCAAAATGTTGAAGTGTTTTTTATTTAAGGATATGTTTAAAAACTTCTCAAAAGTTCAACATGTTTTTAAAATAAAACACTAACGATCAATGTATTTTTGTAATTTTTTTATAAATCATTCTAAATAAAAAACAGTTGAAAATACTTATAAACATAGCAAAATATCACAATCAACATACGATAGATCACAACAAACTATTGCATACAAATCAATCACAATCTATCGTAAATACACCATATATTTTATTATATTTATAAATATTTTTTTCGTTTTGCTATAATAGTTATTAAACAACCCAATTTTTTTTACGTAAAATAGAAAGTAATATTTTGTATAATTTAAACCAAATGAAATAAGAACTAAAAGTATTTTTTAACACGAAATACAATAATTTTATATAATTTAAATAAAGAGGTGTTTTTAAAAATAAAAAAATAAATTAAAATATTTATAAACGGTAGAAAAATTTTGGTTTAAGTCGTAAATATTTGGTAAGATTGGGAAAGTATTGGAATATGGCATTTTCGTCAAATTAGACGCATGAGAGGCTTTAGGGTTTAAGAACGACCTCCATGACACTCCCATAACAACTCATCTCTCACTCTCCCTTTCATTGTTGAGCTTTTCTGAGTTCTTCACTCCCGGTATCATCTCACCATGTGGGCTCTTCGTAGAGCTTCTACTCCTCTCAGGTATTCTTCTCCTCTTCCTTTATCTATTCCCCTTTTCTTCACACTACACCACTCTGCTTCTCTACCTTACACTCTTCATTCAATATCAAAACTTTGAATCTCGTTTTTGGCTGTCAACTTTTGAATTCCTTTCATGGGTTTTGGTTTTCATTGCCTCTATGCATCAACGATCTTCTTGCCTGCTTCTGATCGACTTTCCGGTGCTAATTAAAGAAGGAAATGAAGTCAAGAGTTCTGCGTGTTCTGTTCTGTTCTTTTAGTTAACTTTGGGTTCCGTTTCTATTTTCTTTAACAGGATTCTTCCTTGCTTCTGATTGATATTTTCTTTTTTCTCCTACGGATAACTTGCTTCTGATAATTCTAATCGCTTCTGATTGCAATTAGAATTATAGAAAACGTAGACATTGAAACTGGGATGTAAGAAGCTTGAGAAGAAAATGAGAAACCCTTATAATTTGGGCATTTTTCTTGTTTTTCTAATGTTCTAAACATGAAACCTTATAAAAACAAATGTTCCAGACATGAAAATTTCTACTGGCAGTTTCCAGAACTAAATCATTATCAATCATCCGAAGGACCGTTTTTTGTATGATTGTATTTCTGTATACATATACTTCATGCATGAACGTGTATGTTGTGGTGGGGAAGCTATGATACCTCTAACTTTTCAGGCCTCATCTGTATGATCTTTTTGTTCTCTTTTCAGGAATCAAGGGTATAGAGTAAGAACTTCATATGACTTTGGCAAACTAGAGGTACCATATTTTTGGAAAGGAAATGCAGCTGGTTTTGGAACCACCGCTACTTTATCAGACAGATATATTTCTTTTGAGAGAAATAACCTTGCAACATGGCCGTCCTCTGGGATTTATATCAGTAGTCATGGTTTGTCTTCGCAAGCTGGTGCTGAGAACAGTGGAGAGGAAGATGGATTTTCAGAACTTGATGAAACACTACCAACCACTAGATCAGAAATTGCTGACGACGATGACGATGTTGTTTATGATGGGACTCAAAATGAACTGGATTTACTTGAGGGAGAAACTGAACTTGCTGAAAAGAAATTTACAAAATGGGTTTCTTCAGAGCTGACCAAAGCCATATGGAATGCTCCAGGTTTATCTGTCTCTAGTGCACTTGATAAGTGGGTCAGTGAAGGAAACGAACTAAGCCGGGATGATATCTCTTCGACCATGATGAGTCTTCGTAGACGTCGAATGTTTGGGAAGGCTTTGCAGGTAAATTGACCGGATGTTACTTTTCTGGCAATGATTTTCATTTGTGTGACTTGAGGTTTGTAATTTATCTCATTCCACCTGGGACTTGTGGAACACTATATAAGTTTATGTTAGTAGTTGACACAATTTATTACAGGATAGAAATGTTGGTCAATTCTTAAAAAGTACAACAATTGATTGTATTAAGGTCTAATCAGCAGAAAATAATTTCGATAATTGAGATATTTTTGTTGGCCGTTTAATCAGTAAACCTGCATACGAAGATCAATTCTTAAGAACTACCATTATCAAATATTTGTACGACAAAATTGTTGAACAGGCCTTCAGCATTTAAATGGTACTGGCGCCTCTTACCAAATTTTCGGTTGGTTTGATGTTTGGTTGAGCAGAATTGGAAGTGGAACTTCTGCCAGTTTATTTGGATCGGCATTTATATATTGTTGATCCTATAAATGCTATGACAGATGAAAATAGTTATGCAATTTTTGCCACTGAAAACTTTTGTAGCTATTGTGGTAAATATTTCCCCCTATTTTTAGACGTTCGTTTGTTATTTCTGGAACTCATCGCTTGCATTTCTGTATGGGTTTCACAGTTTTCAGAGTGGTTGGAAGCAAGCGGACAGCTCGAATTTAATGAAACAGATTATGCTTCTCGCCTTGACTTGATTGCAAAGGTACAAGGTCTCCATGAGGCAGAGACTTACATTGCTAAAATCCCAAAGTCCTTCCAGGGGGAGGTGATGTATCGAACTCTTTTAGCTAACTATGTGGCTGCCAACAACGTAAAAAAAGCGGAGGAAGTATTCAACAAAATGAAGGACCTTGAATTCCCAATGACAACATTTGCTTACAACCAGGTGCTTGTTCTTTACAAGAGGAGTGACAGGAGGAAGATAGCCGACGTTTTGTTGTTGATGGAGAAAGAAAATGTCAAGCCTTCTCCGTTTACTTACAAAGTCTTAATAGATGCTAAAGGCCTTTCTAAAGACATAAGTGGGATGGAACAAGTTGTTGATACAATGAAGGCTGAAGGAATTGAACTTGATGTTTTTGGACTTTGCCTATTGGCTAAACACTATGTTTCAGGTGGGCTTAAAGACAAAGCCAAGGCCATTTTAAAGGAGATGGAAGCAATTAACTCCAAAGGTTCTCGATGGCCATGCAGAATTTTACTTCCTCTTTATGGAGAACTCCAAATGGAAGATGAAGTGAGGAGGCTCTGGGAGATCTGTGAGGCAAATCCTCATATTGAAGAATGTATGGCTGCCATTGTTGCTTGGGGAAAGCTGAAGAACATCCATGAAGCAGAGAAAATTTTTGATAAAGTTGTTAAAACATGGACGAAGAAGAAGATATCCACAAAACATTATTGTACCATGATAAAGGTTTATGGAGACAATAAGATGCTGACAAAGGGCAAGGAACTGGTCAATCAGATGGCGGAGAGCGGTTACCGCATTGATCCGTTGGCATGGGATGCAGTTGTGAAGCTCTATGTGGAAGCAGGGGAGGTAGAAAAGGCAGACTCTTTCTTGGTTAAGGCTGTTAAAAAATACGAGATGAGGCCATTGTTTAACTCATACAGGACTCTCATGAATCACTACGCAAGGAGGGGTGATGTTCCCAATGCAGAGAAAATCTTTTATAAGATGAGACAATCGGGTTACGGGCCTTGGTTCAACCAATTTGAAACTCTAATACAGGCATATGCTAACGCCAAGACTCCGGCATATGGTATGAGAGAGAGAATGAAGGCAGATAAGGTTTTTCCAAACAAAGCTTTGGCCGGAAAATTAGCTCAAGTTGATTCTTTTAGGAAGACGGCAGTGTCAGATTTGCTTGACTGAGAAATATAACCTGTTTCATTTGGAATGTATTAACACCCCAGATTTTCAACTTTATGTTACAAATCAGGTATTTGTTCATTGATCTGGTGGCTGCGATTTGTTAGATGAAAGTATATGGCTCTTGGGACAAAGAAATTTTGAAATTGAATCCTGGTGCCCCGTGTTAATTATATATACACACAAGAGGATAATACTCATGTGAAAATTTGTTTTAAAAAATAATATTGTTGAAAATTTTTACAAATAGTATGTTATATTCGTAAATATTTTAGTTTATTTTACTATATTTAAAAAAATTAAAAAAAAAAACTAAATTAGTGTAAAATTTTAAACTTTTAAGGAACAAGTCAAAAGAAATACTAAACTTAGGGGTTAAATAGCTTTTTGTTTTTCAATAAATATTTATATATTGAAAGTGGACTAAGTTGTTTTGGGTGTATAATTGTATATATTATCTGTCGATTTTTGTTATTTGTTATGGTTTTTGTTTTTACTTATCTGTGTGTTGGATTTCAAAAACGAGTTTTCATTCTTACTTGATGTTATGAAGTTTTGATTTCAAAATTTGGTGGGATTTTTTAACTTAACTTGAAGCTTTGGATTTATATTATGTTGTGATAAAGTTATTTATGGAATTGGTGTTTAAAGCTGGTGTTTTTCAAACTAACTATGCTAATCGTAGAATCATTTAAATACTTTTATCTTGTTAATTCAACTTTTATTAAAATTAATATGTAAACGAGTATTCATGTTTACAATATTAAAAGCAAAAGGTATATTTTGAGGTGTTTTTGATTTAAGGATATATTTAAAAACTTATTAAAAGTTAACTGTTTTTAAAACAAAACACTAACGATAAATTTATTTTTATAATTTTTTTGATAAATTATTCTAAATGAAAAAACTGTTGAAAATATTTATAAACATAACAAAATATCACAATCTACTAAATTACAATACACTATTATATTTAAATTAATCATAACCTATGTAAATATGCTGTGATATTTTGTTTTATTTATAAATTGTTTTTGTTAATTTTGCTAACACAATTTTTTTTGTACATATTTTTGTTATCATAAAGTATAAAGTAATGTTTTGTACGATTTAAACCAAATGAAGGGCCTTGAATTCCCAATGACAACATTTGCTTACAACCACATGCTTGTTCTTTACAAGAAGATTAACAGGAGGAAGATAGCCGACGTTTTGTTGTTGATGGAGAAAGAAAATATCAAGCCTGCTCCGTTTACTTACAAAATCTTAATTGATGGTAAAGGCCTTTCTAATGACATAAGTGGGATGGAACAAGTTGTTGATTCAATGAAGGCTGAAGGAATTGAGCTTGATGTTTCTACACTTTCTCTATTAGCTAAGCACTATGTTTCAGTTGGGCTTAAAGTCAAAGCCAAGGACATTTTAAAGGAGATTGAAGAAACTAACTCCAAAGGTCCTCAATTGTCACGCAGAATTTTACTTCCTTTTTATGGACAACTCCAAATGGAAGATGAAGTGAGGAGGCTCTGGGAGATCTGTGAGGCAAATCCTCATATTGAAGAATGTATGGCTGCCATTGTTGCTTGGGGACAGCTGAAGAACGTCCAGGAAGCAGAGAAATTTTTTGATAGAGTTGTAAAAACGTGGAAGAAGCTATCCGCAAGACACTATTCTATCATGATGAACGTTTATAGAGACAGTAAGATGCTGACGAAGGGCAAGGAACTAGTCAATCAGATGGCAGAGAGCGGTTGCCACATCGATCTGTGGACATGCAATGCAATTGTGAAGCTCTATGTGGAAGCAGGGGAGGTAGAAAAGGCAGACTCTTTCTTGGTTAAGGCAGTTAAAAAATACGGGAGGAAGCCATTGTTTACATCATACAAGACTCTCATGGATCACTACGCAAGGAGGGGTGATGTTCACAATGCAGAGAAAATCTTTGATAAGATGAGACAATCGGGTTACATGCCTCGTCTCGGGTAATTTGGAACTCTAATACAAGCATATGTTAACGCCAAGACTCCGGCATATGGTATGAGAGAGAGAATGATGGCAGATAAGGTTTTTCCAAGCAAAGCTTTGGCAGGACAATTAGCTCAAGTTGATTCTTTTAGGAAGACAGCAGTGTCAGATTTGCTTGATTGAGAAACATAACCTGTTAGTTTTGGAATGTATAACACCCTACATTTTCAACTACATGTTGCAAATCAGGTACTTGCTCATTGATCTGGTGTCTGCGATTTGTATGAAGAAAGTATATGGCTCTTAGGACCGAGAAATTTCGGAATTGAATCCTTGTACCCTGTGTTAATTAGTTTTTAGGAAAAACTACTTCTTTTTTTTTATATATATATATATGTACTTTTGTCCATAAGTTAAAAAAATGAACCAACAAGGACGTCACCTGGACCTTTGCTTTTGAAGAAAATATGATGAATGAAATCTTCTTTGAACTGGGGACTACTTCGGTTAATGACGGAAAGTCCTACTTCTAATGGATAGTCCTACAGATTCATCTTCTGGACTGGACCTTCGGTTAATTACGGAAAGTCCTATTTCTAATGGATAGTCCTACAGATTCATCTTCCGGACTGGACCTTCGGTTAATTACGGAAGGTCCTACGTCTTTCGTCCTTAAGTTTTCAAAATGTATTTAAATTCCTAAGTTTTATAAAGAGGCAACTAGATAAATAGCAAAAAAAAAAAAAAATGAAGATTAGTCTATAAAATTAGCAAAATTTTATTTTAATTATAAAAATCTCAAAATGAAAAAAAAGAAATAATAAATGGTTACGAATAAGGCTTAAATGTCCCTACTCTAATACAAATGACACCTTCTAACATACTTTCATTGTGAAAATAGAAATACACCATAATTAAGAGCACAATGAAAACAATATCAAGTTAAAACATTTTAATTTTTTTTCAAAAACAAAACCCAAAACTTCTAACAAACACTTCAAAGTCAAAACCCTAAGTTCCCTCCCAAATTGTTTCATCTTAATATGTGGTGGTGACAACGTATACTACAAACCATCGAAAAATGCTCTCCGCCTCTTACCTTCTCTTTTGTCTACAATTTAATGGAAACATTTTCTCGTCGTTTTCTGCAAAATCACAGTTTGAAAACCTTCTCTTCTCTACTGTTTACCTTCTTTAATTATAAAAATGTAAAATGAAGAAAATAAAAACTTTGCTAAGAGTTTGAATTTTGTTTAAGAAATATGTCAAAATATTTAAATTGATTGAAAAAATTCTTTTCATATTTTAGATAAATGAAAGTTTTAATATAACAACCAAATATTTATTATTTTATGAAGTTCATTAATGAAATACTTTGATATTTCTGAAAAATAATTAAATAAAAGTTTGATATAATTAGTTTAATACAAGATTAAAATAATAAAGAAAAATGAAAGATAGTTAAGAAATTTTATTAAACCTATATTTTTTTCGAAATCTTATAAAAAACAGATATTATGGATTAGTTAAATATACATTTTAGAAATTTAAAAAATAAATATATAAACATTTATTAAAGACCAATTAAAATATAATTTTATTAAATAAATATATAAACATTTATTAAAGGTAAAGGTTGGATTAAGATATAACTAATTAGAGATATTATGAATAGAGATTCATACAGCAAAAATTTGGTTCAATATTGTATAGCAAATAAATCTCATCAAGGCAAAGGAGGAATAAAAAATGTGCGTGTTAGGGAATTTGCTATAAAATTTATTTATTTTGTTTTTTGTTTTTTTGCTATAATTCCAACCTATCCCCAAATTTTGTCATTCCATCCAATTTCCCTTTTGAAAAACAAGTTTGTCCTAAAGTATTTTATATTTGATTTTTAAAATTTAAAAATACAAGTTTAGATATTATATAATTGAGGTATTTTAAAAAATATAGTGTTTTCTGAAATTAATGTCAAAATAGGGGAGTAAATGAAAAAATAACAAAACTAAGGTAAATGGGCAAACTATTGTAAAAAATAAAGTGATTTTGAAATTGAACTGAAGTCGTGTACCGGTACACGACTTCTCTGAATCCATGTCAGCCCATTTTTACCACGTGGAAGAAGTCGTGTACACACGTGGAGGAAGTCGTGTACAGGGTACACGACTTCTATAATAAAAAAGGAAGTTTAAATATGGAATTTACCTAGTCTTTTCTTTTTTTACGGAAGGCTGTATTGGGGGTTTAATTCTTGTTAATTCAAGAGAAGAAACTTGATTAGGAACATGGGTATGGCCAATTAAGTGGATTTGTTTGGTTAATATAATTACTTCACATATTTTTCCAATGCTTCACATATTTGTTTTGGATGTTTATGTAAAATTAATGAAAGTTGAACTTTTATGGTATTTGAAAATTTATAAATTTTGAATGTGTTTTCCATAAAAATACTAATATATCCCTTAACAAAATATTTAATGGTGCTAGAAGCATGAGTGTACTAATTGGCACTATTGATATCACACCTTCTAGTTTGTTTTTTGAGTTTTACGTATTAAAGATTTTAATTAATAGTTTTACATATTAAAGATTACATATTAAAGTCCAATTTATAATTTAAACACATCAATGTATGGTATGTACGTCAAGTGCATGTAATTACAAACTGCAATTACATGTGAACATGAAATCTTAAACGACTGCCACTTGTTGCAAGAACATGTCCCTTCCATCAAACTTACTACTTGTGTGTGTTGGCCTTTGTATGGAGAAATCATACTCATACCCGTGTGAACCTCAAACGTCTGGGTTTCTCTATCAATGGATGTCACTGAATGTGCAGAAGCTCGTTTTTCCCACTTCTTAAGCTTTCTTATCACATATTCCGTATAAACATCTTCACGGTCGAGTGCTTCACTTATCTCAGCTCTTCGACGTTCGAAATACAAAATTGTGAGATAAAATGTTAGTTTAACCAAAGAAGTGATTGGTAACATTCGAGCTCCTTTAAATACACCATTCATACATTCAGCTGCGTTGCTTGTCATCCACCCATATAGATACCCATTATCGTGCGACTGGGTCCATTTTTCAACGTCAATATCGTTAAAATATTCAAGACACTCTGGGTTCAATTATTTTAGTTCTTTCATGCTCTTTATAAATTTGTGCCTTTGGTGCTGATTACCTGTCGTAAACACCAAATCTTTTAGTTGCTTCGATTTGTACTTTTGATTGAAGTTACTCTCAACATGACGAAGACAATATCGATGGACTGCTCGAGGCTCACTCCAACCTACCTCTTAATTGTTAATGGCAGAAAGAATGCCTCTATGCCTGTCGGAGATCAAGCAAATACCATTTCGATCAGTAACGTATTGGCGCAGTGCATGCAGGAACCATGACCAACTGGACGCGTTTTCCCCTTCCACAATAGCAAATGCAATAGGAAATATATGACAATTTGCATCAATAGATAAGGCAGTTAACATTTTGCCCTTATACTTTCCATACAAATGAGTTCCGTCGATCTGAATTAATGGTCTACAATATTTGAACCCTTCTATTGCAGGACCAAATGACTAGAAAACTCTTCCAAAAATGGTCGTACCTGGTACATCAGATGGAAGAAAAAACCAATCAACTCGAGTTTCTAGATTATAATGTACAACAGCACTCAACCAGTATGGAAGCTCGTACGATTTATCCCAATCACCAAAAACAGCAATGAGAGCTTTTCTCTTCGCTTGCCACACTCGTCTCTACTTAACATTGTAACTGTACTGTTGTTTTATCATTTCCATGAGCACAGGTACAGTAACACTAGGATCATCTCTCACTATGTTTTGAATTTCTACACTCATGAAATTAGAATTAAGTTGTGAGTGATCTTGTGTTAAGTCTGAGTATAGACACGAGTGCTCTCCTTCCAGCCTAGTGATTTCAAACATTCCGTGGCTCTTACGCTTACTTCCACGTAACCTCCAGTTACAACCATTACTCCACTGTTTACATCAAACATACCAAATATTTTGATTTGATTCGACTACAACAATTCTGTAATGTTGTGTCACACAATACTTCTTAACGGCCAACTGAAGATCTTCCTTGCAGTCAAATAACATTCCTTTCTTAATTAAACATGATGTGTCTACAGATACATTCCTATTTACCAATGTAGACCATGGTTCACAAATAGAATTCACAATGTCCGAATCTATTTGTGTAAATATCTCAGAAGGGACCATTTCATTCTCTTCCTCTATATTTTCTTCATTACCAAATAATTCATCGACTTCTACATTTATATCACTATCTCCATCATTACCAGGTTCAATAATAACTAAATCTTCAGATCGCAACGACATATTTAATTAGCTGTTAAATATGAAGACCACCATCAGACAAACAAGAAGTTACTACTCATTAAACATATAGATGTTAATAAATTCAATTACAAGTTTTCTATCTTTGAATTACCTATTACATACCCTAGGACTTTTTCAATGTATTTTGAATTTTACATTAAAAGAATTATAATATTTTAAGGAGCAAAGTTATATGACCAATTCAATTATAAAGTGAAGTATTCAGATGTACTACATATTTTGCAAAATCTTCTTAATTACTTTTGATTAATAAAATAACTTCAACATTCTCTACAAACTTCTATATTTTTATTTAATATTTAATAATTTTTTGATATATTATTCTAAATCCAAAAAATATATCAAAATGCACCCAACATAACTAGATTCAAATAAATTTTATAACAAAATAATAAAATCAAATAAAAACCCTAAATTAAATTATTCAAATAATTTTTACAAACAAATTAAAAAACCAAATAACAAACACAAATGAATCTTTTTTGTTGAATTTCTAAAACTAAAAAAAAAAAAGTAATTACTATTAGGTGGAGAGGTATGTTAATTATGGGGAGATAATGAATGTTTGTTGTTATTGTTATTTATTGGAACATAATTATGTACATTTTTTTTTTGTTGAATTTCTAAAACTAAAAAATAAAAAATAAGCCAACCAACCATCTCTTCTCCTATTCATTTTTCCTTTCTCTTTTCTTTTTTACCAAATAGAACATACTCCCCTCTCTCTTGTCTTCTCCTTCATACTTTACATATTCCCCTTCATACTTTACATATTCTAAATCCATCTTCTATTCCTTCTTCTCTCTCTTCTCTAAATCCAAATAACTAGATATCAAAATGCAAAAAATATATCAAAATGCACACAACATAACTAGATTCAAATAAATTTTATAACAAAATAATAAAATCAAATAAAACCATAAATTAAATTATTCAAATAATTTTTATAAACAAATTAATAAAATCAAATAACAAACACAAATTAAATTGTTTCTTCAACAAAATCTAAACATACCTTGTGACGAAAAAATAACTAGAAAAAATGGAGGATTGGGAGAAAGCCAACTGCAAAAAAGATTAAATTATTTTAACAACAACATAATAAAATAAAATAACAAACATAAATTAAAATTATTTTTACAACAAAATCGTGTACCCGGACTACGATTTAGGTAAATAAACTTACTTGGTGAAAAAACGGAGATAAACAATGGAGAGGAACAACACTTTTTTTTAGTGATTTTTGGTGAAAAATGGAATGGGTGAATGATTTTTTGGTTTGAAGAATGGAAGGGGTGAATGATTTTTGATATAGGATGGAAGTATAGAAAGATTTTGTTGAAGACAATGGAAGGAGAATGGATAAAAACCAGAGAGAACGAAAGAGAGAAGGAAATGATTTTTTTTTTTAAAGGCAGAATGCAACGAAATTAGGGTTTTATAGAGGGGAAGTCGTGTACCCCGTACACGACTTCCTGCATGAAGGACAAGTGTCAGACTTTCACGTGAACGAACGCGACAAAATTGTCAGTCCACGCTACTGTTGACTGCAGACTACACGTCAGAAGGTACAGATGTACTGGAATCGTATACCGGGTACATGACTCCAGTCAGCTTTAGTGTACACGACTTCGTTACCCTAATTTTGTCATTTATTCCACAGGTACTCTATAAATGTCAATAATTTTTAAAAACACATTATTTTAAAAAAAAAAAATCTATACAATTTTTAGAAGTTATTATTATACACTATAATTATTTAAAATAAAAGTATAAAGTTATTTGATAAGTTTTTTAATTTATTTTTTAGAACTAAAAAGGTATATTTTATAAATTCAAAGATCAGATGAGACTATTGTTATAAACGTAAAAACTAAAAGAAATCTATTTTTTAGAACTAAAGACGGAATACATGTATTCATTAAAACCTAATGACTAAAAAAAAGGTAACTTTTCCTAATTTCTATTTTCCGGTTATTCCTTAGAAGTAGAACTTTGATTTTCCAAAAGCTCAGCAATTGTTGTTATTGTACATCCCCCAACTTTAATTCGTCGAATGCATTCAACAAGTGTCTTTCTTGCAGCTTTGTCTTTGGATTGTGGTATCCAAATTTTGGGATTTTTGACAATAATGTCTTCTGAGTTCATATTTTTTGAAGTTTGAAATTTTGAAGATTGTAGAAGTCTTAAACTAAAAGTACTTTTTGTTTTACATAAACTACATAGTTTTAAAGCGACGCAAGGGTATTATAGTCAATTAGATGACCGGTTTTAGGGTTTAAGAGGAACCTCCATGCCACTTCCATTTCAACACTCACTCTTGCTCTGTTGTTGGGGTCTTCTGAGTTCCTCACTGCTAATATCATCTCACCATGTGGGCTCTTCGTAGAGCTTCTACTCCTCTTAGGTATGCTTCTCTTCCTTCATATATTCGCCTCTTCCTCATACTACACCTTTCTGTTTCTCTACCTTACATACTTCATTCATGAACAAAACTTTGAATCTCCTTTTTGGCTGTTAACTTTTGAATTCATTTCATCTGTTTTGTTTTTCAATGACACTATGCATCCATAATCTCCTTTCTCGCTTCTGGTCGACTTTTCGGTGCTTATTAAAGAAGAAAATCGTTCTGTTCTTGTGGTTACCTTTGCGTTCCATTTCTGTTTTCTTTAACAGGCTCTTGCTTGCTTTTGATTGATATTTTCTTTTGGTCCGAGTGATGAAATTAGAATCAGTGCAAAGTGTCGACACTGGAATTGGGATGTAAGAACTTGTAATATTGAGAAGAAAACTATAAATCCTTGTAATTTGGACATTCTTCTGTTTATACTAATGTTCTAAATGGAATTTTCAAATGGCAGTTCCTTGAAACAAATTATTATCAATCATCTGAAAGACTGTTTTTGTATTTATTTACTTATGTATACATATACTACATGCATATACGTGTATATCGTGGTGGGGAAGGTATAAAGCCTCCAACTTTTGAGACCCCTCTCTGTAAAATCTTTTTGCGTTCTCTGTTCAGGAATCAAGGGTATAGAGTAAGAACTTCATATGTCTTTGGCAAACTAGAGGTACCATATTTTTGGGAAGGAAATGTAGCTGGTTTTGGAACCACCGCTGGTTTATATGACAGATTCATTTCTTTCGAGAGAAATAATACTGCCACGTGGCCGTCCTCTGGGGTTTATATTAGTAGTCATGGTCTATCTACACAATCTCGTGCTGAGAACAGTGGAGAGGAAAATAACGTGGAAGATGGATTTTCCGAACTTGATGAAACACTTCCAAGCACTAGTCCACTTAAAGATAGTAAGGCAGCTGATGATAATGAAGAGGAATTAACTTTTGGATCAGAAATTGATGAAGATGATGGGACTGAACTGGATTTACCTGAGGGAGAAACTGGACTTGCTGAAAAGATATCTATAAAAAGGGCTCCTTCAGAACTTCTCAAAGTTATTTGGAAGGCTCCAGGTTTATCTGTCCCTAGTGCACTTGATAAGTGGGTCAGTGAAGGAAAAGAACTAAGCCGGGACGACATCTCTTTAGCCTTGCTCAATCTTCGCAAATGTCGGATGTATGGGAAGGCTTTGCAGGTAAATTGACTTTGATATTGCTTTTCAAGCAATGAAATTCATTCATGTGGCATGATGTTTGTAATTAATCTCGTTTCACTTGGGATATCTAGGACTCTATGTATGCTTACTTGATTAGTGGACACAATTTATTTCACGATAGAAATGTTGATCAAATTTTATAAAGTACAATAAACAATTGTAGTATTATGGTCTAACAAGCATAATACACTTGTTTCTTTTACAATTGATTTTCAACAATTGGAAGGCTATCATTTCTTAGTTTCTTCTAGGAAGGGCCCTCTTGTCCCTTGCCCTTGGGTTGTTCTTTTTTGTTATATGAATACACCTGTTTCTTATAAAAAAAAAATGGTCTAACAAACATAAAATGGTTAAGCAATTTTTGACACTGAAGATTCATCTGTTAGGCTTGGAATCAGTAAACCCGATTGCGTAGATCAATTTTTAAGAAGTGCCATTATCAAATACTTGTATAAAAAACTGTTGTTTTGGCCTGTAGCATTCAAATGGTGCCGGAGCCTCTTACAGAAATTTAGATGGTTTGATGTTTAACTGCTGCACCAGTATATTTGGATCAAAATTATATATTGTTGGCCAAAAGTCATTTCTGGTATCAAAATGGTTATGCAATTTTTGACACTGAAGATTTTTCTGGCCGTTGTATATGGTAAATATTTTCTCCTATTTTTAGACGTTGGTTCATCATTTCTCGAATTCATTTCTGGCATTTCTGTATGGCTTTAACAGTTTTCAGAGTGGTTGGAAACAAGTGGGAAACTTGATTTTATTGAAAAAGATTATGCTTCTCGGCTCGACTTGATTGGAAAGTTACGAGGTCTTCGTATGGCAGAGAATTACATTGCTAAAATTCCAAAGTCCTTCCAAGGTGAGGTGGTATACCGAACTCTTTTGGCTAACTGTGTGATTGCCAGCAATGTACAAAAAGCGGAGGAAGTATTCAACAAAATGAAGGACCTTGAATTCCCTATCACAGCATTTGCTTGCAACCAGTTGCTTCTTCTTTACAAGAGGACTGACAAGAGGAAAGTAGCCGACATTTTGTTGTTGATGGAGAAAGAAAATGTCAAGGCTTCTCGGTTTACTTACAGAATCTTAATAGATACTAAAGGCCTTTCTAATGACATAACTGGGATGGAACAAGTTGTTGATACAATGAAGGCCGAAGGAATTGAACTTGATGTTTCTACACTTTCCTTATTAGCTAAACATTATATTTCAGGTGGGCTTAAAGACAAAGCCAAGGCCATTTTAAAGGAGATGGAAGAAATTAACTCCACAGGTTCTCGATGGCCGTGCAGAATTTTACTTCCCCTTTATGGAGAACTCCAAATGGAAGATGAAGTGAGGAGGCTCTGGGAGATCTGTGAGTCAAATCCTCATATTGAAGAATGTATGGCTGCCATTGTTGCTTGGGGAAATCTGAAGAACGTCCAGGAAGCAGAGAAAATTTTTGATAGAGTTGTAAAAACAGGGAAGAAGCTATCCGCAAGACACTATTCTACCATGATGAACATTTATAGAAAAGACAGTAAGATGCTGACGAAGGGCAAGGAACTAGTCAATCAGATGGCAGAGAGCGGTTGCCGCATGGATCCGTTTACATTGGATGCAATTGTGAAGCTCTATGTGGAAGCAGGGGAGGTAGAAAAGGCAGACTCTTTCTTGGTTAAGGCTGTTCTAGAAAACAAGAAGAAGCCAATGTTTACCACATACATAACTCTCATGGATCGCTATGCAAGTAGGGGCGATGTTCCCAATGTTGAGAAAATCTTTGCTATGATGAGAAGATTGGGTTATGTTGGTCGATTAAGCCAATTTCAAACTCTAATACAGGCATACGTTAATGCCAAGGCTCCAGCCTATGGTATGAGAGAGAGAATGAAGGCAGATAAT